>VWZS01005152.1:1537132-1815548 GCA_013397075.1 Rhabdornis inornatus | reverse complement strand
TTTTTGAGGTCCCTTCCAAGACAAACCTTTCTAGGAGTCTGTGGAACCTAGCAGAATGTGAACTTGCTGCAGAAGCAATTGCCATCTTCCACTTCATTTCAGATGGACTCAATGGCCTTAGAGATCTTTTACAGCCAAAATAATTCCATGGGTTCTTTTCTGGTCATGCAAAAAGAAATACAAAATTCACGTGACAAGGAATACTAAATTTAAGTGACTACATTACAACAAGACCTTTAGTTCTGTCTGTTGACAATACTCAAACCAGAAGAAGATCTAAAGCTGCTTTTACAGAGCAGGATAATCTCAGCAGGCCTAGCAGAATAAAAATTCATTTCTGCCAGTACACTGAGAATGGCTCAGAATAAACATGGCAAGGAGATCTGAAAATAAAAAAGTACCATAACTTCTTGCTTCAGGATAGGGAGAAGGGGATGATTAAATACTTTCATTAAATTAACTCTCATCTGAATAAGTCTTTTGTTTCATTTCTAAAAGAAACTCGTTTCGTTGTTGTCATTTTCTTCTTGAGTGGTAAATATAATGCAGAATTCCAGAAGCCTCATTTCTAAACAAGCAAATGTAATCAATTTCACAGAGCACTGAGACAAATCAATATGGAAGGAGTCAGAAAACCAAACAAAAGCAACGAGAGAAAAATATTACCCTATTTGTATGTTCATAATACATGGGAGAAAAAGATACTTAAAATTACAGAGCTAATTTCTAAAGGAGCAGACATCACTAGTCAGTGATAAAAAACAGTAAACTATTTCAGCTGAAAAATACCACGAGCCTGTGATGATTATAACAACCCATGTGATGGTCATTATTGTCTGCAGTATAGAAACATGAGCAATTTTGCCTTCTTTTTGCTCCTTTTTAATTTGTCATTAGCAGAGAGCGAGACCAGAAAAGTAATTATTGCCAAATTAACCCTTGTAATATCATATGACATTTCGGCTTCATTTGCAGCTTCAAAGTTGGATTTTATAGCTGGGTAACTCTTCAGAAGGATACCAAGACTTTGCTGAAACATGCAATATCTGCCTTGACTGGCAGCTGCAAGAGGCATAAAATCAACATGAAACTGGCTTCAGCCTGCAGAGCCATGGCTCAGAGTCTGGTTATGTCATCAGAGGGAAAAAATACTGCATCATAAGTGGAAAAAAACATAAAATCTCATCCTTTTTTTCTTTTTTTTTCTTAAGATTCCTGCTGTCTCCACTCCAGGAAGTCTCATTTTGCTCACAAAACACAAGCTCACGAGCCAACTGAGAATCCACACACTTCTCAGTGCATTTTAGCAGGGTGGGAGCAGGCTTGGATTCTTTGAAAGAGGCACCCTTCCTGTTCTCTGTTATTAAACCCTAAATCACTTCGCTTTTTTCATAAAATCATCATGAATTAATTTTCTCAGCTGTAAGTCAGGAAACAATACTGATGGAAAATAGAAAAAAAAAAAAGCAGAACTGGAATAGAATTCTGTTCTTTTGACATTGTGTTCAGTAAATTTGAACGTAAGGAAAGCATGTCCACTGTTGCAAAAGGAGAAAAATTATAGTAGCTAACCACAATTTATGACTCTTTTGGGGTAGGAATCCCTTCTCAGTCACTGGAAAGTAAAAAAATCAAATCACCCTTAAAAAAAAAAAGCCATAAAGTTCTATTTCAGCAAGGAATACAAAAGCTGAAATTAAACCAAATATTAATCAGCTCACCCATTATTCTTATTTTAGCACTAGAGAACCAGAAGGAAACATCCAGCAAAAAAAAGTTAATATTCATCTGGAGACATATTAAATGAAAATAACCACAAAGTCAACAAACTTCAGCTCATAAAAAGTTGCATGCACATTTTTATTCTGCCATCAACTCTGCTTTACCTTTGGGCCATTTCATATCTGCTTGAGTTATAACTGGTGTAATAAATGGGGTTTTAGGCAGCATATTTCCATGCAAATTTACATTGTCAAATTACTATTCTTATTCCAACTCCATCATAGATGAAAAAATAAATTGAAGAACGTGTTTTAAAAAAAATCCTTATGATAAAAAAAATCACTGTTTCAATAGACTTATCCTTTGAAATATTGATTTTCACTCTAGTGGAACAGAAGTGCATAAAATTTTATAGGACTAGATCCAAAAAGCTTCTAGAGAAATTCCATTAAAGACCTTGTAAAAGTAACCTTGTTTAGAGAAGTTTTGTTCCACTATTAAAAAAAAAAAAAAAAGTAAAATCAACAGAGTCCAAGTGATAGATTTTTATTGACTGGTTTTCAAAGGTGATCGTTAGCCCCCAGTTTTCCCTCTATGCTAAAATCACACAAATAGAATTAATCGTAAAACACAATATTTTCCTTTGGAAAACTCCAGCGTCCAAATCCAACTAAAGTTCAAGTGAGACTTGTGTTTAACTGCACTTTTTAAGAGACCCGTGTAGGTGCCTAAAGTTGTATCAGCACTGAGAGGCTTCACTGAACCCGAGGCCTGGGGAGCTCTGGAGGACAGCACAATGCAGGAGCTGAACATGAAATTTTCCCCCTGTTTGCACCATTCTCTCACTTTTTTAAAAAGGAGGAAAATTTCAGTGCATTCTTTTTGCAGCCCATGCTAGCATGAAAAAGCCTTTGCAGCATGTGCAGCCAGTTGGCTGGAGGAGCTGGCTGAGAAAACCCAGCCTGGTAATTTTGCCTATAGTAAATGCTGATAGAAATTTCTCTGATACTGTTCCACTGCAGCTGCCTCATTGTTCTGTTTTAACGTAATCAGCACAGTAAGGAGGAAGAAAGGAACGTTAATTTTATATCAAATAAACTTTAATTGAGTCTTTCACACTTCAGTACTGTATGATAAATGCATATAATGGTCTGTGAGTTAGTTCTGGTTGTGGTGACGTGATGTGTCAAAACTTGTCCCGGGCACATTCTGGTTCTTTCAGCTTTGTGTCACTGTCTTGCAGCCTAAGAATGGCTCTTGAGACACCCCCAAACTCCTCTGCAGGAGTCCCTGAGGAATCACAGGTAGCAAAAGAGGCTCCTGGGTAAGGGTCAAGGTGGTTCAAGGCGAGAAAGGTGATCCAGAGGGGAATTAATTCCAGCCAGGGGTACATCAGGAGCACTCAGTGCACAGAGGTGAGCTGTGCACCACTGACAGTGACCTTTCAAAGACACAGATGGAATAACCTGAAATCCACTGTAAGGAAAACACAGCAGATCTCACCAGCAAACCCTCACAGTTCTGTTTTCCAGCTCTCATAAGAGTGCAGCTCCTGGTAAAGGAACATTCTTCTTACAGATGGGATGCATTAACACAGGGGGATTTTGAGCTGCTAAACCTGACTTACAGATAGAAAGCATGTAACCCCCTAAAACAGGAAAAACTTTATTCAAAATATGTACAAAGCAGTGCAGACACTTCTTCCTCCTTCCCAGACCCCCCTCATTTTGCTTATAGCAATTTTAAGTGGGGCATGCTCAGACAACATTTAATCCTTAGATTTTATGAGTGAAAACAAATATTCTCCCTGGTTAAATTCAAATTTTCTCACACAACTTGTACCAGAATCACAGACATGGCAGTAACATGGATGAAGGTCACAGTGCCTATTTCCCATGTCTCAAAGTGGAGAATATTATTAGACTTAAAATCATGCCTCGACTCTTCTTAAAATATTCCAGGGCTGGGGACTACAGATGATCCCCTACAGGTTTAATTAACCTTCCAGTCATAATATTTTTTTTAGAACTTCTCAATGTCTTTTATTCCATGGTAACTTGTCAAATATACAAAGAGTTTATCCTCCTCCATGCTCTTTTTTTGTGTCATCTTTGTGCATTCTCTTTCTCTAGAAGCTGGGCAGCCTCGGTTCTTCTCATCTTTCTGTTGCTAGATCTCCAATCACTTCATGCTAGTTAGTTCTCACTCTTTGTAAAATATAGAAGTTCAAACAGGAGATTGTTCTTAAAATTCCAAATCAAACCAGAATAAAAATCCTGCGATGCTACATTTGATGCTTTTTTTGTTTTCTTGAAGAGTCAAGACTTATCAATGAAGGTATCAGCAGTGCAACAGCCAAAAAAAACCATGTCACTGACATTTACTATTAGACCTGGACAAAAGGAATAATTTATCTTAATAGTTTCATCATTGTCTGTTTAATTAATTGAACTAATTTGTTGCAAAAAGTTATTGGTTTTCAGCATATTTCCAAGCACATTGTGGCAAGTATTAATTACTCCAAATTCAATTTGCTTTGCTTGATTGACCAACAATGTCACAGAACTCTGTGGCTTTGTGTTTGAAAGAAGTCTTAAAGAAGCTTCTCAAAGACATGCCAGTTTGCTTTGTCCAAATATACTGCAATCATCAAAACTTTGTTCTTTCCAGAATTAGGCCTACAAAAAATCTTTGCTAGAATAATTACAGAAAATGGGCAGTGGAAAATGAAACAAAGGAAAAAAAATTCTCTTCCTTTCCTTTCACTACGCAAAGATTGATCCCCTTCCTGTCGTCATCTCCCAAACCAATTCAGGATCCCAGCATACAAGCAGGTACATTTTGATGGGAAAATGATGAAGCCAAGGAGTAAAGCAGAACAAAGGGAACAGCTGTTGCCAGTCAAGGCTGGAGAAGAGAATCAGAAGTAACATGGAATTTGTAAATTTAGCAAATCTATTCTGAGAATTCAGAATGATGAATCATTCCCCGCCTCCCTAACTTCCGATACGCCTTGAGAGAAAGTTCATTTGGCTTAACTCTGGCCCTCCCCTGTCTTTTAGCCAAAAGAATCCCACAACTGCTGTGTTTCCAAAGATGAAACTCTGGACTAAAGATCTAAATACATATATTAAGCTGTTGCTTTTACCTTTCAGGTTTTTTTTATTAATTAGTTGATTTTGCCTATACTGTAACAACCTTGTTTCTTTAATTGCCCTTACAGTTCTACCTTCCCAGGCACTAGAAAACACTTATTAGGAATACTCAGCAGGAAATGGAGCATGACTGGTCCAGCTGAGCAGTCCAGTGCACCCAAATAAGCACGTGCAGCCTCCACCAGTGATGGTGGAGAATCCCAGCCCCGTATGGAGAACAGCCCAGGAAAGCAGAGGAGGATCAGATTTCACCACTGAGAAGTGGTTTAGCTCCTGTTATCCACCTCTATTTTTTTTACCCCATCTCTTGTTTGCCTTGCCTACCCTCTACTTAGATTGATGATTCTCTTTTTTCATTCCCAAGTGTTCTTGGAGGTGCCCTTTTCCTGCAAGCCCCATTGTCTGCAGCGTCTCTCCCTTTCCTATAGCTGCTCTTTTCAACCTCCTTTCTCCCCTTTCTCCCTAACCTTTTTATCCTTTTGCCTTCTCCCTTAGCACTTCTCTACCCTGTAACCTACCACTTTCTGCTCGAAAGGGAAGCTAAAAATCAATAGCCTGCACTGTGGAATTGCTGCCTTTTCCTCTTTATTTAAATTCTGCCCTCATAAGAATCAATTCAAAACTCCACTATCTCGGCCAGAAAGGAGAAAAAGTGCATGCAGGCACTTCCTTCACATACAGTGGCCCACCCAGAGCTCCAGTGCCTGTGCCACACACTTTAGACACACACAGCCCAGTGGCACCTGAAAATCCAGGTGGTGTGTCAAAAATCACAGTCATCTCTTTCGAGGTTTTGGTCTCCTTTCAGTGCCAAAGGAGCAAGCAGAAAGGAAAACCAGGATTTTTCTGTTCTCATTTCACATTTTATGCTCCTCAGAGCAGGGAATTTTCCCAACAGAATGTTCGTGTCAGATGACAGAAATTATAATTTGTCACACAGTAATGTTGATTTAAATTACCCCACAAAACAATTAGAAAGTCAGGCTCTGAACCTCTTACTCAAATTCTCATTGATAGATACATTCAGCTACAGCAGTGCCAGGTAGAAGTTTTATTTTGGTCAGAGAATGGATATTCCTGCACTGACCCACAGTCCTGCTCCAGCTGGAGGATGCAGCAGCAGCAGCTCAGCAGTGCAGCCCAGGCAGGGCAGGAGCCAGCACTGATCAGCAGCTGGACAGGAGCCCCATCCTGGCCCTTGCAGCCCGTCTCCATTACCCAAAATACAGACCAGGTAGTGCTGATTCAACCACCAGTCACAAAAGCAGCAGGAAGTTTGGCTTAAAAAGTCAGTGCCTGTGACAGCAGCCAGGAATGAACAGATTTATGTTCATAATGCATTAGGCAACCTGGGAAGGCATTTTACCTATTTTTAGTGAAAGAAGGAGCCAACAACACCTGGGGTCCAGCTGAGACTCTTGGGAAAAGTGCCAATTCGAGGTGGGACTAATCTGACTCCTTGTCCTTGCAACAGGGAAAAGATGTGTGTTACCAAAGGACAATCTGTGCTCCACTGGAGGAAAGAATTCTCCTTTTCAGGAGAAATTGGTGCTTTTAGGTTAGAACTTCTCATGGCAGAAGCCTCTGTGATCCTGAAGCCCAGGTGCATGTGGCAGAATAATTTGGTACACTCTGTAAGAAAGGCATCCAGTTGCTCTTTGGTGCTTGGGCTAAATTCTACTTGGTTCTTTGATGGCAAATGAGAGGCATAAATCAATGGCAGCTGATCAGTAATTATACAAAATTACAGTATGCTTTTGTGGTGTTTTTGAAAGAAAGTGTCATTTTGCTACTCAGCCTGACTAATTTCTGGCTCACATTGAATCATTGTGCCATGTTTGCAACTCATTAAAGCCACACTCACATCTCTCACCACTTTGCCTCGGTTTCTGTGACGACAAGGGGGAGGAATGATGCTTTCTCCAGCCTTCTGCAGTTCCCTGTGCCTTGCCTTGAGGTGACAGGGCTTTGTTAGGAAAAGCCAGCCCTGCAGGCTGGGCTGACAGCTCACAGCTCACCCTGCAAGTGAAGCAAGGTCCCTTACTCAGCCTCTCAAATTGCCACTTGGGGAAGGACACAGAGGCTTTAAAGCCTCCTTGGGCTGTTCAGTCCCTGTCCTGTTTCTTGTAGTCCAACCAGACCCAAGGAGTCTGGAGCTGGAGCACAAACACACACAAATCTGCACCCCATAAAATGTTCCTACAGCGAAAATCCATTTTAATACTTCTTGGCTGGTTGGTTGGTTGGATGGTTAGTTGGTTGGTTGGTTGGTTGGTTGGTGGTTTTTTTGGTCAAACAGTCTGTGCTCAGCTAAGGATTACTTACAACACACCTATATTTATTTCCACTTTGGAAAAAACTGACTTTGACCTGAATTTTTTTCCATTTGTTTCTATTCTGTTTCAACATCCTGGGAAATTTTACTGAAGAAATAGAAATAATTGGAAATAAGCAACCCCACAAAATGGTCTTATCACAACACACAAACCAATGAGAGGATCCCTTCCCTGTGTAAACCTGATGTTTCCAGTGGCCTCTTCTATGCCAGTCCTGTGTATAGCTCTAAATTATTTCAAGCAAATGTGATTTTTACAGCCACCTTTAATCAGTATTTCATGACCACAGCCTTGCTCCATTAAGGCCACCCAGCACCCCCAGTCAGCATCCCCAGCTGACTGCATGGACTGATTCTGCTGTGCTAAAGGCAGCCAAAAAGCCAACTGGAATTCCTCTGCTTTCTAGACACTTCCAATATCTTTATTGATATCACCCAATATCAGCCCAACACCTTCCAAGTGTCCAGCACTATTCAACAGCTGTGATCACTCAGTCAAAAACTGATTTGGGGCAACACTAGCAGAGAAAACGAGACAAATACACTTCTCTGGGAAGCTCAGAGAGGGAAGCCAAAGAGGGAGAGACTTTGAGAAGGAATCCAGAACAAAATCTTTGTCACAGAAAACCAAGTGAAATATTTCAGCGGGGGTCGTTGTTTTGTGTCCTTTGTTTCAGAAGAGTCAAACATCCCTTTCTCACAACTAAGCTTTAAATTTCAGTTCACACCTGGACTTACAAGCCCGTTTGATTTTCTCAAGTATCAATTGCCTAACTTTGGGTGAGATCTTTGTCATCTTTGCTAAGCAGGATCATCAGGCCTCCAAACGGATTTAGGATCTCAACTTCAGTTAATCTGCCTGACAAGTTGGAAATCAATCTGCCATCTGGTACCCAAATATATCTAGAGAATAAAAAGCCCTTTGGCTATGAGCAAAGAGAAAAACCATAGGTCTGTAACCCTTTCCTTCCCTCCTCCTGCCATGCATACATGCAGACTATTTGGGGGGGGTTTATACTTTCACAGTGTTTTGGCAGACTAGAAGGAGTAGGAGTCATATGTCACTTTAAGAGGCAGAACAAAATGAAATAATTTTCAAGAGATCAAGCAGTACAAAATTAAATAATTTTTTAAATTACTTTTATGAGAATGTTCAACAATCACGATTTCTTTTCCTGTGGTTTTTTTGTGGGTTTTACCAACTCATTTAAGAAAAGGCATTTTAGGCTTCTTACATCCAGGTTATACTGCTATTTAGACATTTCTGAGCATGTTGGTGATTGTTAACAACCTCCAGATTTAGGCAATTAAGCATCTAACTTGAATGACCAATCCATCTAGGATCCCTTAAGGGCTTAAAGAAAGAGAGTCATACTCCTTCAGATGCCAGTTCATTGAAAGCACCTAACCTTTGTAGCTTTAATTCTCTCAAACAATTTTTCTTCTCTAACTCCTTTTGAAGGCCAGGCTCCCACATCTTCCCAAAATTCCAACCTCTGGCACCAGAAGGATTAGATAAGTTCTTGCGCATTCATTGGGAAATAACCATGCAACACCAGAGACATGCAGCAAAAATACTCCTGCTGCACACATTACTCTGGTTTCCAGAGCACATATCTAAATATAAACCAGCATTTCTGAAGTAACATTGTGGGTGCTGTCCCCAAGATATTCTTCCCATCAATAAGGACATGTGATCATAAATGAAATGAAGCGTGCTCCATGGCAACCATAATGAACAACATCACTTCAAACGCTGCTAAAATGGCAACATCACAAATTTCATATTGCAATAGGTTGTCTGTTAATTAAAGAGCAAGGGCCAGTTTCAAAGGGGAACTACCAAGTTTTTAAAAATATGCCAGGGAAAATGTATTTCATGCATTGCTAATTATGTAGGCATTTTCTAAAACAAGCCAGAATTAATTATGTATCAGATCCACCCCCAGTATAAGGGAATAATTGAGTTTCTTACAGAGTTATGGCTCAATAAGAGGCACTGCACACTCTGTGCTGTGTCACACACCGTGGTGGAAATGGGCTGCCACGCTGCACTTGGCTCAATGCAAAGGCTGCTGCCAATTAACACTGCTAAGACATGTTAATTTAAGATTTCCCTTTTCCAACTAATTGATATCTGATTAAACACAGAATAAGATTTTTTAAGTGTTCATTAAGTAGCTAAAATTTCCTCACAAGTTTCATGTTTTATATGAGGCCACAATCACGGAATACATAGCTCATGTAATTTCCAAATCATTAGAGAGTAATTGGACTTATCAGTTACATGCTAATTAAACTTCCACTGAATGCTCTTTCTGCAATCAATCGACATCAGATAGATGCACGGTACCCATCTCATTATGGTAAAATGGAATTGCTGAGGCCCTTGAAGTGGAGCATGGCACAGAGAGCAGTAAAGTGTGTTCTGCTCTGTGATGGGAGCAGCACCTGCAGCTCTCAGAGCTACAGCAGACCCAAAACTCCAGCAGAGCAGACATCAGACAGCTTCAAAAAGGTTCCCAAAGCCTGGGCTAACACAGGTGTTTCACCTGTCCTGAGCTCTGTTCTGCCAGTATCACATTGCCACCAAAAATGAGCTTGGCTCTTTTGTGTCTACTTCAGTGCATCCCCAGCCCACCAAAGCTCAGTGTCCCAAGAACATCAGCTGCACTCACTGACAGATTGTGGCTATGTCAGAACATGGAGCAATCTATTTTTGGAGACCTGCTACACTGGCTGCTGGTCTGGATGCTGCTCCATGCAATAGTTAAGAACTTGTAATTTCCATGGGAAATAAATGATCCATGAAGAAAAGAAACAAGGGAAGAAGCTTTGATACATCCAAAATTCAGATGTGCTTTCCTCACCTGGTGAACTGAGTTCATCACCAATATGACAACGACAGAAAGATTTGGTGACATTACATGATGAGGAGGAAATCAGACTTAACATCCACTATGAGATTCACTGGCTTTTGATAGAATAGCATAATTGGGTGAGGGAATTTGGGGAACACAATGTGAGACAATTGTAAGTCTTCCAAGTAGTTCCTAAAACGGCGATTAAAAATAAGATAAAACATCAGGTGCTTTAATATTTTTTCACTCTATCTGCCAGAACTTCTTTTCTCTTGACTGTGCTCTGTATCACTTCTCTCTCCTGGATTTGGTTTTGGTGGCTGGAGTCAAGAAAATTCAAAGGAATTGTCTTTCAAGGAAAGGGGAGGGAAAAGAAAAATAAATGTAAGCAAGTTTCCCTTTTGGTGCTCCCAGGGAGCTGGGCCTTTACTCCTCTCTCTTGGATAAGAGAAAACCTGCTGAGCTGCATGGGAGGTTTTCCTGAATGTAAATTGTGGGGTTTAATCTTCCAGCTGATCAAATGGGCTGGAGTCCCAGCCACACAGCTGTGAGGAATTCTGCTGCTGCTCAGCCCACGGATCCACCAGAGCCCAGCCTGGGAGTGCACCCAAAGCACATCTCCTGTTCCTCCCCACGGGAGCCTGCACCAAAATAAGCAGCCAGAACCCAGGGAAACACACATATCTCAAACTCACAGGAGCCCAGCCAACTCCCACAGAGGTTGGTTTTTTATTTTTGTTTAGTTTTAAAAGAGCACAGATTTCTACAAATGAGTACTATGTAGATACTGATTTCTCCAGCTGATATTCCTGCAGTGCTCATTTACAAGCATTTTCCAAGTTGAAAGCCAAGCGTGAGTGTTTTATTTTTTTAATGAAAGCCTGAGAATTAGTAGGAAGACCTAGAAGAGATGTCATAGCCAATTACTAATGTGAGGTTCTAAAAGTGCAATTAAGCATGGGTATTTGCACTAATTGCAAACAAGTCACCTTAGACCAGTTAACCTGTCTGCTCAAGAGAAAGAGAACTTCTATGACCTGTGTGAAAAAAATCCTTTTAAAAATAGTCTCTTCCATTTAAAAATAAAAGAGAAAAATAATTCTAAACCATGCCTGCAATTATCATCAACTTCCAGCACAAGGAAGATAATAATTTGCCTGTAAGCTAAAAAGCCAAGAGCTTGATGTTTCTTATTAATGCTGTAAGACTAACTGTTGAGCCTTTCAAAGCTGTAAGAGTGACTACTCTACTTTACTCTGGCTCTAAAACAATTCCCCAGACTCCCTGCCTCCAGAGCAGCATATCTAAATTTTCTCATGTCAGCAATTGTCCAGGGTGGTGGCATCTCTTAGAAAGAAACAAGTAGAGACCCACCTGGGTTTTGGTGCTGCTTTGCATCTCAGTGGCCTTTGGATGATGCTGACTTGGACAGTCCCTGTTCCCAGCCTGGGAGATGACTAGAACTCCTCATCTTCAAATGCTGGAGAAAATCAGGTGGAAATCTGCTGCCACCCTTCCTTTTCCTCCCAGCACTGGCTGCAGAAGCAGGGCTGTGGAAATGAAGGGAGTCCCTCAGTTGTAATTGCATGAGGCTTCTTAAAATTAACATTCATCTCCCTGGCATGCACATCCCCACACCTGGAACAATTTTCCTTTTGTTTGTATGTTCAAGTGGAAAGCAGGATCAGAGCTGACATGCACCTTGTTGCATGATTACCTCTGATTTGGGTGGCAAATCCACAAACAGCTACAAAACCTGATAGAATCATGTATCACTATTATTATACATGTGTTGGATTTTTTTTTTAATTTCAAAATTATTTCCTTTATGGCACACTGATTCTATTTCTGCATCAAATTCCATTTAATTGTCCCTTGTTTTAACCTTGCAGGAGGTTTTAAATTGCTGAGGAGCTCCAAGAATGTCATCTGCTTACAGGTAGTGTATGCAGTAAGATTTATTGCTGCTATTATTGCCATTATTAGGAGTGTATGTTATGGTGGGAGTGTCATTTGATGTGTCTTATGGAAACAAAAAACCAAAACGAAACCAAGCCTTTTCCCTATCTGGCACTTTGCCATTTCTCTGTTTCTTTTTGTATAACTTTTCATTCTTTTTAATAATTGATTGCTTTTATTTGGAGGAGGGGAAGATGCCATCCCAAGCAACACCGTTAGCTTGGAGGGTTTGATCAGAAGGAATGTGACTCACTTCAAGCCAGCTGGGAACTGGCTAAGTGGGAAGTGGCAAATATTTTAATTTTGAGCTGTCTAAATTAGTATTTCCTTGGCCTTCTCTTTGTGTGCAGCAGACTTACTTCCTCAGGCAACCTTTTGCACTTTTGTATTTTGCAATTAAACACAACTGCAATTGTTTTTATCATATGAGCATGGGGGAATTTAGCAGCATCCCGTAAAAAGAAGGTTGACTGGCATTTTTCCTAACAAAATTTCATTTTCAATTGTCAAACAACAGTTGGGACATGAATTCTGTTCTGCAGTTCAGCTTTAGGGTAAGGTTTCATATCAGATTGTTTACAATTTCCAGAAGTTAAAAACAGGTAAAATACACTGTTGCAGTCAAGGTAAAAAAAAAAAAACATACAAGCATTTAATTGAATATTTTTTCTCTGCTTTCCTCCTGAGGGCCATTTTGCTGCTTTCTGTGAATAATAGGATACAATACAAATATTCATCTTAAATCCACCATTGCTTTATACAATTGCATGCTGTTTCCACTGTTACTTAATAAATTGTCCTGCCTAATATAAACTGCCCTGCATTCACCTAACTCCATTTTCACTTGCTACCGTGTGACTCAGAAATCTGGTTTGGTCAGAATTTTCTACTGTGAATGAGTTTATAGGTTTCTAGCATGAATTTGGGATGAATGTATGTAATTTTCAGCTTTTTAAGGCAGTTGATATGGCCACAATAAACAGAACTGGATTCCCATTCCAGTCCATAAGGGCCACTTCCCTCTGTTCCTACTGATGTGCCTCCTATGACAATTAGAATTTCCTTTATCCTTTGCTACTCAGTGCTTGAAACTGGCAAAATCATCACAGGATTTAAATTAGAGCTTGTTGCCAATGTTTCACCTCCAAACGAATGCAGCTTTTAATAAATTATCTTGAGCCTAGGAGAAGTTCCATCATGATTCACTCTGGAACATCTTGAGTGCTGGGGTATGCCAGCAGAAATAATTTCAACAAGGCTCTCTGTTAAGATGCAGCATACGTGATTAAAGGAGCTGCAGTTTTGAACAAATGGTTCAACATGTTGGTGTCAAAAGGAAGCATTTTCCCCCCTCGACTGGCTTGGCAGCTGTTGGACTTCATTATGAGGAGCAAAACACAGAAGTGTGCAGACAGGTGCACGGCAGATTAAGGGCTCCAAAACAAGGCAGAGCAACAGCTTCGCTTTGCTGGTAACAGAACAGAGACAGAAAAAGAACATCCATGGAGAGCTGTGATTTGGGGAGAGCATTAGTTGAAAAAAAAAACAAAAAAAGAAGAAAAAACCAAAACAACGCAACCCCTAAAAACCCAATACTAATACTATCACTAAATTAAAATACTAGCAATTCACACAGTATGAGGTCTGCCTCCAAATATAAGGGAATTACCAAACTACAAAAAGTGATTTGTGCCTGTTTTCTCCCACAAGCCTGTGAGAACATTTAAAAAGAAATTGTGTCTTGAGCTGGCAAAGCAAGAGCTCCATTTCTCAGCTTAAAAAATAAGGATTCAGCTATTGTTATTTAATGCTTAAGGACTGATTTCCTGATGCTAAATATGTATTCAGAGGCTTAATTCTCACTGAAATCAAACTGCCAAAGTTCATCTCAGAGTGTCTTCTTAACTTACACTTTTGGAAGTGCAAAAAAATCCCACTTTTGGAAATATAGGGAGAAATACAATGATCATGGATTGCCTAGACAAAAAACAGGCTTGTTCTTATAAGTGAGGCTCATCAGGGGACTTAAAGAGTTAAGCAAGAGAGAAGCTGGAATTATTTAGGATGTGTAACAGTGATTAAGGCAAGCATTGCCTTGGTGCCTGCTCCCCAGCATGTGGACAAGGTGCCAAGGGGGTCTGGAGGACCCTGGCAAATCTCCATGGGAGGGAGATGCATGTGGCTGCACATGGGGCAATTATGAGGCAGGATGGGAGAGCCTTCCTCCAAATCATCCATCCCAGAACAAGCCAAAAACACCCCCTGAGACCTCTACAGCCTGGAAATTGCCATTAGAAAAAATAATTTCCTCTCCCCTTACAGATATGGATACTGGGGTCACACCTGGATGTTTCAGGAACAGCAGGACTCGGGGTGCTGGGCAGCTGACAAACACACTTGGAACCATCTCCACCAGGCCCCTTATCAACATGTACCACTAACTGGACCAGACACATAATTTGACAAAAAAGGTCTCCCTTTCAGCCCATTCAGGTGAGCACCAACCCACAGCATTTCTCTAAAGTTAGCAGGATACTATAAAACCAACAATCAGCAGTTTGTCAGCTGGAATCATTCCCCCAAATGTACAGAAAAGTGAAATCATTGGTCATGCAGGGCACAAGGGCAAAGAGCAAATCAGGGAGGCTTCTGCTACCCAGGGTATCATGAATAATAAGATATTGATGATGTTAAGTGCTGTGTTTATTTTTTATTTTCCCACTGTGAAGCAATGCCTGCCTGTGAAGAACTGTCTTTCTTTAAATAAAGCACCTTTCAAACAAGCTCATTACAAAACCATCTGAGCACTCCTGAAAGTCAGGTTGGTGTGTGAGACAATGGCAAATTATTCATCATGAATAAATTACCAGATGAACACATTCTCCCTTTTCTTTGAGATGTATTACTGGAGCCCTTGAGGCTGGGGGTGGAACAAGGGCCTCAGCAGAGGACTGTATGAAAACTATGAGCAGTGAAAGGTAACAAATCCCCAGCCCCACTAAACCTATCAATTAAATTTAGAAGACAAAGAACCACGTTGGGTGGTTCTATATGGTTCCTATATGATGAGGAACACTTCTGGTTAAATCAGTGACTAAATCAAAACTAAATTCAGGCCTCCTGGAAACTCCTAGACTAATAGCTCAGGTTAGGAGCAAATTAGGGATGGTAAAAAGGGGAGGTGAGTGAAGAATATATGGATGATTTTGCTCGTGTTTGAGGACCGCTGGTGAAGAAAAAATCAGGTCACAGACAGATTATACTGACTGATTTTTATCCTCCAGATTTTCTGCAAATTCCTGCAGGGTGTTGCTCAAAGGAGGGGATAAGATTTTTCTGTTGCCTTCTTTTTACTGAAATGGTCTAAATAAGAGAATGAAGAAAAGCAAAAAGGGTGCAATCAGTGGATAACAAAGGAATAGCTGCTGACAGCATAAGGAAAATTATGGCTGATAGACCTCACGGCATTCAGTAGTGACAAAAATGCAGTAGCAGGAAAGATGTGAACAGCAGCAAATAAAACCAGAGCTGCACACAGGCCCTGAAGCTGGCTTTCGAGCAATTCTCTCCATACTCACTTCACAGCATTTGGCTTGCTGGCTCTGAGTTCTTCTGTTTCTGTTTGTTTTCCTTAAACAAGCAATTAGTCAAATCAGAGTTAATGAAGCTTGCTTAGTCATCCAAGGTCTGTAAAACTTTGCCAGAAGTCAGCATCTTTGCAATCCTTGAAAATGAGGGAGTCTGGCATGACAGGCTTTGCTGACTGGCCTCTTCCATCATCTGAAATCCCATTTATCAGCTCGTTTCAGGCATCTTTTGAAAAGCAGGAGAGATGAAGAGGGAAGACTTTGTCCTGTCAGGGTAGTTCATATCAGTTCCTTTAGACTAAAGACTGAGAGACTTAATCATCTCAAGTAGAGATGACAGTGAAATATCAGGCTCTCGAATCAGTAATGATCAAGGGGGATAGATTTAGAGTATGTCTGAGAAGTGCTCTTTGCTCTCTGTATAGCAATTTGGAATCAGGGTTAAGTCCACAGGGATTTATCACACATCTGGGACAAAAACGGAAAGTGCTGCTCAGATCAAGAGGAGTTTGATGGCCTTCAACTCTTTCAGGGTAAAAAAAAACTTTTCCTCTTCCAAGCTCCAATTGCAGAATGAGTGAGACGTGCTGGGGAGGGCACATTTTGAAGGGAAAAGGCAAATGTGGTGTCCTGCACACAGCAGCTCTGGGCAGTTTTCAGCATGGAAAGGGATCTCCCAGGGAGGGAAGGAAACCCACAGCTATTAGACATGTAGCAATTAGACTGTCAGCAAAGCTTTATTTCCTTGATAGAGTTATAAAAGCAGCACAGAAGAATCTTTTGACACACACGCTCTCAGCCAAAGCAGAGCCTTCAGTATGCCTTGATATCCAAGGCAAAGTTAGCATTAAACATTTTAACTCAGATTTTCATTCATATTATAAAAAATAATAATAAAAAACTCAAACCAGTTTTCCTGGATGAAAATGGAGAATTAATTCTTCCAACCTCTATGACTCTGTCTTCTCTCAGATGCTGGTGACACAAACACTTGGTGTTTCATTTGGCACATGTGACTGAACAATCAGTTCCCAGAATGAAAGGCGTGGACTTCAACACAGGAATTAGGAACTGATGTCTCAGAGTGAAGGCTATGGCAGATTCCTATTTTTAGTGCATTATTCACAGAGATGTACAACCAAGACATGTATTACAGGATTCCAGGCTTGCATCCTCTCTCCTGGGGAGACAGAGTCTGACCTAAAGTTGGTACAGTGTGCCACCTCCTCCTTTCCATTCCACTCTCCAGTCTCCATCTGTTTTGAGGCCATATAATAAACCACCTTTTGTAGTTTCTCCTCGTGCATAAATCCTTTTAAAACTGAAATGCATCTTAGGAAATCAATTAGCTGAAGTAAATTCATGTTATAGCCTTACATCCACCTTCTGCATTTACTCCTACCTTCTCCACCTTTCTCCTAACTTCTCATGGGGCCAGTGTCTCACTCCTGCTGTGCAACCACTGATTTCCTGAAACAGTTTTAGAAATCCTGTATCCAGGCCAGGATAATGTAGGATGTAGTCAAGGACTGAAATCCTTTTCAATTCTGTGGGAAGGAGAACCTTCCTACTTCGGGGACCTGAACAGATTTGAGGTCCATCCTCAGCGTCCAGCAGTTCAAATACTCCCAGGTGAGAAGTTAACCTGGTTTGGGGCCAGATTCCAAACCACTACCAAGTACTAAATGAACAAGAAAACCGTTTTACTTCTAGTTCTGGGATTTTTTCTTCCACCTCAAGGAAGAGTTAAGTACTTTGTGTTCTCTGTCCTACAGGCCAGTAAATTGGACAAAAATAAAATCCTTCTTCCTTCTGGCTTGTTCTGTATGACATAGGGTGCTAAAGCAGCTCACCTCTAGGATTCTCTCTCCCTGACTGGGATAATCTGTGCACCATCTAAGGAAGCAAGGTTTTGGTGTAAAAACATGCCTCTTACCTCTTTTGTTAACCAGAGGCATGGCGATTACAGATTAATCACAGGTTGTTAGATATATTAACTAATACCTGTAATGAACAGAAAATCAATATACAACCTGCATTTTCAAGAAAAACAAGAGTCAGTGTCAGCCCTGTGGTGATTCACCATAGAGGTTTCTTCTTCTTCTTCTTCTTCTTCTTCTTCTTCTTCTTTCTTATTTTTACTTCTTTTTCTCCTTCTTTTTTGTTTCAGGGAAAAGAAAAGCACAAGCTTCCAGCTTTATACAAATATCAGGAACTACTCTTCCCATAGTAGTAAATTTATTGGTTGTATGTCATCTGTAAGGACTATGCCACGCACAGATGGGTCAGGGCAGACTGAATTTAAGCTGATTTCACACACAAGGAGATATTTGCTGAAGAGGACTGTAGCTCCTCATCCACTGGCTTTACACAGCAAGTGCCTCTTTCAAGAACATTTCCAGCAAGTCTTTAGTGCATGAGCCATTTCTAGAAGCCCAGGGCATTTCTTACAGAAGCTGTTCTCTAAAACCTGCAAGGGCCAAAGGATGATGAGGTATTACAGCCATTGTAAGGGACCTTGGGAAAACACAAATCAAGCCTTTCTCCAGTCCCCAGATACATATAACCATAAAACTGAGAAAACACTGTAAAACATTACCCCACCAACCATGAACACGAAGTTTTAAAAGTTGTGTTTTTTCTCAAGTCAGCTCCTTCAGATTCACTGGTTCTGACTTTTATTTATTTGTTTGTTATTCTGCAGCAGCTGGAAACATCATCATTAAGGCATTTTCTGAGGGCAGCAGTACCAGAAATAATGAACTGGGCAAAGCTGTGACCCAGTGGAGAGGGAAGGAGAGTGGCTCATCCTGCTCAGCCCCCTCAGAGGCTGCAATCACAGCAGCAGGACCAGACTGGTTCTCCAGCTGCAGACTTTTGCAGACCTTCTGAGAGGTTTGGGGAATGAAATATGTTTTCTGAGAATTCACAATGAAATAATGCAAAGGAGGGATCTTATCACCCTGTCACCGGGTATCATCCCAGGTTTGAAGACAGAGCACTTCTGCCTCCAGAACAACAATATTTTTCTGATGTATCTTACGTTTAAAATGCCCTCCCTAACCACAGCTTCTCATAAGGATTAAACCTCCAAAATGCACACAGTGCAGTTGAAAACTGTCGAGCCAACAGTGCTCCCAATTCTGATACAAGCAGAGTGTGGAGCTGGGTAAGAATAGATAACTTCTAATCTCTCACTGAGCCACAGGAAACAGCTGAAATGCAGGTGAACACGTTCCTGGCTTTTTCCCATGTCACAGGACACTCCAGCCCTCCTCACCTTCTCCCAACCCAAAAAAAAAACCAGATAGGAGGGAACCCATAGCAGGGAACTCCAGACTGAGAGGAGCGTGAGGAGCTGGCAGCAGAGCTGGTGAAATTGCCCTGGCAGATTCAATCTGGTCCCAGAATTGGGACCTCTATTAAAAAAAATCTCAAAAACAGAGTTTGCAGCAAAGGTGCTTTGAGAAAAGAAAATGTTTTTATTTTCTAAGGCGTGGTCCCAGAACAGTTTTTCTTGTGCTATGCAATTAAAAAATCATTGCTGATCATACCACAGAATGCAGATGAATGACAGAGGTTTGTTCACAAGGATGAGATACTTTCTGGCATTAAGTGATATAATACTAAAAATAAAATCTTTAACCCCTATTTTCTCAGTGTGTTACCTTTGTTTGTTTTATTTTAACTATAAGTCTAAAGGAATTTCTATCCCAGAACAGTGCTAGGCTCTAATCCAGATCACTAACTCAGGCTCTTCTGGGCTTTTCCTTCAGAGTTTTCCACTGAGCCCTCAGAGATGTGGAGGGGTCTGCCTGAAGCCCAGTAATTCAGAATCCTGCCTACACACACATTTTGTTATATCTCCAATATTTTTACTTGTATCTATTCACTGTTCATGCCAAAAGTCCTTGAGTTCTGTCTTGGTTTTGAGATTTGTGATGAGGACTTTTGAATATCAAAAAGGCTCAGAAAATGTAAAGGCACTTCCAGCAATTTTGGTAGGCCAAGTAAATCTGAGAAAGAAAATTAGAATTCTGTACTTCGTTTTACTTTTTCCTGCTCTTCACTGGAGAAGGAAGAAAGGGATGAAGGAAAAAGATTTTCTTTCTTTTTTTTTTTTTTGGAGCTTCCTTTGAGGTAGCCAATGCAAGCATTTGCAGGGAAATTGAAAAGTTCACTTTGAACAGTTTGCTACAGCAATGCTTTGCTTCCCTTATTTTCCGTCAAGTCACGAATCTGGAAATGCAAGCACATAAAATGCTTTAGTGAAGCTTTCACAAGTGAGAAGGGGGTCTTGTGGTGAGAAACAAACAGTCTATGAAGCTGTTTGAAGTCTCACTGGAAAGCAGGGCTGCCTTTGCAGGGCAGAAAAGGTTTTTGGAGTGCCCGCATCAGCAAAAGCCTTATATGGAAAATGAGGCTTTATTTATTTCCATGGGCAGAGAGGAAATAAAACACAGGGACACTCAGCCACTGGAGAGTGCAGGACAGGAAATGAAGGATGTTCTCAGGAGACAGAAGGCACAAGCACAGCACTGGAATGGTGGAATATCTGCCACCTTCCAGCTTCCATGCAGCTAAACATATAAGAACCCATGCTGTGCACATCCTCACCACACCTGGAAATTGCTACTGACACCTGGCAAATGGGAAACCCAAACCTGCAAACGCTGGGGGTTAGGTTTTGTCAAAAGCACAGCAGGGAACTGGAGGCATTCCCCGAACCCTAAGCTCATTCCTGCTCCTGCACCAGTCAGTCATTTGTGAGCTCTGATTTATTCTTATTAGAAAAACAAAATACAGCAAAAGAAGGCACAAACCAAGCATTCATCTCTTATTGATCCAAATTCTTTCACTTAACTCATAATTTCAGTCCTTTAGAGAAAATGCATTTCTGTCCAGGCTTCAGCTAAATTGCTCCAAGAGACATATTCTAAACATATATTCAAAAAGTTGTCATATGCCTCCGCCTCTTCTATTTGGAGAAAATGGAAAAAGCAAAAAAGCTAATGGAAGAGGAGCTGAGTATTTCAGAAAATTGTATTCTGCTTCTGCAAACCCAAGGGAATTCAATGATTCAGCTAAAAATGGGCAGCATTTGTTTTTGGTATTCTTCATTTGCAAGTCTCTGGAATATTTTGAGCTTTAATCATAACACTAAAAGGAGACACGTCCTGCATTGTGATTCACTGGATCACAAAGGCGTCATCTACACTTGGACAACAGCTTTTTATGCTGGAAATCTCTAATCAGGATCAACACCTAAAATATGTGTGTGTGCTCTTAGGTGAGTGGGGAACAACACTGTAATTCCAGGCTGGGGTATCCTTTAATAGCCATGTGTTTTATTTCCTGTATTATGTCAGGAAAGAAGAATAGAAATGTTCTAAGAACATCTGAGACCGTGTAAATAGAATTACAGGCTGGGGGGAGGCAAAGGTCCAGCACCATTAATGGAATTTTTAGAAGCAACCCATGTAGTAAATGTCTCCAGTACACTAAAGATTATCAAGATTAACAACTTTCTATGCTGGAATTTTCCTTTTGTTTTTGTTTGGTTTTGTGTTTTTTTTTAATTACTCAAATGCCTGAGTAGTTTCTTCACTGAATTTTTAATTTCATGGATAACTCAAGCATATATAAATAGACAGTAAACACTGATAGGTTTTGTATCTAAAAACAAAGAGATGGGGAAAACAAGAATTTGGTTATTAAATCCTAAAAGCAAGTAAAGTGAAAAAAAATCCTATGGGAACCTCCAGTCCCCAGTGGAGTTCTTGAAAAAAAATAAAAATAAAAGGCACAGACAAAGAACAGAAGAATAGTCTCATTCTTTGGATTATGTTAACTGAAACACAATTCCCTGTTTGAACATTTACTTGAAATAGCACATTAATTTCTCTAATGAAATAATGGAAAGAAACTGAAACAATATTACAGTTAATGACATTTTCTCCTGACTGTACAGGTACATTTCCTTATTTTCTGTGGGTTCTTTCATTCCTAAAAAGAACACCAGTTTTCTGCAAAGTAAATCAAAACTGCCAGTTCCTTTGAGTGATTGGGAAGGGGGGATGCAATAGGGAGAAGAAGAATATCCTCAGGGTACTTTATACTCTGTACTCAATACTCATTTCAAAGTTTACTGGAAGAGGATTTCCAGTGCTCCTCACTTACAGGAACTCCTCTGAGAGAGAGGAATTTATGGTGAGCAAGCTGATTTTATTGGAGTATTTTCCAGTGCATTACACTGTAATGGAATCCTCGTTCATTTACAGACAAACTTGTGTCCTGGGCTCTGTTTCAAAGGGGGTTGTGCTTCCAATAATTAAATTCTGTACAGAAGGCAGTCACCTAAATTCCTGTTAATTTTATGCAAAACAGAACCCTATTGATTTCTTGCATGTTCTCAGCCTTCTCCTGCAGTAACAGACATCCCATCAAGGGTGTGAAACAGATTTTTCCATTAACTGGAAGTCTAAGGAATGGTACATGATGTTTGAAGCTACAGTAAGTCCATGTGAAGGACCAAGAAGAAAACCAGAATAGTGCAGTTTGCTGCAGATCTTACACTTCAGCCACAGAGTTTACTCAGTAACTCTACTTGGGAATTCCCCCTGGAATATTACTTTTTACTCAGTCTATGCAATTCCCACAAAATATTAAGCAATTATTACATTGCCAGATATATATCTTCATTCTTTTTTTCTGGCATGGAAATTTTAATGAGCTCTAGAGCTGTTTCTTCTACCTCCTCTCTCTCTCTCCATCTTATGTTGTCACTGCCACTGGAATGAGGTCCCACTACACGAGTGGCCAGGTGAGGAAAGTTTGGGATGCTCTGGGACTGGGAGAAATGAGCACACCTGCAGCAGTCCCCCAGGTCTCCAGGCTGCAGGCCCTGTTGTCACCTGTCCCTGGGGTCTGGAGCCCACTCTGTGACCTGCCAAGGCAAAAAGCAGTGCAGGAAAGCCCAGCTGCTCTGCCTCCCCTGCAGAGGGTGAGCGGGATGGAGCTTGTTTGCACAGCAAAGTCCACTCGAGTCAAGCAAAATATTTCAATTATTTGAAGTGGGTTGTAGATTGGAGTTATAATTGAGGATTGGTTTCTTAGTGTTATTGCAACGTGAGTGCTGATCCATTGCAGCAATCAGCACAGTGCCCTCTCTCACTGCAATTATTTAAAACTATTGAAAAGCAACACCCCATGGAAGCAATTTCTTTTCTCTTTTAGGAGATCATTTATTTGTAAATCACCCAGGGTGGGTCTCTGTGTTGCAAACATCACAAATGAATTCTGCTTCTCATAAAACCGTCATCTGACACCTCTTCAAATTGGAAAATAAAGCTGTAATGTTATAAGAACTGCTCTAATTGACCTCTTCCCCTCACAAAGCTCACAAATAAATGTGAGCAGCAAAGAATAATGAAGTAAATTTTCTTAAACACCTCCTTTTCTTCTACGAAAAGCACAAGGTATTTGTTCAGTTGCACACAAATTTCAGGAGAGGTTACACAAGCTTCATAAGAAATTACCTTTCCAGCCAGAGCTGCAATGCTACAAATTTCCCAAATCAGATTTCAGGCATTTCAAATGGAAACACCTTGAGAGACTGTCCAGGCTGTGCAGCAATTCAGATATGATGCCATGAACAGATCAACTTCCAAATGGAGGAGACAGGGGCATTTGCTATATACACACACACAAATCTGACTGAAGCAGTGTATTAATCCACGTGATCCTTCACAGGAACGTTTAAGGATGAGGACAGTTCATCTGCCAGGAAATAATCTGTTGGATGAGTCGGGTGAGACAGGTCATCAGGGTCAAGTAAAAGCAATTTTTTCCTCAATCTCAGGCTAAAACACAGGAAACAGGGTTTTTCTTTTTACTTTTGGGTTGATTTTTTTGTTTTCTGCTTTTTAAGGGCAGCTATAAAAAGTCTAGACACAGTTAGCCTCCCTGGAATACCTGATGATAGAGCAAGGACTGGATGTGCAATCCTATGTTTGACTCTGTCTTTGAAAAAAAGTTGTTTTTTCTTCCTCGTGGGCTGATTAGAGTGATACCATCATACTTGAAATCCAATCTGTGCCATCAGCGTCAGCAGAAAGATTTGTTTACCTTATCAAAATCTATTTAGGCCACCCAGAAGTGACTCGACGACAATGCACAAATGTATTCAGAGGGAGAAGATATCAAGTGGTAAATGACAATTCAGTATATCATAAAAGCACAATAACAACCACTGCATGAAAGATAAAGCCTGACTCATCCAAATCAAAGTATGGTACTAATTATTTAATGACTGCAAGGGAAACTGCTGGCATAGGCTGGCTTGGGACTTTGTCACCTTTGTGAAGATTAACAAGGACTGATGGGACCCACATCCTGCAGCAATTTTTCAGGAGGAGCTGTTGCTGCCTTGGGGCAGGAACATGGGATTGTGCCACCTTCTTCATTTCCCTCCCAGCCCTCCTTTCTGTCACAAAACAGCACAGAAATCTGTAGGACTCCCAGAAATGGTAATGGCCAGCAGAATGCAGAAGTTCAACCCAGCATGTCTGCTCACCTCAAGATCCACCAAATCTGGAGCACTGGAATAAGATCAGTGTTAGCCCCCTTGAACTCTGTAGTTCAAGGGGGCTAACACTGATCTTATTCCAGTGTTAGCCCCCTTGTTCCAGCAGGATTTGATAACCAATAGGAAAAAGATCAGGAACTGGGAAGATTTTTTCCCAGATGTTGCATGATGCTTTTAGACAGGGGCAGCTGCAAGTCAGGGCTGGAGAATCAGTGCCCTTCGATTTCCTCTGTCTCTGGGCCTGGGGTAGCAACAACAGAAAGATGTTTTTCAGGATTTGAGCTTGATTTTACAGCTCCTGTCCATCTGTAAACAAAGATCAGAGGAGTGAATGGAAAGAGTCTCCTCCGACTTTGCCCAACCCTGCTCAAAGCACGCTCTGCCGGGGTGAAAGTGCTGAACAGGTTGTATGTAGAACTTTCATCCTCTGGCCAAGGAGAGCAGAGCTTGAGGATTCTGCTGCTCATGACCTCTGTGAAGGGCACCTGGCTTCAATGTGCAGTGACAATTCAGACATAAAGGTGAGTTTCAGTCGTTTCAACTCTACCTCTTCAACTGCTCATGACCAGATAATCCCACAGGTGGCTGCACTCCTTGACTGTCCCTGTTGACCTTCATTTGACATGCCCAGTCACTTACAGATCCTTCCACAGCAATCACTATAAATCCAGCCCAATGGGAAAAAGGAGGAATAAATCACATAGCTTCATCTCTTCCCATTCAAATATTCTTTTGCATTATTTATAGATAATGACATATCAGAGACTTCTTTCCTCTTCTTACTATGCATACTGTCCTGTCAGAATTAATGCTGTTCTAGCTCTTCATTGATTGCATTGAATCTAAAGATCAACATTTCTCCTTTTACTCTCCATTCTCCAGGGTGAAGACCTGAATACAGAAAATAAAAGAATCACTGGTCATAACCTTAGAATGGGATTAATTTCACCTGTACTTAAAACACTGAGAAATCTTTTGCAATGCTGGGAGTGAAATTACTGGTCCTGATGAGACATTGGGCAAAAGCAGAGCTCAAAATGTTCTGTCTGCTTCAGTGTCTTGAGGTTGGACACTGCTGTGCAAAGCAAGTGCTGGGCTAAACAAAAGCTAAAAAATAAAAAAATTAAAAAATAATTTAAAAAAAAAAGGGAAAAAAAGAAAAAAAAAAGGGAAAACCCCTGTGCTTTGAAACCCAAAGAACAGCATTGCAAACAGCCTTCAAATTTCTAGGCAGTGTCAAGAGTTGAGCCAGAGTATAGCACAACTGAGCTCACCTTAGTCACCAGCCCCATCTTTGCACCCTTTGAGGGGTAACAGATTTTGAAATCTTCAAAATATTTGACTCCTGTGGAACAAATGGAATTGAAAGTCAATCCCTGAACAGAAAACCAAAAAAATGCCACAAACCCCTAAAAGTGACGTGTAAAGTTATTGAGCCAGTCCCTTACTCCAGAGAAAACAGACAGAGAGAAAATAGGTCTGGTCAAATATTGCACACCTGGAAATCCTTCTTGATATCATGACTGTGTGCAGCCTATTCAGATCCAGTCATGTGGCAGTGGGCAGTTTGTCTGTTTAACATCCTCTAAATCCCATTTTAATTTGCCCTTCACCCCCTTTACCCCCCAGGTTCTTAACAGCAGTGGTTTTAATTCTTTCAAATTGCAGCCCTCTCCCATCTCATGCTCCCTGTTTCAAAGCCTTACCTGGCTTCCAGCAACAATATTCCACTAGTAACAGTGGGAGGTGGGTGAAACTCCTTTCTGGTATAATTTATCATGCATAAGAAGTTAAATTGTGCTTCCAAGAACTGTGTGTATTGGTAAAGAGTTACACTGATAACCAGCAGCAGCCCAGAGGAAGCTGAAATGGGATGCTCAGGTGCAGAACTAAATTAATTTTAAAAAGGCTGAGCAAGTATTTCAGGGAAGAGTTTTATGAATTTACCCAGACTCTACAAAGGCTGTGAAGATTTGCAGTGGAATTCAGTTTGAAAATAATGAGCTGAAATACCATCCCTACCTAAGTGTTCTCCAAAAGCCCCTTATCCAATGCTTCCTCCAGGCTTCTAGCTTGTCTCCCAAATGCTGCAGAAAGCACTCTTTATAAAAACCACATAAATGAACAAAATCCATGACTTGCAGAGATTAGGAATTACTTTTTTTAAGCCTTGCAACCCTCCACATTCAGTGCAAAGTATATGAAAAAATAACATTGCTAGTTATTGACTCTGCTGCTGCTCATGGAAAACATCTTTCCTGATCACTGACATGGCAGATCTGCACCTGACATCTGCTCAGCAGTTTGAGATTGCTTTGCTGACACATAAAATTGAGTTTCACTGTGAAATCAAGATGATATCATTGGCTATTATAATAAGCTGTTAAAGCCCATGGTAATATTTTTTGGTCTTTTCCAATCAAATTGTTATCTTTTTGGTCTCCTCTCTCCCTCCCAGTCACTAGTTCTGATTTTATCTTCTCCACAAAACACTCATAGAAAAAGTATTTCCGTTGTGTTTTTAAACTGCTGTTGCTTTCAATAAAACTAATTAACATCTTGCAGTAAATCAGTTCCCTGGGTCTTCTTAGATTTCTCCTTAGATTTCAAATGAAGCTGACCTATGCACAACAGGGTCTTCACTCTAAATTGAATGTGCTCATTAGTACTACTAATAAATGGGACTGCTGGGTGGTGCTGCTCATCCCACCTCCCAGAAAGTGCTGCAGGAGGGGAGGGTGGAATTGGGACAGCTATTTGATTTAAGCTTGGCCCATACCTGTGCTCTTTTTCACGATTCATCAACAATTAAAAAGCTGAGAAAAAACTGAGGAAAAATAATTGAGAGGATCAGAGCTCCAGGATGTTCCTGCTAAAAAACTGGGCTGAACTAAAGAGGCCCCATGAGCAGCAAGGAGCCCTCCTGCACCCTCGTTCCCCAAAGACACACAGGCCTTGGGGATGCTGGGTTTTACCCTCAAAGCTGTGGTGTCATGGGCCAACATCTCTGACAGAGCAAAGAAGCAGCTGAGAGGAGCTGTTCGTACATCACACCTACTCCAGGCTCTGTGTAGCCCATCATCATCACATTGAAACTCCAAGGGGAGACAGCCAAGCTGCCTGCCAGTCCACAAAACCAGAGTCCAAACTTTTCAGACATCCCAGAAAGAGAGGAGAAGTTGACGAGGCAAGATTTCTCATCCTTAATTGTTCTTCAGCACAGTCCCTACAGTCCAATTTCAGTAAAGAAAACTCCCCTGCACAGCATTTCCAAAGGTGATAATCTTGTGCTTCTGCTGATAACCCTGAGGTTACTTGGCAAATTAATACAACATTATTAACATCAGAAACACTCGAAGCATTCCCAGGTGAGGCAGAGGTGTGGGGACCCCTCAAGCGTCAGCAGAGAGGTTTGCTGGGTGGGCTTGGCAAGGGAAAGGTGAAGGTCAGAGCTGGGTCAACAGCAGAGTGAAGGAAACCCAACAACAGACTCATCACCCCCCTGCCCTGGAAGAGATTTGTGTCATCCAGAGAAAGCATTTGCACTCTAACACTAAGAGTCTGTTCCTAAGAGGGGCAGGCAATATTTCTGAGTACCTTTAAAAAGTAAAAAAACCAAACAACCAAAGAAAGAAACCAAAAACAAAGCAAAAAACCTAACCCAACAAAACTCCACTAGCTTCTTTCATTCTTGTTCACAACAAAGCTGTTCACAACTGGATTTCTTATTTCTACAGGCTGTCCAACTCAAAGAAGGCCCCTTACAAAAGATCTCACCCATAAACCCTCATTTGATGAAAAAGAATATCTGTCTTTTCTGTCTAAATGCCAGGAGCAGTACTTCTTCCTCCTGAGAGCTCCACATACGATCCCGATTAAATTAAACCAGAAAAATGCTCACTCATTCCTTTTTAAAGTAGCAGATTACCCATAATCCTCTCCCTAGGAATTCAAATTTTCTTTCCCTTAGAAAAAGGCTCAGTCAAGTCACATGTGAAAAGAGACCACTTAGAGATCTGCCATGCAGGATTAGAAAGTAAATAAAAGTCAATTCCTGGTAAAAGTGTCTCCTTTCATTCCCCAGTGATGAAAACAAGGCCCACAACCAGATGGGTACCCAGCTGCAAAACTACATTTCCCGAGAGGCCACAGGTCCCAGATCAAATTTCCACACTAAATTTCCTTCTGTAAAAGGCTTTGTGGCCAACTAAAGCTTTTTACAGATGGTTTGGAAGGGTGGTGATGCCATTTTTATAGGTTGTTATTATTCCTTGGTTAAGTAAAAGATCTCAGCTTCTAATGAGTTGCTGGTCTCTTTTTTCTTTTCGGTACCTATTTCTTGAGTTAACAATTTATCCTTTTATTCTCATAGTTTCTAATTCTCCTTTGCAAGAAGTTAATCTTAAAGTAAAGCATTAGGTTAGCATGACCAAAATTTTCAACTGTTCAGTAGAAGAAGGTTTGAAATGTAGCAAAATTCACAGTTAGGCCTTGGCACAAAGGAGTCAAGCAGCAAAACATGCATTCCAAGGAGAAAAATCTCCGAGCTGTTTACAAACAAGTGTGCGTGCCACTCCTGCCTCAGGCTGCTGATCAAATTATAGTCTGGGTTAGCTGAAGATTCAGGGGCTGTGTATCTGTCAGAGTCTACTTGCAAATATAGTTAGCATTGAAAAACCCTTGCAGATTCATTAAGTTCCCTAATAAAAGGAAGAAGAAAAGTGAAACTAAATAGAAAAGCTCTTAATTAACATCACAATATTGTCTCTTCCATAAGGTATTCAAAGGAGCTTGTTTATTTTTCAGTCCCAGTAGTGTTTAGATTATGTCCACTATACCTTTCTTTGTTTTTCCAGGAGAGTGAAGGTGGAGATTTTCTTTCTTAATAATGCCTGAGTCCTATGTGTCTGAATTCAGTGCATAAAAGGGGAAAAAGAAGGCATTTAAAGACTTTGGGACTAGGCTTATTCTTTCAAAGATACTTTGATGCTCACAGAATCAAATATTAATACACTGAGATTTAGGTCCTAAATATTAAGGCAGATCATATCTTGAAATCACACTGCTTAGCTTGCTGGCTTAAAGTGCAAAAGTCTCTTTTTGTACCACAGAGAGAGATTTATTCTTACAATTGATTAGAAAAAATGTAAGCACACAATTAGAGTTCATTTTCACCGAAGGCTTCAGAACACCAATCTACCTCCTATGTTCCTTATTGTTTAACAAGGCACCTGCTGGGAGTTTTTATGTGTGGAGGTTAGGTATATTTAGAAGTATTTCTGATTTAAATACATGTTATTTTGATGCGACCTACTCAATTATAAATGCAGAAATCCGATATAAAAACACAGCTCCTCCTAGAGAACTAATATCTAAGCTTTAATTTAACTATTAAGCACTTCCAAATATACACACTTAATGCATTAGGGAAACCTCTTGCAGAGTGCAAACAAGGATCCTCCGCATTTTTCACCCCAAATGCCCCTTTCTGTCTTTGAAACTTAGTTCTCCATGTAACAAAACAAGTTTTTTAGTGCTGCTGGGTTTATGGATCCAAAGGGGACTAATTACCCTTTTGTTTTAATATTCCTCTGCAGTGCTGGAGCATGGAGGCCTCTGGGCCTGCTAGGGGACGTCCTGGGGCTCTGCCCTGGAAGAATGCCCCCGAGACTGTAACCTCTCCATGGACTGCTGTGACGTGCTGTCAATCAACCCCAGGGCCACTCCCCCTGTTGGTCCATTGGCTGTTCAAACCCCTGTTAACCATATATGGTCAATGTTCCAGCAGTTTCTTTGCTCTTTGTACTCTCATTGGTCTGTGCCCCTGTCCGTTTACCCTTGTGTTTCCCTATTGGTCACTGTAATCCTTTTCCCACCCATACTTTCAGGTGATTGGTTGTTGCTGGCTCCGCCCCCTTTGTACCACTACATAGTCTTGGACCGTCTACATCTTCTTGTCTTTGTCCCTGGAACCTTTCAGTGCATAGGTAAAATAAATTATCACTGGAAACCTATACAAAGACCTTTTCTGTCTCCACCATTTTAAATAACCAGCTGCTGTTGACGCGGCCTCGCCCTCCTCCTGTCCACCCCGTCCGGCCCGACTAGCCCACGAGGGCGAGGCTCGGCGCCAGGAGTGGGCCGTCCCCCGAAAAGATCTTCTGTCGGGAGTACGGCTAGGGCTCCAGGAGCCCCGAACGAGAGACGCGCGTCCGAGGACTACAAACGATCGGGCGAGACCTTTTAGTGGATCCACAGGGTTTATTGGACGAGGGTAGGGTGAAACAACTGGGTCGCAGAGAATGGAACCACCAAAAGGCGCAAAAAAATGAACCGACAGCAACTTAAATACAGGACCTCCCCCATGGGAGGGTACAAATCAACAGCCAATAGGGACAGTGGGTGGGAGGAACGCAGGGAGGAGACAGTGAACCAGTTTTCCAATGGGACAACACTTGGGCGGGGTACAGAACGCGGGGACAAATCACAGACAGAGAAAACACTAACTGACAAGGAACTTTCTAGAACATTGGGAGTGGCCGGGGAGGATTGACAGGGGCTGGGGAGTGGTTTGAGGGAGGAGGACAGGGAACATTCCAGGTACTTGGGAGGGCCCGGGGAGGATTGACACTTAACTGGGAGGGGTTTGGGGAGGTGCAACAGGGCAAGGGCGGGAAAGGAAGACCTGGGGCAGACCATTACAGAAGGGGGAACACCAGGGAGAAACCATTACAATTATAAATGAAATCAACTTATAATAAACTTAAAAACTTGCGCACCGCAACATGCTGTGAGTGGGATGTTTGCTGTGTGCTTGGTGGAGCACTGTCCTGGTGGGGACACTTCAGGAAGATTGCAGCAACCAGCCATCTGCTGGAGCTGCAGCATCAGAGGATGCTGGTGCCTCTAACCCCATTGCTCCTCTGCTTTTGAAGAAGCTCAAAGAGGGTCTCCAAGAAGTGGCAGCCACTGAGCAGAGCAGCAGCCCGGGCTGGGGAGATGTGTTCACGTGGAGCCAGAGCAGTGCACGGGTATATGCTGTCAGAAATGAATGCTAATTGCCCTGGCATCGGCAGGCCAATAAAGCTGATTGGTTTTTAATTCCTTGGCGCTGAGATTCCAGCTGTAGGCAGCACAAACAGAGCCAAACTTTGCAGGTATTGCTGGGGCTGCTCAGCTGTGCTGGTGGCTCAGTTCCACACAGAGATTCCTGAAGGAGCTGCCCAGGGTGCTCCGTTCTCCATCGTTACCTTGATGCTTTTCTGGGCTACCTAGAAACAGAGGCTGGAGAAAATTAAGAGAATAAAAAGCAGTTATATTTATTGAAGGGCCTTCAGGTACATTTAGGGCACATGTAGCCCCTCCCCAGGGGCTAACCCAAAATGGATGGTGGGTCACAGGTTTTCACACTTTTATAAGTTTGTTCCATTTGCATACTGGAGGTTAATCTTCCAATTACAGCTTCAGGTAATGAAGTAATTTACCTCAAGTTTGCTTCCCCCCCAGTTCACTTTTGTTTACATTTCTCGTGGTCTGAGACAGTCAGGTGTCCTCGAATTCCAGGCCTAGAAAGGAATTGTTTTGTCTGACTAAAATAGGAAAGCAGTAGCTAACACTCTATATGGAGTTTAGAGTTATATACTAAAGAATTGCAGGATTGCAAATACATGAATAATTTAAAAACTAAAATTCTAAGGCATCAACCTCCCCGCCAGCTCTCAGCCATCCTGGCATGCCGCTGATTTCTCAGGGAGTTGGGCTCTTGTGGAGAGCAGCACAACAAATCTGCCTTGTTTCTTTTTCTCTGCCTCTTTCAGGCTTTGCTTATCCCTTCAGCTTAAAGTGTTTCCAACCAAGTTTTTGTTGGATGGGTAAAGGCAATGTTATACTAGGACAGAAAGGCAAGTTCAGGGAAGCACTAGACATTACTCACTGTTCCAGGTATTTTAAGAATAGGGAAATATTCTGGAGGTGGAGCTTGCAGCGTACAGCCAGTAATAAGAGAGATGAGGAACTGCAGCGTTGCTTTTCAGTGAGATAAATAATAATACAGGCAAGTTGTCCTTTCCACGTCTTCCTCTCTGTTTGCTATAATATTGCAGGGGGGAGAAGCTAAATCTTGACTGCCCAGCACCTTGCCCAGGGTTAGCACAATACAAATCAGTTTATGTAAAGCTGATGGTGAAATAGAGCTGTGTATCTACAATTAACACCTGCTTGGAAGGGTTTGCTTAACTCTTGAGTTGTTATAAAATCTACTTTCTCTGAGTTTGATTAACTGTGGAAAAAGAGTTGCAGAGTCATTTTAAGGCATCTGGAAACCTTTCCAGGAAACTAAAAGTGACCTGTTCAGCTGCACATTGAAACCTTGATGGGTGTTATAAAAAATTAACCGGGGGTTCCTTTTCCTTTTCCTTTTCCTTTTCCTTTTCCTTTTCCTTTTCTTTTCCTTTCCTTTTCTCCAATCTGCTGACTGGGCAGCTGATGTCATTTATATTTCTCAGCTGAAGAAATACAAATTATTTATTATTTGTAATTCTTTATTTGTATTGTTTGTACAGAGTTTCAAACCCAGGAGTGGGTATCTGAATGTACAACGAGCAGAAAGGGCCAGGAGCTGGCAGGACCAGGTAGATCCACCAGCTGGGCAGGTCTGGGTCTGCCGGTTCTGAGTGTTTTACTCACTTGTCTAAACCAGGAATGTGGATTTTGCTTTTTCTTGAGATGCATTTCTACTCAGTAAACTTGTATCTCATAAATTTGTCAGGTGTTTTAAACAGTGACTTTCAGCTTTTGCTGGTTTAACTTTAAGTCTACTGAAAACTTCCTAAAGGGTACATGGGCTGCTTTAATATGACTTGAGGCCCAAGGGACAGTGGATCCTACTGATTCACTCCTGGCATGCCTTCAGAATGAGGGCAGGGACTCCAGAGAATCTCCAGAGTAGGTACAAATGCAGTCCCTGATACTGTAGGAGAGGTATTTGGGATGCTTGGCATTTGGAAGGCATTGAGAGCCATAAAAACAAGTCACATATAAAAACAAGGAATGTAGGATCTTGTGAGCCTCTTTTGGTCATTTCCAGGTCACCACTCAAATTTCACAGTGACTTCCTCTCTGCTCATCTTTTCTCACTGCCCAGAGATGGTGCCCCACTTTGTAGGTTTAGAGAGCCAGTAAGTGATATTTTCCTTAGAAACATGTTGCTTTTCATGGGAAGTTGAAGATTTACTGTGTTAACCTGAAAGCAAGTTCTGTTGAGGCAAAACCTAAAGAAATTTTAGGCTGTGGTAGATTCATGTGTGATTTTGTGTAACTAAAGTGAGAAGACAAATGAGCAGATGTTCTGACCTGCTGTAATCTGCATGCACTGCAAACTGAATTGCCTGAGCATCACAGGAATATATGAAACCTGTGTAGGATGGCTCTGAGGTGAAGCTGCAGCAGCTGTAAAAGGTCTGTTTTGGCATTTGACCATCTTCTAAACATAAACAGCAAAATAACTCACCCATCTCCAGGCTCAGGAATGGCTGTGTGAGTTACCCTCAACTTAAACCTTGTAGGTTTAAATTGGCTTTATAGCCAAATAAACTCAGATTGAGGTCAGACAAGGTACTGGCAGGTTATGCAGGCAGGCTGAATCTTTTATTTTTATAAAACTCACTGGAATCCACTTGCAACAACGGATGCCATGGAGTGCATCTGCCTGATCGTTCACCACTGATAATAGAGCTAGAGATAGCTCAGTGAGCCTCTTCATCATGAATTTCTATTTTCTTTTATAGTCTTAAATATTCTCACTGCCTTTATCTTAGAAAACATATTGCACTTTAGTTTCTATTTTGCTGGTTTTTGAACACTGCTATTTTTAAAGGGCTATTACTTTTCCCCTTTGCTAAGTTCAGTTCTTATTCCTAAACAAGGAAAAGTATAACTGAATAAACTAAACCCATTTTTTTACTTTGTCATTCATATGACTTTGGAAAGCAGTAAGCTGCAGATACTTTTGGGTTTTGTGTGTGTGAACCTGCAGTGAAAATCAAACACTTTCCTGTATTTGATTATATGATTTTTTGGTTTTGCATTGCTTACCCAGAAAAAGGCACTGAAACATTTCCAGTCAATAAATGTTGGCAAGGAGATAACTGTGCCTTGATTTTCCCTACTTTTCAAATTTTTATGTTTGAAAAGGGCATTCTTCTGTTACAGAGTGTATTAGATTGGAATATAACTTTTGTTTCCCTCTGGAGAAATCCTATTCTAACACTATTAATTTTGGGTACATCCTTATGCACACTAGATACTGTTCCTTTATCTTTATTTCATCACTAAGATTGGTCCATTTGACGAACTTATCTTCAGAAAAGCTGAGAAATAAGATTACATGGGCTTGATTCAGTTTAACAAGCAGCAGCAGATTTGCATTTGCTTTGCACTGATGTGCTGCTTTTCCTCACTTGGTAGTAGAACCACTCCTGTGCAAACCTCCCTCTGCTTTCCTTAACAGTCTGAGACAAACAGATGTCTGGCGAGATGTTTAGCATCTGAAATGATTAGTCTGCTCAGATTCTTGCATTTATTTACTTTATATTACTTGAGGGTTTGGGGGTTGGTTTGTGTTTATTTTTTTCCAGTTGTGTTATGAAGAGAAAAACTTCAGTGTCCCATTGTGAGTTTCTCATCTTCAAGCTGCAGCTCCTGCCCAACAATAGGGCAGGGAACAATGGCCCATCAGAGCTGCAGGAAGCAATTCAAGATTTGAATTGGGTACTGAAGAGCAAATGTACTTTCCTCACTAAAACTATGTGGAAAATGCTCTAAGATTTTATGACAAATCTTCTGCAACAGTCCAGCTGCAAGAGAAATGTCTTGTGGAAGAGCAGAAATAGAAAGCCTTCATTCATCAGCAGTGTCTCTTTGATGGCTTTTTTCTTTCTCTCCTTTTTTTTTTTTCAGATTAGTCAGATAAATGGACATGTTCCACACACCAAGGTCTATGGTACACATTTTCCTTGCAGTAGCTACACCAGAATCTTCATGTTTGTGTAGGTGTGCACTGGTCTCTGTCACACCAAATGGTATTTGCAGAGTGAACAGTGTTTCTCGTTCAAAGACACTTGAGTTGCAGAGGGAGATTTCCCATCTTCCTTTGGTTTGGCATGCTGCAATAGGTCTGTAATTTATTAAAATTAGCATTATTAGTGTTTAATGCTGGGAACGTCCATGTTGGTTTGGCCTGTAGGTGAAATCAATGCCATGCAGAACACTAAGTCTCATTATTCTAATTCTGCAGCTAAACTGATGGGATGCTTAAAAGTGTGATGGATAAGCTGGAAAGTAAACCAAGGAGCAGGGTCTCTTTGGTCTGTGAAAGGACTGGATAAAGGACAATATAAATGAGAACATGCAGGCTGGAATACAGCAGCTACAATAGTGTAGTAGTGGTTGGTGTTTATGTGCATACCTGGCATAGATAATTAACTCATTCAGAATTTGATTGATAAAGCACAGAATAATCAACAGGAAAATGCATTATCTGACATCTGAGAAACTGATTATGTGTCTGTGAAAGGACTGATGGCTTGTTTGGACCTGCTTGCTGGATGTCTGGTGATGTCTTGAACTAATTCACTAATGAACATCTGAACTCATTAGTCACTGAACTAATTCACCTGACTGGTAAATCTGGACTTGAGCTGTGGCTGTTGGTGGGAACAGACCCAGGAAAACGAGGGCTGATGGATAAATGCTGGGGAGTGCTTTGCATTAATACTGGCTAATGAGTAAGGAATTAATTATGGAAACAGGAAGAGCAATGAATGGTTCTTGTGAAGGTTTGGGGAGGTGAAGCCTCCTGTAGAAGGAGCAGCTGCAAAGCAAATTGGATCAAATCTTGGGTTGTTCTGCCCTGTAGTTCTGTGGTGGAAGAAGAGAGTCATGCTGGAAGCACATCTGGGAAATTTATGTTTACTTGTCAGTCACAGAGTTATAAAAGTTGAGGAATGCAGATGCAGTGAAGTTACTTAAAGAATAAATGAGGCTGATAGGATATCATCCATTGGATTTTTCTGGGTGTTGGGGAGAGAAAAAGTATCCATAGGATCTTCCATTACAGTTTCTGGTAGAAAGGTGTTTCTTTCAGCATGGATGGAGAGAAAAAACATTCTTTGTTTTTTGATAACAAAACAATTACCTCCCTTTCTGCTGCAAATCCTTTTGGTTTGAGGGAACAATATTTCTTAGAATGGAAGTAACAATGCTGGTTTGAAAAGTACATTATAAGCCACAATAGCTTTCCCACTGCTTTTTGGTTTATGTCTCTGCTATTGTATTTTAGTGTTTCTCTGAAATGAACAAGCTGTGTCTTTTCCTTGTTGCAGTTTTCCAACGAGTGTATTGTGTCAGGTCACTAAATACAGCATATTTACAACTATTACTAACAAATCAGATTAAATGGGCCATGATTCTTTGGTTCTTGGTTTAATCAAGCACTTCATATATTTTTTCAAAAAGCAGGAATAGATCTCAGTTATGTAAGTATTTTCCCCTAGAATTCTATGAGAAAGCTCTTTTTTTCCAAACCTTGGTAGGAAAAAAATAGCAATACTGTTCTGAGCTTCTGTATAAGATCCTTCTTGTTGTTCCTTGCTGTCACTTCATAGAGTTCATACATTTTTAGTAGTAGAATAAGAATATAAATCTCTAAATATGTGCTTTATTAGTATAGACAAATAAATAAATGAATTGCCGTAAAAATTGAAAGTGCCCCTTGGGATTCACTGAGCCATTCACTACCTAAGCTTGGCAGGCAATGATTTACCAGACCATCCATAACTTCTATTTGAAAAACAAGGACAATTAAAAATAGTATGACACATTTTGGTCATGAATTATTCTGACCAGGATTGTAACTAGAATTTTATTCCAATGCCTAAATGAAATATTTCCCTGTATATCCAGTGAGTTTCATTATAGCTTCAGTTTTATTACCTCATTTTGAGAGATTTAATCCTTTTCTTGGAAATGCATTACTCTTCAGAAAGTACAAATAAAAATTAAATAGAGCAGTTTTTTTGGTGGGGGGTAAGGGGAGAAGAATAACAGGAGTGAAGGAATCTACTTTTATATTTAAGATTACTTAAATTTTATGGTATTATTTTATTGAGGTGCTCTTAGCATTGTAAAAGCTTTTTGAAAACTCAGGAAGGGCAAAGTTTAGAGGCTTTTGTGGAGGCCACAGCCTTGGTGCCATGGTTCCCCTTTCCCACCTCAGCAGCATTTTCAGTAGCAGTAGCTGTGGTGGCTTCCTTGGAGGGTCCAGGTGACCTGGATGCACAGCAGAGGAATTTTCTGCTGTCAAAAGAAAAGGGATGGACTGAATTCCTTCTTTCCAACCCAAGCCTCACCTCAGCCACTCACCTCTGTGCTTTGGAGCCTCTTTGGATGAAGACCAAAGGGATGAGGGAAGAGAGAATTGCAGAAGGCCAAGTTCCTTCCAGTGACTCTGCAACAGCAGCACAGCCCAGGGGATTCTCTTTTATCCCCAAATTGCTGTGAAGGGGCTGAGCCCCCTGGCTGGAGCAGGTCTGCTGCAGCCCCAGGGGCTTTGAGATGGAAAACCCAGGAAGAGAAATCTTGCTGCAGGTGAGTGTTAATAGGTCCAGCATTTTCTTTCACGTTGAAGTCATCATTCAAAAAATTTAGTAATTTCTGAGTTTTGATTAACCTGACAAGTGTTTCTCTTCACTCTTCCTTCCCTTTCTTACTCCAGTTTTCATCAGTGTCTTGGCACTTATAAATCCAGCCTATTTTGTGTGTGAAGGATAAAGATTAATGCTGCTGAATAGGTTTATCTTTTTAACAGTGCTGTCACAGGTTGAAGCATGTTACCCACAGTCTAAAACAAAATTGCACTGTGGATATTTTCTGTCTGAAAATGAATTTGCTCTTTTGAAATATAGGTGGAAATAAAACTACTGTGTTGGTAGATAAAGATTTATTTTTTTAAACTGTTTTATTGCATTTGTGCCAACAAATGCAGCATGAGTCTTAAAATGTTACTCAAGAAGAGGAAAAGGGAAAGAGAAAAGGAAAAAAACCAAAAAATTAAGAACTTAAGAACTTTAAAAATAAAAAATTAATTTTTTTTTTTAAATTAAAAATTTAAAAATTTAAAAATTAAAGGTAAGGATTGAGATGGAAACATAAAATGGGAGAGTAATAAATTCCTGCAATTAAACCCAGTGGTAGATTTTAGATGCAAAAGGCATAAGGTCAGAATTTTAAAATTACTGGTGTTCAGCTGCTGTGTTTTGTTTTTTGAAGTCAAACAACTGACATGGAAAATGATGGGCAAAGTAAATTGATCTTTCTGCACACTAATGATGGAACTCCTATGACAGATCCTTCTGAGAATAAGAAAGTCCTAGAGAATTCTGAATATAAAATAGTAGAAGAACCTTTTTTCTTATACTACCTATGGAAAGTTATAGGAATAGAATAGATTATAACCTTATATATATGGCAGACGTTTGATTGAAATTGAGGTTGCAGTATCAAGGAAGTAAGAGTTTCAACTATTAATTGTTTTTATTTAAAAATTAAAGTACCTAGAGGGGAATATAAAGTCTCAGTCTAGGAGGAATTTCCAAGACAGGTACTCTGTAGTTAAGCTCACAGGAAATGAAAAGTCAGTGGAAATTGCACATGAAGAACATGAATAGAAAAAGATGGGGCAAGTCCAAGTGAAGGAAATTAGATAATGCTAAAGGAAGCAGAACCACCTTACATCATCCCTGTGTGTTCTGTAAATGTAGAGCCTGCAGAAAGTTCTTCAACCACTACAGACAGAATTTCTCTTGAAAAGACTGTCCTGAGCAGTGGCTGTGTCCCAGCTCAGAGCTGCCTGCAGACTGGGGATGTGGGACTCAGCCTGGCTGGGACACAGAGTCACCCAGATTTCACCAAGAAAGAATCAGGTGTTGAGTTCAAGAACTGGGAAACATTTGGAAAGTTAGGGCTAACCTAAGTGTTCTTCCCACAGTCCTTAGTGTTGTTGTGTTAATTAGTCCAGGTTCTGTTCCCCTATTGGTTACTCATTCCCCTTATAAGGTCATAGTTCCAGAAAGTTCTCCCCCGAGGGTATATATTGTATATATCGTCACACCTCCCTTGTTTGAGGCCCTCTGAGTTTGTTCCCATACAATGTTCAGTTTCTGGGCATTGTCCCTGTTTTATTTTCCATTAAAGTTCTTTAGTTTTTGGCCAACTCTGTTGTTCCCGCTCCTTTATTTTTGCCACTTAAACCCTCAATATCTGAACCCAAAAGTTTTGTTGCAGCCACCCTCACCATGACATGAGGACAGGCACAAGCCAGTGCCACAGACTGCCTGTACTTGCCCCAGCACATGCTATGGGTTCTGTGCATAAAACACAAGAGAAAATTTATCCCAGAAACTTTTACTTACCAGCTCTCTGTGTCTTACTTCCTGCAGTAGATCCCACTCCTCGAGATCTCCTTCCTTTTTTTCATTGTTTGCTGATTGTTTCTGCACTGTGCAGAAGCTGACCTTCAGCACACCCTTGACCCTGTGATGCTTGTAATTCATGCAAATACTTCTGAAATATTTTCTCTTAGCCTCTTCTGTGAGAAGCAGTGCTCAGGGAGACAGCTCAGGGAGAAGATGCTGCCCACCAAAGCTCAGGCTGACACAAACTGAAAGTACCAAGAGGTGTGAAAAAGCTGGAGAGCAGCACAGAGATGGTGATAGCAAACTGGATATGTGGAAGTGACTTTCCAGGAGCCAGAACGGAAGGAAACATTGTCAGTGAATAAGAAATATGAAGTTTTCTAGTGACAAGGGAAAACCCTTTCACCCTAATTTAAAGATGAGCAGCTTTGAATGTCTGTTGCTTCCTGCTCTTATGCAGATACTGCTCTATGCCTGATCTTATTAATACTGACAGCAGAAACCTTGACCATGTGTTTGCAACCTTGGACTCCCTTGTCCTTACAGGATGGGAGGTCAATGAGGCAATAAAACTGCTACTTAAAATATTGTTTAACACATTGTCACAATACAAAACCAGCATTTTTACCCTATTGAGTGCTAAGCTGCTGATTGATGTTACAGACAAGTCACAGATCTCATATTGCAAGATGAGGCAAATGTCCTGTAAAGTCAACCCTATTCCTTAGTGAAAAGAGAAAGATTTTAGAAGGTTTCCATGGAGCAATCCAACTCCAGGTTACTGTGCAGGAGGTACTTTGGGAAAAACTTTCTTGAGGCTTTTAGTGTGAGCCAACAGGGATTGTAGCTGATGCTCAAAATCCCCCTTTGAATCAATGGCTATAGAAACTGAAACCTGTTGTCTTGAGCTTGACCTTGGAAGATTACCCAAAGAAAAAGGCCTTAAAAGTTTTCCCCCAGTCTAAGCTGTATTATGGACCTCTTATTTCAGAAAGATTGCTTGCACATTTCTAAAAGGTGTCACCCAACCCAGGGGGTGTTTAGCAATAATATCTCCTCACTATACACAAAGCTATTTTGCCACTCGCTCTTCCACCCAACTGGTCTCAGTCACAGCTGTCTGGGCACAGATGGCTTCCTCACACACTGATCTAAGCCTTTCTTTGATTATCTAACACCTTTCAACTCCATTTTTCCCCCAGATGTTTCTCAGACTGACAGTGAGCCTTGGCAGCAGAGCTGTGCTGGCACTGGGGCTCAGGAGCAGCACTGAAGCCAAAAATGCTGTCCCTGCATGTCCCAGTCACAGCTGGTGCCACCACAGGTAGGACCAGCAGCTGGTACAGGCAAAGAAAACCTCACATATGGCCCGAGCTGCAGGTACAAGCTTCATTTCTCATCCATTTTTGCTCCTTAGCAGGATCTCCAGGCTGATGCCAAACCCCCAGGCCAGTTCAAGATCACCCACACATCTTGTTGTGAAGAGGTAAATACAATTTGTCAAAAATACAAGCACAGGAGGTTTCAGAGAGCTCCAGGAGCTCAGGTTTGTGTAGACAAAGCTTGGGAGATCAGCCAGTGATGCCATCTGCTCTGGGGTGGTGCAGGGCCAGCAGCTGTGCCTGTGCTCTGCTGAGAAGCCCCTTCTCACAGCAGCCACCCCTGCCCTCTGCCCACAGCCTGGCACCCAAAAACGAGTGCTGGAAAAGTCCTGCCTGCCAGCTCTGCTGCTCTGAACACACACAGCATGGGAAGCTCTCCTCGAGTTCTGCGTAAGGTCTGCAGAAAGCTTTGACTTGTCAAAGCCAGCAGAAATGCAAAATATTTCTGTTAGAGAGCCATCTCCTGCTTCAGAGGTTTGATTCTTTATAAACTTTATAAACTTTATAAAGCACACTTGGAAACAAAAAGTGTAATAAAACTCCAGAGCCCTAGTACAATATCTAATACTGCCACTAAATTAATTAATTAATTAAATTTATTTATTTATTTATTTATAAAAAGCAGTAGGAAGACCTTAATCTGCTTAAAACGCAGAGCAAAGTCAGCTGTCAGTTATGTAAATAATATCTGCATGTAATCTTCTGTCTCCCTTTCCTTTTTATTTTCAGAAGTAATATCTTTTTCTTTTTTTGCAATCCATTCTGCTGACCTGCTCAGGCACAGGTCTCTATCTACAAGGCAGGTCCAACTAACAACAATCCTGCTTCCAGATCCATAGCACTTTACCCAGAAGTGCTTAGATACAGGTTCAGGAAGCAGGCAATGAAATAAAAATTATGGCAGAAAACTAACCTGAGTGACTTGGGAAAAAAATTAAAAATCTCCACTAAATGCTCTATACAAAAATAAAAATGTTGATAATTTATTCTCCTGCCTCTCTCTGCTCCAAATGTGGGAATGTATTTTTCAGCTCTATCATGCAAGTATTTTCTCTATGGAGAAGTCCAGAAGATTTTAAGTGGAGAATTTAATAGTTTTCCATAAACTACTGGAATCTACTACAAAATTATATCCTTTTTGTAGGAATGATGGTGGTTTTGGTTTTTTTTCCTTCTCAGATGTCTTAACAAGCTGGAGCTGAAGCTGGCGCTGCTCTTCAAGGTGGGATTTGAGGTTTGTCCTGCTTTGTCCCGATTCTTTCAGGAGTGCTGGGGGCAGGTGTAGATGCATCCCAGAATTGATCTGTGCATTCCTCAGCGCCACCTGCTGCCACTGGAAAAGTTACAGCCGGGAATAATTTTAATAAATTTATTGGGTTTTGGTTGTTTGTTGTTTTGTTTTGTTTGGGTTTTTTAATTATTTTATTTTCGATTACTGCAAAGGAGGTGATTCCTGGGGAGCACAGGAGCAAACCTGCCAGGCAGCAAAGCAGCAGGGCCTGACTTCACAGCCCTGGGACTTGGATCTGCCAGCACTGCAGTGACATCTGGACACTGATATTGTTCCCAGGCACACAAGACAGAGGGTTTCAGGCAGAGCCCAAGCACCAAGGGCCATCACAGGTATTAAATACCCACTGCTCCACACCACAGTCTGTGCTGGGAGCTGTTTGTAGGGAGCAAGTAGAAATGGAAAATTAAATTAGAAAATGGGAGAATTGCGAAGAGGGCAGTGCTGACAGACTTTGGGAAGCTACAAAGCAAATAGTTGGGTAATACAGGCAATATTTATATCTGAGATTCCCAGCTGGATAGGTATCCCTGCCTGCCTACCGCTACTGTATCCTGGGAATATGCAGTCAACAACAGAACAACTTATCATGCCTTTTCCCTTGTAATAATCTCAGTAATTTACTGGGGCTGGATATTAAAATGCCTTTCCCTACCACCAGGTGTTTGCATACATCCATCAGCCAGCTTGTATACGTGGGATGGGAGATGATTTAATGCTGCCAAGGAGGCTTAAGATGTGGATAAATGTTTTCATAAGGATTGTTAATACTGTCATGCGAAGATTTAGAAGGCCAAAGACTTGTCCTAGGCATAATGACTGGCTCAAGCAACCCTGGAAACGTCCCTGTCTAGGGAAGTTGTATTTAAGAAAGACTTTAGAAAACAATATCTAGTCACAATATCTAGCAGAATAGAATTTCACTCTAATAATTTTAATCCAAATACAAAATCAAGTTTCTTGAGTGAATTTTCCTAATGCATCTGCAGTTTGAGCCTCCAAATACTACAAAGCTGAATATTTGCACATTTGATCTGCCTGGACACTTGCCCAAATTAGCTTTGTGCATGCCCTGGAGCAGCTGTTCTGCATACAGGATGGCAAGAGGGAATACCAGGAGTAGGAGTAGGAGTAGGAGTAGGAGGGTACATACCTGGGGCTAGGACAGACATAAATTCAATAAGCATGGACAGTCTGTGGAAGCGGAAAGCAAGTAGATTAATATTAATTACAGGCAATGATTTGCATTTTGTGAAGAAATTACTTTTGCTGATAGGGAGTTTCTCAACTACCATTTGAATACTCCTGGCTTCTTTTGGGGAAAAAGAGAAGTGCAAAATCTTGGTATATTAAAAAATGTCATTAACTTACCACTGTACTTTCTCATCAAAAATGTTTTTACTGATATAAGCCCTGAAGATTCAGGAAATCAACTGAAAGACAAAATCACACCCTCAGGATTGTGTGTTTTGCAGTCCCTGTGTGTACATCTCTTCCTGATGTCCCACATCTGCTTGATCCTCCTTTCCAGCTCACTTTGCAGCCTGGCACAAGCACCCAAATCCACCCAAACACCTGAATTTAGCTCAGACCTCAGATGCTGGTGTCAGTGCCTCAAGGCTTTGAGAGAGGCAGCATCTTACTCCTTGTGCATGATGCACTTGTTTCAAAGATGCTTAATGCTTCGGAAATGCAAACAAGCTCAGATCTCTGATTTGGGAGATGCATGGCTGCTGTTAATGTGCTTTACCCAAGTCAGAGTTCCAGTTGTTTGTCTGAGGGGGATCTACAGCAGGTCCATGTTAATTAATTCAGTATTACAAGGACAAGAGGAATATCTACAATTCTCTGCTGCACCCCACAAGAATTTCCCAGAAGAAATAACTACTGGCTTTACTAAACTGATTCGTATTCTAGTAACTAACAGAAAGAATGTAAAGGAATCTGAGCGTCCTCATCCATGAATTTAACATTATAACCAGACACTTCTTCAATAAAATATTTACTTTTCCTACCTCTGCATGGAGAGGTATTTTGAATTAGAATAAGAGCCTGGTGCTTAAGCCACCTGTGCAGGTTCACTTGCAGCAGGAGAAGTACAGTGACTCTCCTGCAGGCACTCAGTGTGTTAGAGCTCAGCTGGGGCCATGGGGACCCACATTCTTTGCTTTTTCCTGTTAATCACGTGCTTTCTCTTCTCCAGGCCATTGCCCAGACATGTCAGGATTTAATTTCCCAATGAAGAGATTGTTTCACTCACAGAAGTGTGGAAACCAAACTCTTGCTGTGGAGGCTGGAGTTTCTGTTGGGATTAAAGGATCTTGCCCAATTCACCCCTAAAGATCTCCTCTATTGCCTCTTGCTGCTGTATGATTTTTTCAGGAATAATTCACGTTTCCAGTTGGCTTTGGCTTAGTGGATGTCTGTTGAACTAAAAGTATTTTTAACATGTCACTTTATCCACAGTCCAATGTGTCTCAATTTCCATTTCAAATACAGCTCAGATCTGACTAATCTTTTGCTTCTTCAACATTTTCAAGGAACTGTAAATTCCACTATTTAATTAATGGGTCAAAGAGGCTGAGCTGCCTTCATGCCAAATAGAACCTTACAGTGATTAATTAAAATTGCTCTCACTGTTCCAGCTTGGTAGATAGACTTGAATGTGGCATATTCTGCTACAAAGTGCAAAACAAAGTGTGCTAAACTTAGAGAAGCAAAGAGAAATGTGATTATTACAAATGGGGGAACAATTTTTGCAGTATGCAGAGACTAATTTTTAAAGGACACTTTTAAGAGTTATGATGAACTTAAATTTGATCAGCCTTAATGTTCATTCCCTTATGCTGTGCTGGCAGATGTCTCTGGGTTCAGAGAGCTTTTTTAACCACACACCATTTTGCCCTTTAAAAACGAGGAGGAACAAAAATACTATTTACATGAATTCTGCAGAGCAACAGTGCATCATGCAGTCTCCTTTGTTTCTTATAGAAGCAGAAGTAATGACAGAAATTTCCAGAGTAACATGTTTTGAGTATGCAGAAAGCAGAAAACAAATGAAACAATATTGAGATGCTATCAGACATATTAGGGAGAATTCTCTTGATTTGTTGGAGAGACAAAAGTCTTTCATTGGTTGCTTACTTTAGACCTCCTTTATGAAACTCTAAGCTGTGGCATGACTGGAAAGGATATTGAAAACCTGAATTTGAGGAAGAACATGCTGATCTCTACTTGCTTGTTTGCTTGGTCGGGTAATATGTGCTTTGTTCTTTTTAATACAAACTTCAGCTTTTGTGGAGTGATAGCTTTGTAATTAAATCACAGTTTGGCTCATCTGTGTTTAAAGGACTTCAGGCTTTGCCTTGGTTCTCTCTCTGTCATAGCCATCATAATACCAGTGCCTGAAGAAGCACAAATCTAAATACATTATCTGTTTTCCTATCAAGATAAATTATCTGTTTTCTACCAAGATGTTCAGTTTACAACTGGGGACCTAAGGCCAAAACCTCAACAGATGCTTGGATGGAGAAATGAAGCTGGAATATTGTCCTAGGGATGTGGGTCTGGGAGTGACCTGAGGAGGTCCCTCCCTGGGAACATCACATCCCTGTGCTCCCAGTGGCTCAGGGAATGCACAGGAGGCACAAGGTGCTGAAGTGGTGATGCCCAGTGATGCTGTCCTTCATTTCTGGGGGCCTTGTGCAGCTTCTCATTTGTGACTGCAGCCAGCAAGGTGTATTACATGTTTTAGATGGGAAGTTCAGATGTTTCCAGAGGTCTGGGACTGCACTTGTGATGGTTCTGTGTTGGTGTTGGGAATGCCAATGTAGCAGCTAGGAATGAGGGCAGCCAGCAAAATGGAATATTTTGAGTTATTCTCAGTTGAACAGACCTCTTATTTATTGTGTGGTTTAGTCTCTGGTGCCTTTCTTTCAGTAAAATACATTCATTTCATTCTTCAAAAGCCTTCTCTAGCTCCCAACGAGAGGATTCCTCGGGAGAAACAGCAGGTGAAGTTCTGACAGTGGATAATAGAAGTAATTTCCTTTGTGCATCTCAGAAACCTCAGCTTAACCTGTTTTCCTTCCTTCGTGCACACTCACGTTCCCGTGGCTCGCAGATCCGCCCCTCGGTTAAAAGTTTAAATGCTGATCAGCAGGAGCTGCCTTCAATCACCGCACAAAGGCCACTGACAAACAGCTTTCCCGGTATGGATCCTGGACATGCTTTTGCCTTTCCACACCGCATTTAAATGTGGAATTAACCCCACAAACCCCCCACTAATGTGAGATCCAGACCGCACTAGCACTGCTAAAAGACCAGCAGTGCAACCCAAGGCATCAATGGCAGCAAAAGGAGGCGTAGGGTTTGTGAATTGAATGCTCCTGCTGTGCCCAAGTTGTATTTATTCCCCTTTGCTGCTGGATCAGGGGTGCTCAGGGCAGTGGTGGGTGCTGTCCTGGGTGGGTGCTGCCCTCAGCACCACAAACACGAAGCCTGGGGGCTGGCTCCCTGTAGCAGCCAGCAGCGATTTCCATGACAACCAGCAAGCTGATTACTCAATTACAGCCTTCCTTTTAAAATGTGACATCAAGCCAAAGGGACAACACATCCTCAGCTTCCCATGGTGCTTGATTTTCAAAGCACTGAGCTATGTTCAACTTTTTAATATACCTTGTGATTATGTTTGCCAACCTAGTTCTGAACCTCTTTTTATTTAAATTGTTATTACCCTCATCATTATTTTGTTCCAATTGTTCTTTGAAATGCTGAGAAAGTGAAAAGCTACTTAAAACACACAGTTTTTCTTGTTGCAGGAAGCATGCAGATCCAACCAACACCCAGTGAAAAGCCTTACTGGCACGGGAGGACTGTGAGAGATGCACTTTTAGGGGAGTGCTGGAGCCATGATCTATTTTGCAAAATGTGCCAAACCTGTTACAAGAAACCTCAACAGAGCTCCCCATGCTGCAGTCTCTGAAACTGAGTTTTCTCTTCATGCTGTGCAGGCTTTTCATACCTAATGTGCTCCTGTAGGTACCAGCATGCTGTTCTCAGAGCTGATGCATTTTTCATCCTTCTGCATGAGCAGAGACGTTTTTCTGCAACTTAAGAAAGGGGAAAAGCTGAGCATACACTTGTGATACTGCTTTCATTGCTTCGTTTACATCAGTTCAGATTTATAACATCAGCTGTGCACAGACTGAGGAATTCCTTTGTTTTTTATGGGGATACAACTGCTATTGGAGCTCCTTGAGGGGCTGGTCAAGGTCTTCCTCATGGTGGTGGACAAGAGAGAGCTGTCCAGTAACAAACCTCCTTTACCAAGCAAAATGGGAGAGCCAGGCTAAGCCAGGGAGGAAAATAGAAGCATGGAGATAGAAATTGCTTTGCCTGATGACCTTGCATGGATTCACAGGATCATAGAATAGTTTACCTTGAAAAGGACACCCACAGGTCATCTCATCAAGCCCTCACTCAAAGCAGGGCCAAGTTCAAGGTTAGATCTACCTTCAAAGTTAATAGATTTTTTTTCCAGCCAGGGAAAAGGACAGCTCAGGGCCCTTTATAGCCAACTCTGGAGTATTTCCATGGGCAGAAATAGCCCAGGCTCTCTGGGCTGCTGTTCCAAGGTTTAACACCCTCACTGCTCTCAGTCTGCTCTGTCTTGCATGTTCCCCGCACAGTGACACTCTGTAGGTCTGCTGGAGCAGATCATGGGAACATCTCTGCATGACTTCTCATGACAGCTCCAGAATGAAACTTTTCACATCTCCTGCCTTCCAAATTGTATATTCAGCTTGAATCAGCTCTTGGCTTCTGGAGGAAGCTGTCCCAAAACAGCAGTGTTATCTGAAGTGCTCCCTCGTGGTTCAGGCCAAGAGAAAGACATCAGATTTAAAACCCATAACCTGTGAAGGACTGGGTGCTGCTTGTTCTGCCCTGAGGTAGTCCCTGGGTTTGTTAGAAAAGTTTCTGCAAGTTGTTTTCACTTCTCTTTGAAGGTGCCAAGGGGTTCTGGTTGTAAGGAGACTGTGTGACTCTGCAGAGACAGTTTAGTAGGATGACTGAGACCTTTCCAAAAATTTCTTTACAATATTTCTCCTCTCTGAGTTTGGATCATCTCCCCAGACAAGAAAACCTCATGATAAAAGTCTGAGGATTCACTTGCTATATCCTAAAAGGAACCCCCTCACAGCCGTGCTTTCTAGGAAGAGGAAGAGCTGAAGATGTATTTGTTGAACAGTGGTATGGCAAGGCATCCCAAAATGTTGGTTTTTTCCAATATTCAGTTTCTCAGTATAGCTGATGAATCCTACAAGGGTTTTAGTTTTCTAAACTGAATCACTTTCCTTAATAGACGAAGACAAAAACCTTCTTTCAAGCACTTTATTGGTACCTCTAGGAACACACTCCCAAGCTCCAGCAGTTCCTAAATCATGGATTGTGAGGAGCTAGCAGAGTTTACCAAGAGAAAGATCTTTGTTGTCTCCTTTCCCCTAAGCACTCACCACTGACCATTATCAGGCATAGGTTAAAATTAGCCTGTTTACCTCATTTTTCTGGTTTTGGGACAGGGCTGAGCAGCAGGTTTTCTGCAGGGGAAAACTGTGAGCTCCTCTTTTCTATCAGAGTGGAAGAAGCTTCCCCATTCTTCCCCAAAGAGCAGAGCTTTATCCAAAGTCCAACCCATTCAATGAATCCCACAGAAGACAGATGGGAATATGAGCCTTTCTGATACTCTTAAACTGATTTGTGTGGAGTATAAACAGCAACAACATGGCGAGGGGAGCAGAAAACCACAGCAAATGAGCTTTTTCTATGCATTTGCTCATGCCTTGTCCCTCTTCAACATTTTTAAACTAAGCCGTAGCCCTTCCAGGTGAAATGATTGACTAAAAATGCCTGATTATTTCAGCATTATTTGTTTTGCAAACTGCCTGTGTTATTTTATTTCAAAGCTATGAAAACATAATCTGATTTTCCAACCCACGGGAAAGAGTAGCTAGGATGAGGTTTTCCAGTCCTGTCATTTCAGCCTGTGATGGAGATGTCAAACTGTGCAGACAAGGGAGGTGCCCTGCCAGGCATCTGTGGCAGAAGGTGCAGGCTGTGACTGCAGGTGTTTGTCAGCAAGGCAGGGGGACAAGCTCAGAACACCAAATTGCTGCTTGCTGCTCCTCACTTAACGAGTCAGCTTCCCAGCCAGGCACACTCCAGAAAGGAGAGGTGGAAGGGATCAGCTGGAATATTACCTGAGCCATGCTACAGAGTGACAGTACAAACAAATGGGGATTTCAAAAAGGTGACACATCTACATGGGGTGAAGGACCTTCACTGACTTTGGGGCCTTATAAGATGGGTGGGTGCATGAGCTGGGTGTCTAAACAGATGGGATAAATATAATCTTGGTATTTAAGACAGCTCTGATGAGCTGTGGGTTGTCCCCTGGCCTTCTTTTCCTTAAAAAGTCACTGAGAACCAGAGCTGGGAAACCAAATCTCATTGATTTGCACAAGTACATATATGCTTTAAAGGACAGGTCTGTAACTAAGGTATAGGACCTGCAGTGTCTTAGGCGGGCTGTGCACTGCAGGGTGCCATCCTGTCTCCTCAGAACTTCAGACACACAAAAGGACATTTTTTCAGAGCACTGGCAGGAAGCTGAAGAGAATTTAGGCTGGGATAGCTAAACTTCCATGTGATATATGTCTGCATCATTGTATCTTGGGAAAACACTTCCTTTCAATTATTTGGGGACGTGAAGTTGTTTCCTCTCTGTCACTCCTGCCTTTATCCCTTCCCTTCTCCACCCTCATTGGTAGCTTCTTGCTGTGTAAAGGCATCAAATTAAACAGACACCCTTCCCTTTTCCCACTACTATTTATTTTACAAATGGTGATGATGAATCACATAGAGGATACATTTTCTGTGCAACAGGGTTATGCATTTGCAATTTTTCCCAGCACATCATTATTTTCTCTCATGGTCATAAAGCCATGCTTCTGAAGATGTCTCCTGGGGATGATCAACCAGGATGCTGGGTGAGATGAGCAGAGGCCTCCATTTTCATTTATTCTCTCTAGGTTTTATTTTATTTATGTACTTGTACATTTTTGAGAACCTGGAGTTTAGACAGTTTAATAGACTGGAAAAATAATTGAGAGAAAGATCCAAGTATCTTTTCCCCCCCTCTAGGGACGCACAAGCCATTTCATTGGAAATATAGCAAGTGGAGAAGTTTGCACTCCTTTCATTAGTGCTTTGGTTTTGTGGTAACCATTGCAAAGGCAGAACTCAAAGAGAAGAAGTGGCTCTCAGCTGTGACAGCCCTGGAGTGCAGTGGGACTTGTGTCAGGTAAGGGGGACATGGATGCAGGAGACTGAACAGCTTTGCAGAGCAATGTCAGTGCAGCTTGCAGAGAGAGATTGAGTCCCCCAAACATGAGGTGTGGCTGCATGGAGGGGTCAGAAAAGAGAAACAGCATCACTGGAGGGACCACAAACATGGGCCAGCAGCTGTCACACAGCACAGCACTGAGCTTCACAAGACCTCAGAATAACTGAGAGACACCTCAGTCTTTCACTTGATTTTAATTTTCCATCCTCCTTCAAACCCCACCTCACATTTCTTGATCCATGAGCTCAAACACATCCACAAGTCATTAAAATCCACTCCTTGGTGCAAATACTCCGCATTTCAGTCAGTCTCTGTGTCTCAGGATGTCTGTTATGGGTTGGACTGAGATCTGGAATCAGGCTGGGCTCTCCTGATTTATTAAATGAGGCAGTCCTTGTGTCAGTTGCACTCAGGTACTGGATTTCATTCCAGTCTGTTGGGTAGTGAAAGAACAAATTCTTTAGCATTTTTACTGAAATATATTCAGTGCACTTTCAGACACTCACTGAAATCGAGATTTTTCTTTACCATGTAATTTATGATCAAGGGAACAGAGCCAATGACTAATTTATTTTACCAAATAAGTCTTTAGTCTTTCCATTTATATGCATGTAATATATGTTATTATTTCTATTTTAGAAGGGTGTGATTATTCTATAGAGCTTTCCAGCACTTATATCATCTTTGTTCTTCTCCAAGTGAAGAAAACACAGAACATCCACTTGCAGAATTCCTGCACCTCCAATTTCCCATCATTTTTCCTAATTCAGGTGATAAGCAAAACAAAGTATAATCAGATCCCTGAAAATGGGAAGCCAGAAAATGCAGCCGTGTTTGAGAGTGTTGAGTTTAATTTTACAGCCTCATTACAGCTATTGCCCCGACTATTAATTTGTTCTGGTTTGGTAGACTTTACTTGCTCTTGTTGAAAGTTAAAACAGTAGCAGCAAATGCCCTCTACAAACCTGGCACAATCCTGTCAGAGACAGCAGACACTGGCAGATACCAACACTCTGACCTGTGTGATGCTCTGTGCTTCAGTTCCCTAAACTGTGCAAATCAGCTGTCACTCAGAACCTCTTCATTAGGGCCTCGGTAATTTCTGAAGCAAATGAAGAATCAACATCAGCCACTCCTAATTAGCAGACTTTACTCCTGGGATATCACACAGAAAGGGTAGAGGAGAGAAAAGAGGGATCATCCTCACCTGTTCAGTAGGAGCCTCAAAGAACAATCTATTCATTCATTTAGGAGACCTACATGTGAATGAGCCCCCTCTGTGCTGGGGGATGCACAGACACAGGATCTGTTGTAGGGGGAGCAATTAAAACATCAAGAGGACATCAACAGGAAGATACTTAAAGACATTCAGACCCCTAGAACTGGATGGATCTACAGCCACAAAAAAAGGTCCTGCCTCCACAAGCATGAGGGTGGTGTTGTGATCAGTCTTGTCTTTCCAGTGGTTTTATTCTATTTTTTGTTACATTTTGAGAATACAAATAAAGATGGAGCAAAGGTGAGAGTTCTGCTTCTCTATCCAATACAGTGTTTTATATAGAAAGCTGAGCAAGAGCATTTAATCAAACTGCTCCATCTGTGTCAACACTTCTGATGGCTTGAGATGGCACCACTAATGCCTGGACATCCATCATGCCTCTGTAACAGCAAGGTACCCCAAGGAATAATTCAGGGGCCTTCTCCCAGGATATTGCTCAGTGTAAAGTCAGTATTTTAATGGCTTTTCCAATGGGAATATTGCTTATGACAGTTTCATACAGCTGTAGTATTACTGCTATTTATCTTCAAACCCCTCTGATGGTTCTGTGTCCTCATGTTGCCCTTTTATGCATTGGAATTCTTGGCCTCTACTTCCACAATGTAGAATAGAGAGGGAGGAGAAGGTCAAATCCACGACCCTGGGGAGAATATCTTACAAACAACATTTAGAAACTGAGATGAGATGTTTTGGATGATGTCTTGTACACATTTTCCACAGTGCTGGTCTGGCTCTCATACAGTGATCTAGATCCCAGACTGTCTAATACCTTGCTCAGAGTGTCAGCAGAATGCCTTTGGCAGGACATTTGGGTTTGGCTCAACAGTTACTCGAGTACCTGGGCCTGAGATGGATTTTTTTAGCTGGAGAAGTAGACTGAGTTTGTGAAGATACAAGTGCAGAGGTTGCTAAATCTCTTTAACTGATGTCAGTGTCTGGGAAGAGTGCTCAGCATCTGCTGTAAAATGTGCTCTTCAACAGTCTATCAATGTTTTGGGAACAAGGGGCTTATTTTAGTTCCTTTTGCCATGTTTATATAGCCTTTGCAACAACTTACCCCCAAGCATAAGAGTCCTTATCCAGTGCTGAAATGTGTTCTCCACATTTGACAAAGTGTTCAGTGTTGTCTCACTGTTTCTAGATTGTTCGTCCCAAATGAAGGCTGATTTTCCAGTGATTTCACTTCCAGCTTTTGAGAGTATATTTTCTGCCTATAGAGGTACTTCAGAGAGAAGTGAGGAAAAAAGGATTTTTAATGAAATAAATACACAATAAATATACCAGAACAATGCATTTTACAGCTATGTCCCTTGCCTTTCACTGGGAATATAATCCTATGATAACAATAAGATACAGAATTTGAGATCTGCCTTTACAAAACTATGAGGAATTGAGTTGTTCCAGAAAACTTCATGGTGAACTGACATGAAATTCTTTCCTTGTGGTTCTTTCTGCTGCTGATTTTTCCACAGATTCTTCTTGGTGGGTGCTACCAGAAATGCCAGTTCTTTCCAGTTTGAGGAGAAGGAGAAAAAAAGATGATTATAAATAAAGGGGGAGGGGGAAATGAGAAAATATTTAATCTTCCTTAATGATAACTTCATTATATCTTCTCATTACAGTAATTGCAGGTTTAAGTAACAATTTTCCCATTGTGCAAGCTCTGGAGAGGCTGGGAATTTAATAAACAGTTAGAATAATACCACACAATGAAGGCAAAAGGTGAAATTGCTACTTGGATGCATCTCTTTCAGCTAAACTGTGCAGGATCAAGGGGTCACTCAGCAGAGATAATTATTAATGTGGCTCCAAGGGGCAGCCAGGCAGTCAGGCAGACAGACATCCCTGTGTTCTATTGGGTTGCCATTGGATTACAACTCCAGTCCTTGATTACACTTCAGAAATGATTAATTGATTAATATTTAGACACTCACCAAAATGGACAGCGGGGAGGGGACACAAAGTGAGGCCGTCACATTCACCTGCAGGTGACCTTTGAACCAGGAGAATTTTGTGGTTCTGTTGTGGACACATTTATGGTTATTTCATTAATGTCAGTACAGCAGGATGAGCTCAGGGCCCAGGTGTTGCACAGGGAATCAAATAACAGGAGTTCACTGCTGGCTCTGCAAAAGATTTGCTCTCACTGGAAGGCACTTAATCTCTCCTTCCTTTCATTCATCATCTGTAAAGTGATGGCAAAAGGTTGTTTTCTCCAAATCTGCCTGGCCAGAGCTTCTTGCAGCACAGAATCCATACACAAGACAGATTTTAGGCTGAGAGGAACTTTCTGAGACTTTCAAATTCAGCAGCCAGTAATAATGCAGCTATTGTTAAGATGTGAGGACCTAGAGATCTATTGTAACAATATTGATTTAAGACCAGGGAGTGCGATCAAGTCTGAAACTGCCTCAAAACACAGACACCAATTTAATTTCAGCAGCAACTGGCTGGCAAGAAGGATGTCATTACCAAACAATTTTTTTAAACCAAACAACTTTCATAACTCTTTTTTTTTTCCTGGTGCTTTTGTGTGGATTCCCAGAAACATGAAAGCAAGATAAGATGGATCATCACTGAGAACAAGTATTCCATTACATTTCCCTTGCTCTCTATACAAATATAATTACATAGTATTTATTTACTTATTTTTGTACTACCTTTTAGTAACCAACATTTGAAGTTTTAAACATCCCTTAGCTCTTTTTATCAAAAATGTGAACTTCCATTGCAGTATCTCTCATAGGCATAGTTAGAGAATTTTCTGTCCCAAACATACCTAGCCCCAAATTGTTCTGTCTGATCACAATCAAAACCTTTAACAAATAGCATAAATAGCTTACCTTATCCCTCTTTCTGAACTTGCTCAAGAAATCATTGTTATTTTACATAAATTACGGTTGAATATTAAAAGGCAGTGCACTGAGGTTTAAATATTGCTCCCCCAGCTGGAAAAGTACATTTAATTTGCAGTGGGTAAAGGTCTGCTTACAATTAAATACTGAAACATTCATTAGGATGTTCTGGCTAGCATATAATTCTGCCCAGTCATGTTGAAAGAGCATCACTGTTATCAAGAGACAGATGCAGTCATCCCTTCTGTGTGGGGAGTGTTAAAAAGAGACCCTTGATTAAATGGTGACTCACAAGAAACAAGAAAGAGAAATGCTTGGGGAGAAATCTTGAGGGTGATACAATCACCATAGAGAGTTTGGGTGCATAACAATAGGGTAGGCACAAAGCATCCTCCTCCCCAGGGACAGCTGTATTCAAGGTGAAGCTTTTTGCTTGTGGCCTGGATCCCAGCTGCAAGGCAGCATCTTGGCAGGTTCCATGAAAAAAGTGACAAAAATATTTTACATCTTTTACTTCTTTTTACATATTTTACTTCTTCTTTTATCTCCAGGCCTCTGAAATTGCATTGTCCACAGTAAGGTGACTTCAGGACAAGTGACAAGTAATTAGGTGTTTGTATACTAAAACCTGATTTATTGCTGGCCTTTCTGTCTACTTCAGGGCAATGTGTGGGTATGCCAGAACATCCCAGGGAGTTGGTAGCTAAATCTAAGCAATACAGATGGGAAACACATCTGTGAGTGATAACACACACCTCTACCATCACCAGCACCCTTCAGTCCAAGGCTGGGGAGAAGGCATTATCCAGGGAATAAATCCTTCAGATGTAGGTGTGGCTGGACAGGAGGACAGCCTGGAAGGGGAGATATAACAGCAAAACCTCTCCTGTTTAAAACAAAAGCTCTTTGATCCAGGACTGATGACCAGGGCAGTCTCTCTCCTTCCAACACCTCACACTTAGTTCTAGGAGTTTGTGCTGCTACTTTTTGCCTGCATCCATTGCCTGCAGGTTTTCCAGCTCCTCCTGCTCTGACTCTAACTCAAAATTCCCTTTTCAGCTGTGACTCATAAGCACTTGGCAGTGATTTTGTAGCACAAACCCTTAAAAATATTAAAATCTCTGGAAAATCACCACCTAAAGTTGAATGAAGCTTACAGCCACAACTCTAGGGAGGGGATTATGCAGTAGTGTATTCAGCTAGGAAGGTTCTTTGACTATGGATATTTTTGATTATGGATATTTTTGATAGTTGTAATCTATGTTAAAGAACTCTGAAAATCTTGTGAGCAGAAATTCAGGTATACACTGGCTAGAAACCAGCACTGTGTTTCTTTCAGGGATACTGATGTTTTTACTTAAGAAAACTGTGTAGAAAATGAAAGCAAAAGTAATTTTCAACAGAGGATAAGAAACAATGAGGAATAAATCCAATTTGGTGACAACTGGTTGTTCAGTAGCTGGATGCGATCACAGCAGGTCTGTGCTTTATGGCCCTCTGGAAAGTTACTGAGCCCAGTACCAACCACTCTGAATCAGAAGGAGATCTCATCTCAGTATAAGAAGGTTCTGTGAGCTGGATCCTTCTCCCTTTGCACACAGGAACTGGCTCTTGTGCCATGCTGGCTGCAGAAGACATTTATGAAATTGTTCATGTGTTTTTAGGAGGATGCAAGGAGCAAAGCCCATAGCAATGGAAAAGTAAAGGGTCTCCCCAGCACCGAGTGCAGAAGACAAGAAATTTTATCATTGTGAGGGCATGGTGCAGAGATGCCAGTTTTCAATGTTCAGTCTTGCTTTGGAAGCAACATGGATTATGAATTCTTGTTTTACAGGACCCCAGATGGGTTTGTTTTTGTGGTGTTGCTCTGGCCAGTACACCCTCACCGGTTCTCCCACACATGGCCCAGGGGAATTTATAATAGGGAGGGAAAAAGGCTTGAAATTGCAATGTACATTTCTAACTTTGAGCAGTGAGATGCTTTGGATAGGTTTGGGAAAACTCATCTCAGTGCCAACCCCGGGAGGATCCATTCAGCCCCATTTGTTTCTTTCCCTCCTAGTGAACCCTGCAGACAAGCATTCAGCAATTAGTGTGATTTTGTGCCCTAATTGCACCATACTATTGTTATCTTTATGAAAAAAATAGACCTGCTGCAAGTCTAGAATCAGTATTCCTCCTACACTTCTCCCTAAGCTGCTTTCCCTGCAGGCACACTCTCTGTCCTTCTCTCCTTGTCTCCCTACTTTGCTGGTAGCTTTGTTTTAGACAGGAATATTTTTCTTGCAGTCACTACTGAATGAAACCCTCTGCTTTTTGTGTCCTGTACTGAAAAGGAGAAATTTTCAGCAAAAATAGAGAGCAGCTGAGTGTGAGAGGACAGATGCAAACATTCCTGACAAAGCTACGGAATAAAGGGCAGGAAGGGGAGGAAGAAAAGATTTTCTGCGTTGCAAAGGATGCTCTTTGGAGAAGATTGTGCCCGTGAACCATGTTGGTATGAGTGTGGTTGTAAAAGATATCAGCATGGGAGAGACAGAGGTAAAGGAATTTGTGTATATTGGATCTCTGGGGAAAAGAGGGAATTTCCTAATTCTTCAATTAGGAGATTAACTGCATCTTAAATTTCCAAGAGTGTAAAGGTTTTAGTAGGAACAAGAATGCATTCCCTGATTCATGTCCCTGTGTATGGGCTGTTCCTGTTCACAGATCCCATGGAAATCTCTCACCTACAACAGGCAGGTAGAGAGCTGATGTCTCCACGTGCCACAAACCCAAAACCTCCAGGAGGTTTCAGGCTTGGTGCCCATTCCCCACAGCACATGCCATGGGCCTAGCCAGGCATCTCTGATGTGCCTCTTCTGTGCCCAAGCTATTGCACAAATGTCAAAAATCTTCTAATTCTGGCTGGAGGGAATTTCTAGGTGGAAAATAAGATGTCCAAGGAGCCCAGACACTCTGGCATGGCTGTGCAGGGTGGGCTAAGTCAGAGCATGTCTGGGTTCTCTGCCTGGCAGAGCAGCTGTACCTGATTTTTTGGACCAGCAGCAGATCTGCTGAGCTACTGTGCTCATTGGCTCACCTCTAAGCTTGGCAGCTCTCTGGATGTTAATAATTCTGGATTCTCAGTTGGATACAACTGTTCATTGCATAAGATTATTTTCTTCCACTCTCCAGATCCTGTTGTCACCTTTCAATATTTAAATAAGTATTTATATACGGGATGCTGCTCTGTCTGAACCCCTGAGAGCCCCATGCTGCACCTCTCTGAGTGACCCTTCCTGCTCAGTCCCTGCAAGCCTCAAACACAACTGAGTCACTCAAAACAATTGCTCCTGCCTTTATCTTGAAGTGTGCTTTGGTCTTGCAGAATGATTTGTAAGTTCAGTGTCTTGTCCACAGTTTTCAATCTATTTTAAGTGATGCAATCACAGAAGTGGTTGGGGAAAGGAAACATCTTTTTCTGAGTTGTGCTGTAGTGCTAAAGGCTTTGGTTCTCCAAAGAGCCACTGGAGTAGAAAGGACAGACCAACAAAAACTTCTGCTAACAAGAGAAGTTGAGCCATGAGACAACAATACATTCTTAAAAATTTACTTCTACAGGGATTTGTATCTGCAGCCTGGCTGTCAGTAATAGCTGGGCTGTAAAGTTAATCTGTAAAGCTAATTTAGGTACATCTGTATGGGTTGGTCATCAGTTCTTGCATCTGCAGAACTGCTGCTGGTTTTGAAGGAATTCAGCCAAGAGGTTGATAAGCTTTTGCCATTTTATCAGCCAAAATTCTCATGTAACAATAGCTTTGTGCCTTTGCAAAGCATGTTAGGAAAGTTACTAACATCACTTTCATATTTCCCCCTTGCAATTAGTTTCCTCAATGTAAGTAAAAACTTGAGAAAAAACAACCTTTCCTAAAGGAATATCTAGGTACTTTTCAATACTATTCCAGAGGGAAGCTGAATAGCAAATGTTGTATTTTCTTTTCCAGATTTCAAATGCCCATCAAGCCTTTGAAAAGTGTATTATTTAGCTCGTTATTAATAATCTGGCTGTTAGCTTGGATTGCTAAATGAATCTGCAGAAAAATAATGTGTATACTCCAGTTCCTCAATGTTTAGACTCATCCAAGCGTTTAAGAACTGTCAAACAAAATACACTGTATTCAAGGAAATATACATTCATTGAAAGATTAAATTAGGAACTGCAGCAAAGCCCCCCCCCATTGCAGTGGAGAGGCATTTCATGCTAACAAATAACTACAGCACTATTATAACGAGACCTAGAGGCATGTGATTTCAACTCACTGCACATCTTTGCTCTCTGGGTGCATGTAATTTTTTTTTCCCAGGCTGATGAAAGAGCAAATAGTGGTTGACATGGACAGAGTTGTTCCCTTAAACAGTTTTAAAAGGTTTTGTAGTATTTCAAAGACTGTCTTCAGAGTGGTTTCCCCAACCCATACCTGTGGTTTCCTTTCCATCTACTACTTCTGAAGCCCTAAGAAGTTGATACGTCTCAGGGCCTCCAAACTTTTGTGCCTGAGAATTGATCTCTCCCTGTGCTTCCTGACACATTCCTCAGTTTTCACTTGGCTTTTCATGTCTTTATTTGTGTTTTCCCAGCAGGCAGCAAAACCTAGATAACCTATGCCATCTGACTTTTTAAGGTAAAATCTGTCTCACCTCCTTTGAGACTTAGACACAATCCCTGCTTTCTTTCTCCTTATAAAACGGGAAATAATTTCTCTTTATCCTTTAAAATATGGTGCCTTTAAAAAAATATTACCTCCTTTCTTGCCTGTATTTCAGATCATAAACCAAAGTTCCCAGGAAAGCCAAAAGGAAAAAAAAAAAAGTCCAATTTATGGCCAGCCACAGCTATGCTTTCCAAGATTTGAATCTAACATGGCACTGTTCACACTTGCCTAATATCCAAGGCTTGGTTTTCCAGCTCTGGCTGAGCCAAGCACAGTTACCCCTCTTAAAATGTGGGGCCTAGAAAAATAAATAAACTTAAATGCTGCTGTAAAGGATGAGACAGCTTGTAAAAAATGTGGTATATTCAGCAATTCAGCCACTGAGCACCAGCTAAACAAATATTCATGTGGAAGTAAAAGCGTCCTGACGTGGGGTTGTGTACTTTTGCCATCCTAAATACTCTACAAATGTCTCAGTGGGAAGTATCAAAGATGCTTTATAGTACCAGACAGGTTATGAAGATGGTTCTTTACCCAGTTGGATATAGTGACTTATGTGTAAATGGAGGAGGTTGAATAACAAACACTAAATAATTTATTCAAGGAATCTCTTAAGATTTTTTTCATGCAGCCCTTATTAGATGAATGTCTGTGCACACAGGGATCGTTGTGCCTGGCTGTTGTCATGCAGTGAGAATCCAATGATGACATTTCAGAGCTCGATTGCTATTGATTCTAGGTCATTTAGGTCATTGGAAAACTTCCACTTTCCCCCAGTGAAACTGAGACCAAAGAGATGCATTTCAAGATAGTAAATGCACCCCATATGCAGAACACAGAACTGTGAACATCTCAGGGCTGAAACAGGATTTACCAAGTATCGGTTTAAAGAGTCAGAAATTATGGTGGGGATTAAGCTCCTGTTCTGGGCTACATCCCAACTGTAAAAAATACCAGGTTTCCTTCAGGAAATGCTGTTTCCATTCAGGAATGCTGTATGTGCATCTGTTTTATGGGCAAAACCTTTGTCCTGTGGCACTGTACAAGTGAGAGAAGCTCTCAGCAGGCAGGGGCTGTACTTCATGCACTGAATCCAAAATCCATTTGAGCAGCACAGTCCTACCCTGGCAGGAGGCTGGCTGCTGGCAGCAGCTATATGTGCCTTAGTGTTTGTCTGCATCAAGCTCTGACAAAGGAGCAGCCAGTGTAAATCAGAGATGAACAAAATTAGGCTCTGTCAATAATTCCCATCCCATCTATGTCAACAGCCAACCATATTATTTTAGGGACTCCTCTTTCTCTCTGGGATGAACAGGGTGATATTTCATAAATCAAGGCTTGGTTATCAAGTGAAATGCTCGTTTCTAACCACAAGAAGCTGGGGCTGCCAGGCTGTGACTGAAATGGCTCACAAACAATGCCAGAGCAGCTGAGCTGCTGCAATCCCTGACAGTGGAGCGTGGAAAGAGCCTGGTCCCTGAGGAGGATCAAGCCCCAAAGCATGTTTAGTCTGTGCTCTGTGTGGATTTGGGAAGGGTGACCTTGTTTATCTTTCCACTGCAGTGGACCGAGCTCCTCTGATAGCAGCCAGCCCAACCCGCAGCACTGCCAAAGCTTTTCTGTAACATTAGAACAAAAGAGACGAGCCAGCCACAGTTCTGGAGCCACCTAATTGAAAGTTTCTGAGCCTGTCAGGGCTGTGTTATCCCGGCTCTCTGGTGAAAGCAGCATATTCCAAGTTTTCCCCCAATTATAGCCACCCGCAGCACAGGCAGCAGCTCCTGAGCCGGGCTCGGTCCTCCCACACACCGCTCCTCGCTGGGATGCTGCCTCGGGATGGAGTTGCCTGGCAACCAGACTCTGCATCTTTGGGAGACAAAAGCTATTATTTCTGTCACACAGATGTGCTAATGTGATTATTGGCTGGAGCGGGGCACAAACACGAGACAGGTCAGATTCCTGATACTTGAGAATTTCCAGGCAAGAGGGTTTTAAGGGAGTTTAACATAAGAGAAAGGCATAAAGGTGGAGGGAGGAGGCAGGGAACGGGGGTACAGTGTGAGATAAGGTAAACCTGCTCGGAGTTTTTCCAGTAAAGCAGTTTAATCCCAAAAAACCAACAAAAAGACCGGTTTGTTATGTTTTAACTGATGAACTTTTCCTGAGTCCCTCCTGGGTTCCTGCAGATGGTCTGGTGGCTGCACAGAGCTGACCCCAGTGCTTGGGGGTGCTGGGCCTGCTGCTCTGGAAAAGCTGCTGGTACCACAACTGGGTGAGGAGAAGCTTCCAGGACTTGCAGATGCTCAGCGAGCTCCAACCTCCCTGGCTAAACACTGCTGACAGAGAAATGTTCATTTCATCAGCTTCATGATAATTTGGTTCAAAACCAAACGGCAAAAAGAAAGAAAAAGTTTTTTTTTCCCCCCACCATTCTTTCAATATTTATAAGTCATGGTTTAAGCAGAACCAACCAAAAAAATCTCCACTGTGAGAACCCCGCTGTCCTTCCTCTGGGATTCTATTAAGCTGGATTGTGTAATGCCTTTCTCTGTGCAGGTCTGTGGGAAGAGCTGTGGTTTCTGCTTTCTCCTGGCAGGAGGTGTGGGATGCTGGATGCAGTCCCTGCCCCTGGTTTGCAGCTCCATGAAATTCCACCTCCCTCTGGCACCCAGCAAATCTGCTCCATGGCACAGGAGGGCTTGGTCACTCTCAGGTGTAAAAGTGCTGTTCATACCTGCCCTGCTCATGCTGCTCCTGTGGGTGGAGAGCTGTTTTAATCTGTGCACAAGTCTGAGAACACGTTACTGTTCATGGCTTTTGAGAGGATGACTTGTCTTTACAAACAAGCTGTGGGTCTGCTGGTAGATAAAACTAGCACTGAGATATATAGCACTGAGAGATAAAAGAACCAATGGGAAGGATTGCACTGAACCATGAATGGAAAAAAAGATATTTGCCTCTACAAGCAAACTGTAGGTTTACTGATGAATGGAATTGGATATTGAAAGATAAAGGAAACAATGGGGAAAAAACCATAAATTTATAAGAATTAAAAATTGAAAGGGAGGGTTGTACATTAGAGGGGAATCTCAGGTATCAGGCGTTACGGGAAGTCTGTGCCTCTCAAGTACCTCAGCCCATGGAGGAAGAGAGAGGGAAATGCAGCCGGGAAATTGGGATAAAAAGGGAGGCTGCGTCCTCCAAAAATTTGAGAGATCTCAGGGGAATGCCCCATGGCCTCTCCCTTTATTCGAATAAAGTAAGAGGACACCTCTGTCTCCTTTTTGGACACAAGACTCTGGTGCTTGTGGCTTAATTTTCCTGACACTTTGCACATATTTGCACTCAAGTTAGCTTACATGAGGGCTAGGGTTTCTTGTCCTATAAATGAGTGGCCTAGGGCTGAGGCCAGTGCACAAAATGTAGGGTTTTATTTAAACCTCTATACGGATCAGTTTTGTTTTTCCAAACTAGAGAGTTTCCACAAAAATCCATGAGGCAAAATGGATTAATTTTATTGATGCAGAAGTCCCGACCCTGTAGCTGCACATTCCCAGTGAGTTGTGCTGTTGACTGTCTAACAAAATCTGTTGTAGGCTACACACAGCTGAAGCTGACCCTGCTCATTGCCTGGATTTCTCTCATCATTAGCACTTTTTAAATGAGCAGGTAATTGACAATACAACCAAAGTACCCTAACAAGTATCAATGACACAAGCAGGACTGGTTAAACTGAAAGAAAGTCATTAATCACATACAATGCACATACAATAGCACAATTTTTATGCTGTTTCGGTGGGTTAGGAGCCTTGCAGGGACGCTGCTGGTTTTGTTGCAGTTTCTCCTGCTTGCTGTTTTTCTAGCATAAGTTGTGCTGCTCAGACTAATGAGGCATGACAGGCACAAAAGGAGCTGCCCTCTCGGGGAAAAGGATAGCCCAGTGCTATTTCCTCAGCAAAATGGAATTCCAATGACCAGAGCATAAAATGCACTTTTCTACTGTCTTATAATGGGAATTAACAGGAGGGAGGTCAAGGCAGGAGTAACAAATGTCCCCCAGTCCCTACCTGAAACTGGAGTCATGCCTAGAGCAAAATGCTGATTGATTGTGAAGTGTCTGTGTTAAGGGCATTTATTTATTTTCCTCCTTTCCAGACAAAGCATCTCCAATGTGTGAGAAACACAGAAAAAGTCTTTCTGGAAGGGAAAAGAGGAGATTCCAGTATTTGTCTCATTTCCAGAACGAAATTAAGACCTTTAAAAGAGCCTGTGAAAAACAAAATAAGGAGACTGCAATGTAGCAGATTTCTGGGGTACTTTCTTTGGCTCCTATTTTGTTTTGGCTTCCATTTCAATGTGGCATGACTTGAAAAAATGAAAATCTTTTCACTTCATTGAAAAAAAAAAAACAAACTACTAAATGCTTTGCCTTGTCTTGAACTGAGATATTTTTCTCCTGAATTTTTAGAAGGGCCATCCAACCAAATGAAATTGGAGGGTAAACATACAGTTTATCTGGCCTGAAAGGTAGGTTTAAAAAGACCTCTTGAGCTCTGCATATGTATGAGATACATGTATATGTGTATGTATATGTGTATGTGTATGTATATATTCTCTTAAAGTTGCATCTTGAAAAGTATCCTGTATGGATGGCTCCAAATTTTAGACAAAGGCAAAAAAAGGATTGCTGCTGTAACTAAATTTCTATTCAGGAGAGGGGTTTGGTTTTAATTTTTGCTTTTCCCACACAGCTGTAATGGTGGCTTGAGTGCTAGGATGTGAAAGAACCTTCAGATCAGATATTGGGGTTTTCAGTGGTTGTGTGTCTCTGGGAGTAGTAGGTGAAGTGGAAAATAATAGAGTAGCTCAGTTAAAAATAAAAGAAAGTGGATTTTTTGATAAGTTAGGAATTGAAGGTTGGAGCCTTAAGAGGGAAGTCTAAAACATACCTGCCCTTAATGAAATATTTAAATAGAAGGATTGAACTCAAGACATGCTTCTATCCAGCAGTGAAAGAAGCTGAGAATCCCTGCTGAAGGGCTGCATCTGTTATGAAAATCATCTTCCAGCCATGGCTTCAGACTCTTTTGCAGGAAATCAATTCCTTGGTGAAGCTACTTCTCACTTACAGTGTAAGATACAATAATAGACTAAGAGAAAAATGCATTTTTGGCACCTTTTGGCTTAACCTACTTGAAAATGAACTTCTCCAGCTTCCAAAATGAGCAAACTTCTCTGCAAGAAGGGTTGCAAGGGGAAGCCAATCTGTTTGTAGAGCAGTGATGAAGTGTGATAAATTCAGATCTCAAAATTTTTGGTTTATTATAAAGTTGTCACTCAGGCAAACTTCTCATTCTCCTTAATAACCATGGTGCTTTGATGGGAATTGAGTCCAAGCCTCAGGATTTGTCCATATAGCCTTACACATCCTCACAAATATTGATTAAAACTGGAGTGAAGGTAGCAGGGACAGCCAAAGCTGACTGCCTAATGCAGTGATTTATTACAGAACACGATGTTTTTCCTTTGGCTGATGTGCACACAGGCTCCCAACACCAGCCCTGAATTGGAGGAACTATTCTGTTCAGCCACTCAACGAATTCTGACCAATGCAAATGCTTCTCACTGAAGGAACTGAGTCACAATTTCATAAATAAACCTTTTTCCAGCTTTAATTGCTAAAAAAAAAAAAAAAAAAGGAACATTTGAACATTATTTCCCCTGGCGCCATCTGGTGATATCCCGGCAAAGGCTCAGGCTCCCCAGCCAAATGCCACAGCCAGCAGTTCCTCCTCAATGTGTTCCTGTACGTGCTCCCCCAGAAGTTTCTGCCAGTCTGAAATACAGGGAGATAATTCCAGCTTTGTAACTATCCACTTACTGCGGAGAAATATCAGTGGAATTCGGTTCCGTGTCATTAGTCCTCTCTCTCCCCTACTTATCTCAAGATCTCAGTGCCTCTTCCTAAATCTGATGTATAAAGATCAGCACATCCCTTCCTGAGGGGCTGTTAGCATTCTTGGCAAGGTGAGCTGGAAAACAGCAGTGAGGAGGATTAATCCATCCCAGTCCACAGAGCAAAGCAGAGCCCCAGCTCCCAGGATTCCAGACCTGTGCTCCTGCCACCAGAGCATATTTGCTGTAATAATCTAATCTCTCCCACCATCAATTCTGCACCGGTTTCTCTGTTTTGTTAATAAAATTAAATGTCAGCTTTGCTGTAAGGAGAGTGGACTGAGAGACATCCTGCTTTAAAAGGAGCCAGAAGTGTTGTGGATTTTATTTCATGGGGGTGCTGGGACAGCTGTACCTTTTTAGGTTCCCTCGGCTCTGCTCCAGGCAGAAAGTTCCCCTGCTCCCCCACTACTAAGGGGAGTGTGCAAAGAACTAAACAGAAAATTTATAACCTCTCTCCTTTTTACCTCAACACCCAGAGAAGTGGATGTTCAGGTAAGGAAGAGAGGCACAAACAGCAGTGATAGCGTGGAGGAGGTTCCTTTACATCCCCTGCAGGCTCACAGAAATCAGGAATGCTATGGAAAAGGCAAGGATACATGGAACTCACAGCTAGACGTTTTATCCTTACAGTAGGGGAAGAGTTTGGCCTCTCCCATGAATAACAGTGTAAAAGAAACATTTATCCAAAAGGAAGAAAAGATGCCCCTACAAATGGTGACTTCATTGTCTCTTGAAATAAATAAAATCTTGCTTACATGGACCAACAGAACGCCCTACAGTGGAAGAGATGGAGGAGGGTGTAGACAAATTGATGTAGGTTTTCCTTTGGGTTTCCTGTTGGGGTAAATTCCCACTGGACAGTCTTTATGGCATCTCCACACTGGGACAAGGATAACCACCCCATGGAGCTGGGATGTCCTGTGCACATCATGGATCCATGATGTCCCATGGATCTTCTTCTCTAACTTCACCAAAGAGAAGCAAGTTAGAGGGAGGTAATTTTCAACAAGCTCATCAGCATAAAGAGATGCAATGTCTAGACACCTACCTAGGATCAGTAGAAAATTCAGGATGAGGAATTCAAGGCGAGCTTGAATAATTCAAGGGGAACTTGGCTCATAATAGAAATGTGGAGTAGCAGAAGTTCTACGTGGATTTCAAGTGTAGTTCAGCACATTTTGCCCTGCTGTGGCAGACACCTTTCCTTGCAAGTGCATAACTTGCATCTTCTGTTCTTTTTCCATGAGTTTCACTCCTACAAATTTGCTTTTTTATTCCACCAAAGAAGATACATAAAGCACAGCCAGAATGGTTTCAAAATCTCAAGGCTGATGTTGTAAGATCAGCTGGTTTAGCAGTCACATCACAAGTACTTATCTATTTTTTAAAAGAATACAATGGGTTTGTTTTGAATGCTGAAGTTTAGATTCTTCTATCATTTGTAGAAGGCTTTGTCACCAATAAATCTTTATATCATTGCATGGGTGATGGTGGAGCTTCAATAACCTTTCACAGCACAGTATTGACCACCAAAATAACTTCATCCCAGGCAGCTTCCTTAAGAAGCAGAGCTAGTAAATGACAATATAGCTTCTGGTTTTGTGCTTTTTCAAGTTTTGAGTATGTCCCAAAACCAGCTTTCTTTTGTAATTTAATTAGAAATATTAAATTTTTAAAAATTGTATCATATAAGGTAACTGGCTGTGTTTTTCAAAAGAGCATGGTAAGCTCCTTTTGGATACAGCAAGAGGAAAAATGATGGAAAAGATTCATGTTGTTTCTTTTTTATTTTAATGACATGCAAATCATGGTTCCGTTTTAGATACTTGGAAATAAGTTCTACAAGTGCTTGATTATGTTTAATAGGGGCTATGCAAGTCCTATCCGGAGGCTGGAATGCAAACCATAATATGCAGAAGGAATGGAAAGACTGATGACTGATATAGAAGCAGAAATTAAGATCTTCTTTAGTGTTTCTGCTTTCTTTGATTTATTTAACCCTACTTATACAAAATGCAGTGCACTTGGGAAGCTTGTTTCTAGATAAGAAACCCTTTTCCTCTTCCACAGGACAATTCATCTAAAGTGGCTTCAACACATTTTGATAAATGCAGCCATTTTCACACACACACACACACACAGAAAAAAGGGAAATGGAAAAGTACAATGGTATTTAATGCTTTTAAAAAAGTAATTCGATGTAGAGCTACTGCTTCTCTTCTAAGAACATCTGTGACTTCAGGCTGTGGGTCACAAGTGTGTGTGTGTGTCTGTGTGTGTGTGTGTGTGTGTGTGTGTGTAAAAGGACAGTCATGTGCAGTTCAGCTCCATGAAACTCTGACAAACATTGTCCAGAACATTTACAATACTGCACTTTCATGATGGTGATGATCATCATCATCTTCTTCATCACAGGGAAATCATTGTTCCTAACTCACAAAACTGTGTTCTTACACATTGGTTTGGTGAGCAAGTTGGATTTTCAAGGGCAACCCAATCAGGCCTTACTAGGCAGAAGCCCATGGCAAGGGTCATTTACATAAGCATTTAATTACACTTCTATTAACAGCCATCTCTCTGGTCTCTCTTGTTTCTGTGCCACAGACCAGCTCTACCAGAGTCTTGTGCTGCTGCAGCAGCTGAACCCTTGCTCACGTGTCAGCAGTTCTGCCAGCACCACTCCAGAGCAGCAGTGGTGGCATTGTCTTTAGTTCCACATCAAAACAAACCCGAGTGGCAGAACCCTGGCATCCCTTGCACAATGGAATTCCTGGATTTTAACCAGCCCTCTCTGTGGGATCAGGATGATCCACCACAGCACAATTTTCCTGTTAAGTGGGTGACATTTCTCCCAAGACTTCTTTTAGGGATTGAAAGACTGGCAGAACTTTAAAAAGTGACAGTGCCAGTCTTTACCATGTCCCTGATGCCCCGAGGCACAAGCATCCCTGCAGGTGTTATTCCTGGTGACCCATGACAGCGTGTTGTGAGTGCACCTCCATGTAATTTAGTGTTAAAAAGAGAAAAATCTTCCTCAGTCCAATTGCTTTTCATTGTTTATGTTCACTTTCAGCCAGTAGCCTCCCAATATCAATCCAAGAGAATGGATCTTCCCAAAAGGGAGGGGAAGGCCATGAATAAATGCCCATTTGCTGTTTGCAGGGCTAAGTGGTATTTCCCAAGGAGATCGTTCGGAAGCAGCACAGGGACTCAGTCAATTGCCGCTGTCTTGTGTAATAAAGCCACTCTCCTAATCTGGAGAGCCACTGGCGGCCACTGCAGTGTCCGTTCTCGGTGGTCATTACTGGTGTCGGGCAGAGAGGGAGCCCAGCCCCAGTGTTCAGCTGGGCCATGTGGAGACCCATCCAATTTCACATAATAGCAGCCTGTACAGCCTGCACAACTGAATGCCTGCCTCAGAAGCTCATTTACATTTTAAATGAACCTGCTGATGCCTTTGGGCAATCTTGATGGTTAATAGCTTAGCAGTAAAACATACCATTCTTTTCTCCCCTCTAAAATAAACAAACAAATACATCTAAGCATCAGAGCATCTCCTCTCTGGGTAGGTGCTTTATCTCTAGTATGAGGTCTGCATTTTAAAGGCATTTCTAGTTCTTTTAAGCACTTCTAAATCCCTGATATAGGCAGTGGCACTGGATCTTTTTCTTTCCTCATAAAAAAACTAAAGAAAATGGCATCATACACACACACAAAAAAAATCCAAAACTCTCTCAAAATCCTGGACTCCTTATCATGATCTCCACAAAGGACAACACCACACTGCCATCCTCTTGGACAGGCAATGCAGTTCACTGTCACAGCACTTTCCTTAATACCTCAGTAATCCCTAGAGCTACTTAAAGTACATTCCACTGGTAATGGGGAGATGAACTGACTGTTAGCAGGTTTCCCCTCCGTGCACCTTGGTTGTAAACAGGATCATTGTGATGGGGATTTGACTACAAACACCCATCAGCCACATTAGGTGAGATGAGCAAGCACAGCTTTTTGTGATTAAACCTTCTCTGGGAGATGCCTTGGTTGATTTACAGTGATTGCCCAGACACTGAGCTGAAGGTATTTCTGCTTGCTGCTCATCCTTGCTGCAGTTATGTTTTTAGATAGCACTCATCCATCTTCCACTGGCCAAGTTCTCACCCTGTAGCTTCCCTCCACAGCCTATATCCTGTTTCTGATTTGCTGCTGTTCCTTTCAAGGACATCTGTGATGCAGATGAGTCTTAGGACAAATAAACATCAAACTACCTTCTACTTTCTCAATGTAGTGGCCATGCCCAGGAGGGATTGCAGAACTGCTGAGTGAAGAAAATAGAAAATTTCACATTTTGTTGTTAGTCCAGCACTCAAAGCAAGCTGGAGAGGAATTCTTTTGTGAATAAACGACTATAGATACACATAGAGCTACTGGTGGTTAGATGATGGCAGCTATACATCTTTAAAAGTGCCTCCAACTCCCTCAGGAAAGATGCAGGTTTAGGAACATAACACAAATCACCTGTGGGCAGACTGAACAGTAGCAGGTGATGGAGAGGCAATTAAAGGAAATGGTGATGTTTCCCCTGGGACTTACAAGAGCAAGTTGCACAGGAAAAGGGGATCCCAGCTTGCCAGATGGGTTACGTGTTTCCTTTGCAGGTTCCCCCTCGAGGCTGATCCCATCCCTTGAGCCAGCTCTTTGGAAACTTGCTGCCATAAGTGCCTCCCTCCAAGCATCTTAGGGTGAAGGAAGCACTCTGAAAGATGCTGTTCTGAGTCCCTTGTGCTGCACTCATGGGATTTCTCTGGAGTTTAGCACTCTGAAAGGCAAATGTCAGCACAGTGCTCTCTCCATCAGCCACTGCAGAAGTCTGAGCTGACACCCTTTCAAGCTTGTCCAAAGAGCACATGCAAGCAAGTGCTGTGCCTTATGGCAGAGCCACCAGTGCTGTGCTGCTGAAACGAGAGCTTTGGCCAGGCTGCCTGACAGGAAACCGAGTGGGAAAATGCTGGCTGCGGTTTCACTGGAGCCTCCCACGGCAGATGGGTCGAACATTTCAATAAGTCTTCTGAGCAGATGAGCTAAATGTTTTAGACCACATAAGTGCTGATTAGAGAGGCCTTGTGTGTGTCCCCGTGCTAACGTGTCAACTTTGCAAAAGCAAGAAAGACAAGGTTGCTGTAGTAACAGAAGTGAAGTGGCAAGAGAGAAGTCAGTGAAAGGTAAGGAAAGGCTTTGACAGGGTAAAGCTCAAACCCACCTCTTGGCTCCTGGCTTTCTATGGAGATGGGCTGAAACAGAATGGGAGATCAAATGCAGATTTAAGAGGGTAAAATTGGTTACAGCCAAATAGAGGCAAGGACTAGTGGAAAGTAGATGTGTGACCTGCAAGGAGAGGGGTTTACAAGAGACCTGTCTCCAGACAGTCTTGCAACTTATTTTCCCCCAAAATATATTTCTTAGTGGACATGCCAGATTGGGAACAGCACTAGGAGCCCAGACTGTGCTAGCCTTGAAAACCAGATTTAGCAAGAGAAGGAGGAAATAGTCTGTTTGTTTACCGAAAAGCTCTTCCAGGACAGCAACAATCTGCAATATTGATTAGGAATAAAGGGAACACATAAAATGGGTATTAATTTGTAAGACGAAGCTTAAATGTTTTGCAAGAGTATAATGTGGCACAGTTACCTGTAGCTGGTTCTTTGTGATTTAGGAGTGCCTCCTGTATCCCCCTGCATTGTCTGCACTGTGCTGTCCCCAGACTCCTCAGATTCACTAGCAGGGACTGCCCAGGCAAGATCACAACTTTGGATTTTTTCCAGTTACTACCGATCTGTAGAAGCTGCAGCATATCCACCCACAGTGTGAGGATGGTATGGCACTGGGATCCAGGCAGGAGTGTTTGTGTGGGCAGATGATGAGAGGACAGAGAACAACCTATTACTCACCCACGTGTGAGAGTCTCTGATGGGATGGGATGTGATCTGAGAAAACAAAATCCTTGAGGAAGTGACAGAGTATCAAAATTGAGCATTGGAATGAAAGGTTATAAGCCATTTCTCTTTGATGCTATCTTTTTCCTCCGTGGGACAGGAACAAATGGTTCAAAGTCCCCTATGAAGTCATCAGTTAAAGACAGAAGAAACACATCAGAATGGAATTAGACCTCATAGGCCAAAACTCAGTGTTCAGCTGAGAATTGTAAACTAACAGCAATGTTCAGTCTTGGAACCTGAGCCCTCACTAAGGCAAGGAACACAGAGAGGTTGAATCACAGAGAGGTTGGGTCAGCACATCCACTGGCAAGCAACTCTTGGGGCAAAATAAAGAGCACTTAATTGGATCACTGCACTTGGAACTCAGAGGGAGACATCTGGTAACTTCTCCCCCTAAAATCCACAACCTCTCCCTTGTCCCCTGGGGCCTGCAGAGCTGGTGTCCCTTTTCTGCAGGGGAAGATTTTCTTCCTCAATTCTCCCTTTCTCTCCCAATTCATTTTTCTGATCAGGAAAGTGGAAATTGGAGGAGATGTTCATCTCAGCTGCGGAAATGTTCCTGACAGTGCAGTATCACATGCATTTGTCAGTCCTGCTCTCAGCAGCTAAAGCAAAGAGGCTCCATCACTTTTGCTATGGCAACCACTCCATGCACTTTAGTTAAACTTCACTTAACTTCTTTTCTCTTGGTGATACTCAGCTGGAATTGTCCTTCCCATGGTCAAAAAGACTGCAACAGCCACTTTGAATTCCACCTGTATGGGCAGAAATCAAAGGCTCAGCCAGCCCAGCCACTTTGACAGTGCAAACTGCCTAAATTAAAACATCTGCAGTGTCTTTACCTAGACAAATAAATCCAAATTAATTCAATCTTACAGAGGAAAGTTTGTTTATTCATTAAACAGAGTAAAATGGTGAGTCAATTTGTAGACACCTGGGCTGGTATCAGCCTTCTGACACTGCAGTGTGAAACTGGCAGCCCACATTTGGAGCAAGCTGAAAAAATCTCACTCGTCCATCTTTCAGACAAACAAGGAGGGAATCAATTTTAAGGTGTCTCTTTCTTTTTTTAGGGGGGATGATGGGTTATCAAGGAACCTTCTTCAGAGTTCACCTTCTCCATCCCATTTCTGGGCGAGTCTCTTTCCAAATTTCTGAAGTTAAGTGACTCTTCCAGTACTCCTGTGTCAACCCCCTCCTCCCTGCCTGTGCTGGCCCTGTGATCTGTCTTGTCTGCAAGATATTCCTTATCAGGGAATGATTAATGGCACAGTGATGTCAACTGGAAAATATCCTCAAACCTGGTTACCATTATCTTAGATGTCTCTCATCCTAAATTCCTGATCCTTTGGAGCCATTATGTGAAGATGTGAACTTACCCTGCTACTGGTGAAATAGGAAAGAAATTTAGGAACTATTAGCCTTTGAGGCACAAACTAAAAGTAGTGGCATTTCTGTTAATTCCCTTAGAGTCATTGCAATTACTTCCTGCTTTGTTGTTATTTAATCTGTTTGTACTGTTTATACATTTGAATGTCACAGGTTTGAATCTGATTCAAATTACTTCTCAATAAATCATGAGTAATCTTGGGGAAATCAGAGGTGTGCTGGGGAGTTCAGATGAAATCATAATTTCCAAAAGCTTTCTTCCCAGGGAGATTTCTCTCCCCCAGAGGATCTGGGGAATGCATGCAGGCAGTTTAAAGTCTAGGGATTAGATTATTGCAATGTCTCTGTCCAGTTTGTTTTACTCTTCCAGCTTGTCATATTACCAGTCCACTCCTGCACAGAATTTTACCTGATGGTAAATAGATTTGCCTGGAATTGCAGATTGCTTTGCAGCCTGGATATTTGTAAACCTCAGGATATTTGTAAACAGAGAGACAAAGCAAGAGATAACTGTATATATATGTATAGACATATACATATGCAAATCTTTTCTGCAACTTTGCTCACACCTTGAGTTGCACGGGTTTAATACTGGCTGCTGCTGAGATATTGAGATTCAGAGGCTTCAAGTCCTTAAGCAACAACTCTGGATTGTGCAGAAACCACTGGTGACACGACTGCTGTGTGCAGGTGCTGGTGCAGTTTTCTTCCACATGACTTTGCCGGTGCTGGAGGGCTCCTGGTATTCCAGCTCTGGCTTCCAAGCGGACACAGCGTCACCTAGAGGAGAAAGCATGGCCATGCACACCGAGATAAAAAGGGAATATATATTTTAGGGGAATAAATGTCCCAAATGAAACCAGTGTCCGTACTAAGGCAGTTTTTCCTTCCTCATTATCCTTCTGGGTTGTGTGTGTGCGTGGGCACAGGGCATGGCATGAAGGTTTCTTGGGAAACTCCTTTGTGATAAACCATAAAGAACATCTCAGTGATGTGGGTCATTTATGTCTTTCTATTATCTCCTCCTTATATCCCTTCTCAAGAGCACGGCAGGCTAACAATAACTTTGATACTTCAGTGCCCAGTTTGAAATGTAGAAATAGCTCAGATAGTGAATTATTTCTTTGTAATTGGAGACAAGAGCCAGCAGGAGCCAGAAGGAGGATGATTGGCTTGCATTCACATTCTCCTTCTAAAGGCCCTGCTGTTTCTTTGCTTCTACTGTACAGGAAGCAGACAAGCTGTTATTTCTCCTTGTTGAGTACAATAGGGCTTGGAAGAAATGTGTTGGGTTAATATTAACTGCCTGTATTGAAAATCTTGGCAGACTTAACTCAGTCCTGTACCTTTGCAAGATGTGATAGATAAATGAATTATTGAGCAGTTCACTGCATGGGAGGTGTTTCAGTCCTGCTGTAGAATAAAAGATCTTTCCTCCATGGGCATTTCAGAGCATCGTGCTGGTTTTGGCCAAAGTTTCCTTGTGCGTGTCCCTGCCATGCAGCCTCTCCTACTTTTGGAGAGCTGGTATAATTTGTCCCCGCAGATGGATATATTTATTTTATAAAGCACCCAGACAACTCACTGGCATTTATAGTTCTTAATGATAGGCATTAGGAGAACATTAAACATAGTGGTCCTGGGGTTAGTCGCTTGATTGCGTGTTAGGATTTCATACCGTGTAGGAGGGGGAAATGAGGAATAACAATAACACAGTTTCAAAATATGCTCTTCAGTGAAAGTAAGAGCAGTTCCAAAAAGGCTCCTGTGTGGGAGAGGCATTGACACAAGCCTGGCAGGAAAGGTGATCACAGTCCATAGTCAATTGTGCCCAGGTCTTGGAAGATAAAGATCCGTGAGCAGGGATAGCTTTGCATGAGTGAATTCTTCCCCAAGAAATGCAGATGACAAACTCATTTGGAGAGCATTTCTTGAGATGCAATCAGCTGCCTCCAGGCTTTTGAAACAGTGTGTTATTTGGATGTTACCTCCTGGGAAAAGACATTTAAGAGATCTTTTGTTTAAAAGTATTTTCTTTAACCAAGCCCAGTAATTATAGTCAGAGGACATGCTGGGATCACATGCAAAGGTCAAGGGAACCCCACTTAATTTAAGAAAAATAAAGGTATTACTGGTACAAAGAAAACTGAAAAATAACAGAAAATAACCCTGATAAAAACATTCCATTCAAGGTAAGTGCCAGAGTTTCAGATGTTCTGGGTTACAGAGTTTCAGGATCATAGTTAGGGGACATGGAAAGACTTGAGTCTGCGTGAGAGGAGAAATAGCAAGTCTAATTTTCCTGCTTCCCATTAATAGAGAGCAAGTCTCAGATCTTCATACCACTAGATCTCATCTCTGCCAGCTCTTGGTAGGCATTGAAGTCATGGCATAAGTGTTCTGCTCTATAGCAGGACATATGAGTAACTGCAAAAAAACCTCAATTCTTACAAGATGACAGGGTGTTTTTTTAATTATTTTTTCTTACTATAAGCCACTGAGAGTTCTTAAAGGTTAGATTTGGCTCAGCAAGCATGAGTTTTTGCAAAGAAGCACCTCACTTGTTAGCTGACACAAGAACAACTCCAATTTACATTTAGAAGACATGAGTAAGAGGTCATATAGGCATTTCTTTGGCAAACAGAGCTATTAATCATTGTATTTATTGTAAGATTAGACACAAGGCTGAGATGTGCTGAACACGAGCTGATCACTTGCAACTTCAGTGGATGTGAGGGGCAGTTTGCAGGATTTCGTGCCACTCTGGATCTTCCATACCCAAGACTGTTTCAGAAGGCTGCAATCAGTTATTTTGAAGATTATCTGATGATTGATTCCTGAACTGGGAGTTTGTTTGCCCAGACACTGTCTGTGTTCCCTCTGTAGCTGGTGGGATTCAGTCACCTGCAGCATAATATTTAGTCTCCATAAGAACAGCAGACCTGACTTACAGATGTCTTTAATATCTGGTACATCAGTTCATTTTAATTCAGAATCCTCTACCCACCCAGCTATCCCTATCCTGTTGACTTGGAAGAGTCACTCTGTGTAGGCCATAAAATCATAATTATGCAGGTGATTTCTGAGCACTTGTATGCAGTGGGTTACATGCAGGAGCTCCTGTAAACATGGTGGTATTTTACTATTCAGCACTTTTGTGCTGTTATTGTTGGGATAAAAGTAGATACCTGCAGAAGAAATGAGGTGAATTGGTTCAGATCTTGATACTCTGAAGCATCTGACTGGAATAGACATGAATTTGTTAATAAGAGCCCACGAAGTTTTTTCAGTTGTTATCACAGCAGGGGGAGTAAACATGTATTTTATAATCATTTGTGATCATATTCCTGGTGTGTTCCTGTAGGTTAATAGGTACAGGAACCCCATAATTCCTTACTCATAGCAAGCTAATTGATAGTAGGTTGGGGACTGTGCTTAGCATATGACAAACCTCACATTTTAGGAAAGGGAGAAAACTAGAGAGGAGAAATCCTATTAAGTCTTGTCCTCCACTAACACCGGACATACTGCACATCAAATCCTCTGCTTGTGTGTTAATCGCCCCACTCATTAAGCAGCAGAAGCTGATTAAACAAAAGTCACTCAGAGGGTCTGATGATGGAGGCTGTGTTAAGTTCCAAAGCAGATCAAATTAGATGGCTGGATAAGTATTTGCATACATTAACATTAACTAGCCCTTTCTTTTGTAAAGATCCAGGCAATATCTTTCTGGGTGAAGCATCAGGATTTTAATCATACTCTCTCATGATTAGTTCACTTATGTTTCTAATATTGCAGGTCTATATCTACAAACTAAGAGATTATACTTCATTAAAAAATCATGAATAAATACATGTTAGGTAGGTGTAAAGATTGATAGGAAGGTTGTCCCTTTTAAGTCAACATGCATGGAACAGTTAAAGCTGCATTTTGTGTTGCTTAAGATTCAGGAGTCATTGAGATCTAAATCCCCAATGACCTAGAGATTAGATGTGCTCAGTGTCCCAAGTCATCCAGACCCTCTGTTATCTGTGTGGTGTATTAGTGCCATTTCTGTTGTGTTTCAGAGCAGGGGCTATCCAATCTTGCAGTGCCATTTCAAGCTCCAGCATTATGAAAACCCGTGGTGCCAGTTCAGGGGCAGGTAGGTAACCACATACAGAATTATTTGAACTATTTCCCAGTGTTTCCTGTGCTGCTTCTGACACACTGGACCTTCAGGGATCCCGCTGAAATCTGTGCAAGCTGCATGTCTTCTGTCCCTTGTACAGGAAAGGAGGTGCTTCTGGCACTTCCAGCACAGACCATCACCTGTGAGTGATTGTGGGAGGAACACTGCCCACCTTCATGCCCTCAGGAACCAGACTTTCTGCTGTGGACAGCTCACAGGCAAATAAATAGGAAGCACTAAGCAGGAAAACTTCTTTCATTTACTTCCAGCATGAGAATATCTCTGTGTAATTATGGTCAGAATGTGTCACCTTTGCCAGTATATCCATAGTAACAGGTCTGTATTGTCCTGTGCAGCAGTGAGTTCCCACGTGTTACAAGATTTTTAAAAAATAACAGCAAAAGAAGTGACAAAATGCAGCCATTGGCAGATACAGGCAGCAAAGTAGGGGGAAAAAAGAGAGCAGCCATAAAGCTTTATCATTCCTTTCCTGCAGAATAAATTCAAATGCACTCTCCCCTATCACTTTTAGGCAGACAGATGACAGATGCCTGCAGACTAGAAAGGCTCGATAATATTGCATTATTATTATGGCTCCTTTAGAGAGGATAACATTTCAACAATTACAATGACTTGCTTTGTGCTGGCTCATTGTTAACGACCAACTTTATCACCATCAGTAACCTGAATAGCAGAGCTCTCTCTGGATATGGTAATCGAGAATCGATTTGCAGCGGAGCTAAGCCCGCCTGCCACTACTGGAGTCTCAGTTGGCTGGAGATGAGGAGTGACTTCCAACCTGTTCATTTTTCTTTCTCCTTTAAAAGCTGGTTAGGTACAGACCAGTATCACCTCACTGGTACATACCTGAGTCTCTCTCACTGCAAAATAAGCCTATGTCATGCTTCTGGGATGAAACCTTGTGAAAAGTCCTGGTCCGTAAGGATTTGCTGTCAGACTGCGAGTAGTTGACTCAGCCAGTAACTCCTGACAGGTATAAGGACTTGAGAAAACATCTTCCTGGGAAAAAAAATCCTTTTGCATCATTACCCAAAGATTAAATATCCCTGTGGGTGGGCAAATTGCTGGATCCACCAGAGTTCAGGTTCTTTGGCCATGGTGTACACAAAGGATCACTAACTACTTCTTGATGCTGACGATATTATCCTTTTAACACACACTTTTTTTTTTCAATCTCACTAGTAGGAATAGGTCTCAGCACTGAGCCTCTCTCACTGTATTTGAAGCACGGCAGTCAATAATCAGAAAACCTTACAGGCTTATCACATAACTAAACTGAAAACCTAAGGGTGGTTCTCAAATCAGATTTGAGCTGTCTCCAGTCCACTGTATCACTTATGTTATGAAAGGGAAGCTGGTTACCTTCTGCCTTCAAAGAGAAACAGAAGTCACAGATGTCTGTTTTTCTACAATAGGAGATGTTCTTTGAAGTCTGCATGTCCCAGTCTGAAATCTGACAGATAATCTCCAAAGCAGAGTGTTACAACAGATGTAATCTGTATTCTTGTCCCCAAACACCCCCTAAATTCACACCTTCTGAATACTCAGGATGTCAAGAGATTCTTTAATTCACCTCCCTGCCCTTGGACATAGATCCATTCCCTCTTCTGAGCAGAGGTTGAAAAGTTCCCCAGTTTGATGTCACTGGACACCTCAAGGGTTCTGCTCAAAGAATCCGTGGTGTTTTCTAGGTTATTTTTGTGTGAATGATTGGGTTCTTCTGAAATGGACAGAAAATATCATCTCAGGAGCCTCCTGTCCTTATAAAGATCAGAGAATGTGACAGTAGTTTCTACAGCAATAGAGTGAAAGAGCTTGGATTACCTCTCAGGGCACTGAGAATATGATCTGAACTTTAATATAACACAGCTGAAATTCCTCCCATTCTGCAAAAGAAGGAAAGATGTTGCTACCTAGTGGTGACTCACTATGTCATGAAATGTCCTATGAAATATCCCACCACTGTCAATGGGAGGTTCTGGAGGGACCAGAACCTCCAAAAGCACAAGAAGATCCAGTCTGGATACAACAGAAATCCTTCCACCTCTAGGGGGGCTGATGGAGAGGAGGCACAGTTTGAGCTGCTCCAGTTGGTCCCTCAAGTCTTTGTTTACTTTGTCACTGGATAGATCCCTTCCAAAGCACCAAGGAATGAGAAAGTCATGGCTCATAATTGCTCATTATGAATTGTTACAGCTCCTTGAGTCCAGTCAGCATTTGTGAGCCAGTCTTTCAGCACTGGCATTATGAGATGTATTTATTCCATATTAATTAGTGAACACATTTGGGATTACTGAGCATCTTCGTCTTGGGATATTAGACTTCCAGAGAAGCTGCTCACCTCAGGCAAAGATATCCCCCAGTAAGCAGATTCCCACTGGGCAAAGCTCATTAATTAATCAAAAGCTCTGGATTAGCATTTTGAAGCCAGGCATGGAAGTGACCAGCTAGGAGTAGCTGAATAAAAATTAAACCCGACTGCCTCATGACAGCAGCACACAGCTGCACTCTCTCCATTTCCCTTCTGACTTCTCCATTTCCCCACGAGGATATTCAGCTTCTGCAGAATCTGTCAGGTATTCTTTCATTTCCTTCAGAAAGTCCTGGCAGTGCCTGTAAGAAAAGGGGAGAAGGGGGAATTTGGCAACACGAGGAAATGACAGTGCCAGAGGTGGCTGGAAAACACTGTCAGTTTTAAGACTCTCTCGTCCTAGAGACTTCAAGAAGATTTTAAGCTCCTTAGTGGGAGCAGTCTTAAAGAGGGTGATATTATAGAAGTGTTTAGAAGGAGAAAAGCTTTCTGTTGCACAGAACTTACATAATGCTGACTCAGCTTGTCTGATGCCTGAGACAAAGGGAGGGTTGGCAGCAAAATGGGCCTGATGCAAACCACAGTACCCTGGTGAGGAACTGCCAAATGCTGGTGAGCAGGAGGTGATGGGGGATTTAGAGATGCTAATCACAAAGGAAGTTTTAGATTCTGTCAGTTCTATATAAGCACAAAAGTATTTACTATACTCTTCTGTCTGCAGTGCAGTGATGAAGCCTCAGCCTTGGTTTAGGAAGATGAGTGTCCCACTGCAGTCAATAGAGAGAAGTTCACCCCCTGTTGAGCCTCCTTGAACTGGCCAAAGTGAAGTTTTATACACATTCCCCAAGGTAATCTCATTCTCTTATGGATTAGCCTCTTCTTTAGATGACTGCTGAGAGAAAGCAGCAGTCACCTTCTTCTTGTCTGCACTCTAGTTTCCACAGAAGGAAAATTTGGAAGTTTCAGGCAGACTCATTCCTTTTGTCCCTTGTCTTGGAATCTGAGCTTTCATGACCACAGGTGGAAGGTGCAAATTTCCCTGTGAGGCCCTGGTAATCATGTCTGTATCAGCAAAATGAACACTGTTCCTGTTCAGCCCATGAGCATGACCTGGCTTCTCCTTGAACTGCATGCAAACATCTCCAGTGCTGATTTAAGGGTTTTGTGTTACGACTCTTGGCTCTGCTTAAGGCAGTGCCTGACATGCCCTGCTTAGCACCTCAATCAAGAGAAAATCTCAAATCAGACAAGTAGGTAATACAGTCAAACCTCAAAACTGATTGAGCCACTGCCTAATGAGTTTTCAGTTTAAGCAGACATGACAGATTAAGGGTAGGAAAAAGACTGCTTTTCCTCCTATATCACTCTATTCATTCTGCCAGAAAAAAGAAAACTTCGACTGACTTAAAACTCCCTCAAGTTTAATATTGGGATGAGGGAGATGAGGACCTTGGTGTCAGCCGTGGCTTCTGTGACTAGGGCCAGCAGCTGGCCAGGGCTGGGATGTCCTCTAGTGGAGCTGCAGGAAAGAAACTCAGTTTTCTGGAAAGAAGCTGATAATAGCTTCCCTAAGCATTGCTTTGACTTCCTGCAGAGAGAAGTCGGGAGAGTTGCAGATATTTTTGTCAGCTGTTAAATTCAGCACACTGTTGCCATTACGGGCCTCTCTGAGAGCCCGATCGCTCGCAGCGTGAATCCTGCATTGCAGCGCTGAATGAAGAGAAGCACTTGCCTTGCCTGCAAGAAGGAGAGAGATAATGCTCCTACATTTCCATAGGGGCTGTAAAGCAGACATGAAGGGGCTGTGGTGCCAGGATTCTCTGGGTGCTTTGAGCTCAGTTGGTGTGCAGGCACAGAGCTCTGGCTCCGTGTGAACGCCTCCCCACTTTAGGATCACACAGTGGATGAGTTTGAAATGAGGCCCCATCTCTAAACAGGAAGGATCTTGGTCACATACATGAAGCAGAAAGTTTGAGGGAAGTTCATCCTCAAGCTTGGGTTACAGCAGCACATTTCACCTGTCTGAGGTGGGAGGATAGATTTAGCCTCTGCCAGTTTTTAAAAAGCCACAGTCAACTGAAGTTGCCAAGTGTTGGGAAACACTGTAAAATTCAGCTGGTGCCTCTGTCTGAGGGGAAAGTGATGAACATCTCTGGTGTTATATTTCTCCATAGGAGAAGATATAGGTGCAGCCTGAAGAAGCCAAGACTTATCTTTCACCCAAAGTGCTTAAAATTAGTTCAACTTGAAGTAAATATTCCACTACCCAGCCTGCTTTGTTAGTAATGCAGGAGTAATAGAAAAAATATATTGACAGAACTTTATCTGCAGAGCAGAGAGCAAAGCCTGCCCGTGCTCACAGGGAAGACTATTACTGATTGCTGCAAGAGTGTTTTTCAAAATGGTTTATAAGGCATCAGCAAGTCTTTAATTTAACTGTGTGCCATTATTACATGCTGAGTGTGGTTTATTATTGTGCTAATAAACCATAAAGAAGACTCTATAACTTCATTACCACAGTCAATTGCCATGTGCAGTGTTAATTTGCCAACAGATCATTAATTGCCGGTACTCACTGCAATGTAGACATAAAGCAAAACTATGGGGCAGAGTTTCTGTTCCAGATTCTGTTCTGCTGACAGCAGTAAGACTGAGCACACAAGAAATAGCTGTGATTTGCCAGCAGAAAGGCTTAGGAGAAGGAAGCCATGCAGGTTTCCAATCCCAGCAGTAGAATCATGGAATCAGAGAATAATTTGAGTTGTAAGACACCTTTAAAGGCCACCTAGTCCCACACCCCTGCCATAGGCAGGGATATTTCAATTATATCAGGCTGCTCAGAGCCCTGTCCAACCCGGCCTTGAATGTTCCCAGTAGTGTGCCAAGCTGTTAGCACCCTCATCATAATAAAACTTCTTTATAGCTAATCTAAATCAACACTCTTTTAGTTTAAAATCATCACCCCTTGTCCTATTGCCACAGGCCCTACTAAAAAGTCTCTCCCCATGTTTCTTATAGCCCCACTTTAAGCAGTTGAAGGCTACAATAAGGAATCCCCAGTGACTTCTGTTTCCCAGGCTGAACAACCCCCAGCTTTCCCAGTTTTGTCCTCTCAGTACTCCCCTGACTGACCTCTTGGCCCAATAAAGGCAGTTTTCAAATAAAACCAGATGTATTCTCATTTGAACCTTTAAAAATCCATGTTTTTCACTATTTAAGGATTTCACAAATGTAACTGGGAGTAACATTTTTCCATAGGGGGAAAATCAAACCAAAATATCTCATTTGGCTCTAATCTCTTCAGTAAAGTGCTAAACTGCATTTTTATATTTGGTCTATTTTGGGGGATCTATTTTGCACATAAAGTTGGTTTGATCCCTCCTTATCTACCTAACAGACATTACCACATGGACATCTACAGATGTATATATGTTGACCTCCATGGTCAACAATAGCTTAAAGTGCCTTGGGAAAGCTGCTGGAGTATGAAAATGCAGTTTAATGCTGACAGAAATAAAGGTGTTTACATCACTGCAGCAACTCAAAACATTTTGCTTTTGAAATAGTGGAAATGCCAAAACACCCTTAAAAATCTCTGATCCTGTGGGAAGTTCATCTTTTGTCTGATTCACAATAAACCTGAACACTGGAATTTTATCTGGGGATGAAATTCCAAGTTGTACTCTGCTGCATCAGTGCATTTTTTCCAGTTTCAGAGCAAAAATGTAATGGTCCTAATGCTACATGTGGTGTAGCTCTCTCTCTTAATGATACCATTAGAACAGGAAATTTTTTAATGCTCACTTTCCCTGGAGATATACAGCCCCACTCAGTTCAGGTGCAATGTGGGGTTTATTAAGCTTCACAGGAGGTGATCTTTAAATTCCAATCCCGATTTGCCAGCATACTAATGTCCTGTTGCAAAGGTTGTCTTACACTTTATTACCTGGGAATCTGAAAGGCTGTAAGGTGATAAAAAATTCCTGCCAGAGTCAGTGTGGGGTATTCCTTTACTTAGGCACCCCAGAGGATTTATAGAGCCTTGATGCTGTGAGACAGAGATGGAAACGTGCTCTGCAGCTCCCACCACCCTGAGGTGGCCCTGAGCCCTATTCTGGGGAGAGAGTTGGTGTCTAACTGGGAAGTTTGTGGCTCTGATGACAAGGTGGCAATGCAACACCATGGTCAGCTTTACCCTGAAGCTTGTTCCTAATTAGTAGGAAGGGGAAAAATACAAGTGAGAGAGTGCCCGAAAGTTTAAGGGCATTAATTACCTCCCAGCTGTCAGGGTAGTAATTAAATTCATCTTGTTGACTTCAGCTTTGTTGTGATTATGTGAAATTAATCTTCAAGCACACTGAAAGATTCCACTGCTGTCTGTTTTAGTGCTGAAACCGGCAAATCCCAAACAATATGCAGAGAAGCATTGACATGTGTCTGGCAGTCACCCAACTAAAAATGTTAGTTACTTAGAGAAATGCAATTAAACTTTTTTCCCAGTTTGCTTTTGTGCATTGTTTTTCTGCTTGTTTTTTCTCCCAACCAAGCTAAAACTATATCTATCTCTCTGGAAGGGCAGAAACTCAACTGACAAATCATTTGAGGAGGTCACAAAAGTCCAGTTGCAGTTCTTCTCTAGATCCTTAGCTCAAGCTGGATTAGATGTAAAAGGATTACTTGGAAATTTCAGCTCTCAAAGAACAAATCCCTCCTGCTTTTTAACTTTTGATTAGTGCTGTCAGCCTCCCAGTGCTGTGCATCACACACAATTAAAAGCAGTTTCTGCCCCAGAAAGCTGGAACTCAAACCCCCTGCTTAGTATGCAAAGGCATTACCTGACTTGTGCATATGTGTTAAAAATTTATGCATCAATGTAGTCAGCAAAAGCTTGCTATTAACATCAACTAGTACTCTAAGCCCTTTTTATGTAAGTGAGGTGTTCATAAATACGTTCATGCATTTTACATCCCTGCTTTCAGAAAATAATGTCATTTTTCCATGAATATATAAATACTCCTGTAGCTGCAGTTACTGTATTAATTAAATGATGTTCACTCTTAAGCAGGGATGTACCAAGGATTCATTGATGGGGTTGGTGCTCACATCTAGGCAGAAACAATGTTTAATATCTCTGCTTGCTGCTTTTAGCTGCTAGATTCTGCCTATGAGAATTTGATAAAACTGCCAGCATGATTTAGTTTTTTCTATTATGTTTTGATGTCATCTTTGAGAAGCCAGAAACCTCAGTAACCAAAACCTGCAGCAAGAATCACACACTTCTCAAGGTATGAGTTAATCAGGTACTTCATGATGTGTGAGATCTTTGTGGAAGAAAAAACCAATGAAACCTATATTTTGTGGACAAGAAAGCAGCAGAAGAACAGCAGAAATCAGTGTTGTTTTCTCTCCTGAGTGTGAACACTGAGTTAATATTGTTGAGTTGCATTCATTGAACCAGTCATGGCAGGTGAACTGAATGCCTAAACTCCCCTGCAGTCAGTGCTCCCTTGTGCCTGCTTTAACAACACAGAAACTCCATGGAGGACGCTCTTTCTCTTATCCTTGGAGTGAGCTGTTGGCACAATAAGGGAACTGGGATGAAGGAGTTTGTAGTGCTGAATTTCCTATGTCTTTGTAGCAATATTCAGTAGCCACTACCAAAGGAGGATACTCAGTGGTCCCAGAGGTGTTGCACCTATGAAAGGTACCTGGGAGCTGTGTATTCAAGATGCAGAACATTAGGAAATGCTGGGATCTAGCTGGGTCCTCTCCAACTCCCCAGAAACTTGCTCAGGTGTATTGCTCCATGGTCTGACTGACTGAAAAATCCAGAGCCCTCTTATCTGGATATTCATCCCCACTTCTTTGTGTCACCTACCTGATTCTGCAGCTGATCAGAGAAGGTTACAATCAATACCTGCCTCTGCAGGCTGTGTACAAAGGCTTCACAGGATTCCTTTGGGGGTAAGTATTTGACACCAGTCTGCAAGATGGAGAGCCCTACTGAACTCTTTTTACCTTTGAGGACCACATTCAGTCCTGTGATGCTGTGTTACAACACATAACCCCTGTTCCTTACCTCTAATACAGGTTATGCTGTACAAAAAATGTCAACTGAGGGAGGGCAGAGCTCAATTTTCCAGAGCTTGTATTACAAGGAGAGGGTTTGCACGTGAAAGCAGCTGCTGGATGCACAGCCTGGCTGCTGACGTGGCCAACCTGCTTCTGAAACCATTTATTTTCCTGAATCTTACTAGGTATTGGCTTACAGTCTAAATTTGCAGAAGTCCCAGTACAAACTAAAAACACTGGGGTATTTTTACCCTTCTGGAAACTGAGAATTCTTAATAAGCTGAGTACTATCCATGATTAATTCCACTGCCTTCGGCTACACACCTGGCAAGCATCCCAAACCACAGGCTTGTGTTCTAGCTTAGGGCAACTCTTGGCCTTGCTGTTTGCCAGCTCTCCCTGAAGGGAAGAGCCATGAGGAATTACTGCCAACACTTGGAATATTGCAGGACAGAAGTGTCCATCAGCAGAAAGAGATGAGGCTCAGATAAATCTTCTTTCCTTCATTGACTGCATGATCCAAAAGTTCTCGTTTGGATTTCAGAGGGAAATACATACTTATCCATGTGGGGTGGAACAGCATTAGATCTCTGGGTAACTCTCTAAGAAAAGATAGTAAACTATAGGGTTTTGGGAAATCTAGTTAAAGTCCCTGTATGAAGGAATGTCAAGTGTGCTCTGTTAGGTCAGTCTGACCTATTCAACTGGGTTGTCTAAGGAGCCTAATTGCTGGAAGCTGCCTCTGCAGCCTGTAGATAGAACCTGTAAAAACAAGGAATAGCCCACCTAAGGTATGGTGAAAGGAGGATTGAAATGAAGATTGTAAGACACAGTGTGGAGAGTGAGGGTAGTGAGAGAAGACAAACCACTGCAAAATGTGTTATGTTCTGAAGGAAGTGCTGAGATTCCTGAAGTTCATTGTCCCAAGACCTGCTGAACCTCCTTTAGCAGAGCTTGCCCTAGGCCTTTGGATAGGTTTGACTCATCTTCTAAGATCCCTGAGAAAATAAACTGCAGGCTTGGGGTACAACCTAACTGCTCATTTTGTGACCAAAACTAATTTCCTCATACAATTTGGCTATGCTCAGTTGAAAGTCCTCTGGTAGGTGCAGCCACCACAGAAGTTTCCTGAGGTTATAATTCTGAAATCTCATGCCTAGTCCACAAATTTATCAATCCACCCTCACAGCCCAGTCGTCCATCCCAGCAGAGGAGGCACCACAGCTGGGGTTTGCAGTTGCCCCATCAGGGTGGTGCTGCTGGTACCAAAGCCCAGCTGGAGCAGCTGAGGCTGGGGGGAATGTCTTGGCTTGCAAAGCAGGATGTGACCACAAGTATGTATTCTATCACCATCTATCACCTGGTTGAAACCAGGTGGGGCAGTGTTCTTTATGTTTTCCACAACCCATCCTCCCTCCAGGGAGATATCTCCTGTTAATGGGCCATTGAGTCCCACTGCATGACTGATAAAATTCCATCATCCCACTGGGAGATGCTCCAGCCAGGGGGAGGAGCCAAGCATTTCCTACCTAGATAAAATCTGAGATTTGGAACATCAGAGCAGCCTTTTTCCACTGGATTCCAGAGGAAAAACTGGACCTTTCCACATCATCACTGGACCTTTGGAGGAAAACTGCACCTTCTACAGGAGCACTGCTTCAACAGAACCACATCTGTCACTGCAGGAGGATGCAGCCACCATTTAATGGGACTGTTAACAACACCCTGACTGATGGGGTGTCAGGTTGTGTTCTGACTCTGTCAGTGTTTTGGTTTGGAATTTTTTGGTTTTTTGGTTTTTTTTCAATACTGTATTTCTATTTTAATTTTTCCTAGTAAAGAACTGTTATTCCTATTTCCATGTCTTTGCCTGAAAGCTCCTTAATTTCAAAATTACAGTAATTTGGAGGGAGGGGGTTTACATTGTCCATTTCAAGAAAGGCTCCTGCCTTTCTTAGCAAACACCTGTCCTTCAAACCAAGACAGGGGAGCAGTGCTTTGCCATTTTCCCAGCAGTTCTTGATTTTCTGTGCTGCCAGGAGTCCTGGAGCCCAGTGAGGTGTCTGCAGCTCCAGGGTCAGCACAGCACACCAGCAGCAGATGCTGCCCAGGAGCTCCAGGCTTCTCCCTCCTGGAGCTGGCAAGGTCTGCACTGCAGATGGATCCTGGGATCTTCTGGGTTATGAGGATCTTAAATACAGATTCCCCATTACAAGGGTTTTTCTACCTTCCTCATTAAAAACCAGGAAAATTGCTGACCCTAAATTTAACCCCAAGGTTAACTTTTTAACCCCAATTTCTTTCAGAACTATTTATTTTAGACTGCTCTATTATATTTTGAGCAGTGCTGACAGGCGATAGTTCTGGAATAGCAAAATGTCTTGCAACCATGGTAACACACTGTACTCATTGGAAAGTTTTCTGTTATTAAAAAATCATTTTGCCACAATCTTGCCCATTAGATTCCTGTGATAGTCCAAGGCTTTTTGTTTGAATGCACAGAAGCCTTTGAATGATCAGGATACATTGCAGAGAATGACTCTGACATGATACACAGCATTTGCCCCTGGAGCACGTGGCAGGAAAAATCCTGAAGGAATCTGCTTTTGAAAGCTATCAAGCTGGAAATATTTGAGCTATCATCATTAAAGGGTGCTTTTGTTCTGTTCCATTGTAGAATTCCCTTACTTCAGATACAAACACAGATAATAAAAAGTGTTTTTATAAATACATTAACAACAAAAGGAGGGCCAAGGAAAATCTCTGTCCTTTTTTGGGCACAGTGGCAAACATTGTCACCAAGGATGAAGAAATGCCTGATGGACTGGGCAATTCCTCTCCACTTTTTCACTTTGTTACCCTTTCTCCCAGTGGGATAGAATTCCTGCTTGCTGAAATCACCACTTTCTCCACTGTAAATATTACACACAGTTTACCTCTCTCCATTAGTGCTGTCTCTTTCCTGAATTTATATCTAATCTTACTCTTTTGCTCCGGTATTATGCCAAATTAAAGTCTCCTAAGTGCATGAAAAGTGGTGACTGTAATGCCTGAGCAAAAATTAATAAAGCCAGGAGAGAACATGAAATCAATAATCTGATTCTGACAGCTTGCTTTGTCTCTATGGCCAGGCTCTAAGGATGTACTAGTGTTTCCCTCTGTTTAAAATTAATTGAACTATTTTATCATATCAGATAAGAGTGCACTCTTTGTGCTATTGAAGTGATAATTATGTCATGATAATTACAGGCTGTGGCCAGCATGATTCTGTGAATGAGTCAGCACAGGCAATTAGTTTGAGACAGCAACTTTGTGTGAATGTGTCCCTACAGACGGAGCTAAAGGATGGTCTGGCTGCTTATTATCTCTGTTCCTCAAGCTTCCTCATTCACAGGAGGCTAAGGCTTTTTTTTAATGGTTGTTGTGGTTTTGGGGGGGAATTGGTGGGGGTTTGTTTCCAGTTTGGCCAATCTGTTTGTATAAATATAATGACTGCAGGAATAGTGACAGAAAAAACCAGCAACAGGGCCAGTCCCTGAGGCTGTGAGTTCTGAGCTCTGTGATGGTGTCCTTTGAGAAATTCTGTTTGATGCCAGGATGGTTTGGGCTCCCCATGCCTGCTGCATCTTAGCATGACTCCATTAAAGCTGATCCACCTCTGAGTTTCCTAAATCATCCTTCACTGTGATTTCCTGCTGACAAGCCTGTGCCCCCCTGAGCTCACTGAAAAGCCTGAAGAATGTCCTGCAAGAAGGAAGACAAAATACTTGTTAGCAGAAAAGGCTAGAGGCATCACATGTTGCTGAAGAACTGCTTGTCTTTGGCCAGCTCAAAGCATGAAGGTATTTAATCCCAAGCCACTTTCAGTCTGAACCAGGAGACAAGGTAAGCAGAGATATGTGCAAGTAATGAAATGATGAAACAGTTTTGAGAGATGGGAGAGGGTGCAGGGAAGTAAACTTGCTGGATTATTTGCTCCTAGAGGGAAAGTAGGAAAGGAGGGGGTTGTTTGATTCTATGAATTCTTGCCCTCTATGATCTCAGAGGAAAAATGGAATAATCCTCATCTCAGAACACATCAGTAATTCATTGCAATAAATAACACGCAGAGCAACAAACTGAAGAATGAAGAGAAAACACAACAAGGAACAGCTGCTGACTAAGGGAACATCATCCATCCTGTGAGCTGATGAGACAATGGAAGAATCATTGTGGGATTGTGCAATTAATGATGATGCCCATCAGTGTGATCCAACAGAGCTGGTTCAGGGACACCTTTCCTTGCTTTGCAGGGCTCAGGTTTGCCACCCTAATTTTCTTTGGCTCTGTGTGTAATTATATCTTAGCTGTATTATTCATTTATCACAATGTTTATTTCAAAGCTGCTTCCACCTTAGGTATGCAAATATGAATGTCAGAAGATCAGGCCAGATCCCAGGCAGCAAAAATGAAGAGGACATATTTTTATTCCTTGAATGCTATGGCGTGTCACCATCTGTGAAATTTCATGGAAGGTGCCACTGCCTCATCCCAGATCCCTGGTGGATGTGATAAGCTACAAGGAACTGTCAGCAGGAAAGGTTTGTGTAGAACATATTGCTTCCTGATAAAAGGAACCAACATGTCAACACATGTACAACAAGTCACTGTTAGGTCTGGGTTTGCAGTTCAAGAGACAGATGCTCTCTCATATCCCAATGCTCTGTGGAATCCTGCAAACACCAAGTGAGAATGTGATTCATAGAAACCAGGGGCCAATCCCGTGGCTTGTAGGAGAGAAAAATTGTGTCCTGTAACCAGCAAAAGAAAGGCATTTTTATTTATTGGGAAAGGCCATGTTGGCTTGAGGATAAACATGTGCTGTGCTTCTGTTTTGCAGGTTAAAAGGAAATTGGAAATATTGTCCCATGCAGCCTAAGTGACAGCTGGTTGAGTGGCACCCAGCAGAATCCTGGACATGTAGTGCCTGGCCTAAACTCAGTTGTAAGAGGAGCTAAAAGATCAATGTCAATATATACTTTTTAATAAGCAATTACATTCCTTATTTTGCCTTTGTTCTCTTCATGTGGCTGCAGAACCTTTATAAACACCCTCTCCCCTCTTCTTCCCCCACTGACTATCAGAGAAAATTGTTGGACATGAAGGCCAGACACATCTTCAGTAGCATTTTCCCTTCACTTACATAACTGGATATGAATATTGATAATTGCTATCTCTGACACTCTTCTTGTTAACAGGTTTCAACCTGCAAAAGAATCCAAAATACCATGCATAAAATCCTAAACATTAAAATTCCTAGTCTCTGCCAAAAATAATGTTTCTAGCTTTCCAGTTTCTTCCCCGGAACAAAGAGGGGAACAAATATTTAAAAAAAATTAGTAGAACAAGAGAAATGTTGGCTGGAGAGGACCTCTGGTGGTCAGTAACTCAAATTCCCATTTGGAGCAGGAATACTGCCAGCAGAGCCAATAAAGAAAGCTGTTATAAAGCAGAGATGCTCCCTGCTTGTGTTTTTAATTATGTATGCTCATTCACTTCCCACAATAAAGCAGGTTTCTGTGTTACTGGGGAAACCACAGCCCAGGAGCAGAGTGCAGCAGTCCAGGTCTTGGCAGGGAAAGAGCTCTGAGCTGAGAACAATGGGGCACCACAGCTAGAAAGGTGGTTTCTACCTGAAAGATGGTTTGTAGCTCAGCCCTGCTGTCCTGGTGGTTGGGATCAGCAGAAAGAGCTGCTCCATGTTGGTGTCCCACAGCAGGGATGTCAGGGTGGAGATTCAGGATGTCCCCATCATCCCTGATCCTGTGGGATATGGCTGGAAGGTCAAAATTAACAGCTGAAGTTATTTTGGCCAAGATTTTCTTAATGAAAAAGTAACTGATGTTAAATGCCATTTGTTGATTTACACCAATGCATGATTTTCTGAGAGTCACAGTGGCGCTGAAAATCCGGCAGGATCAGGAAGTGAATTAAAATGTCTGTACACAGGGGTAACATTTCATGGAGCCACTGATACAAGTGGGAAAAAGTAAATTAAAAAATATTATGCTGAAAAAGTAGTTGTACAGTTGAGACTGCAGTGTGAGGCTATTTGTTCTGACTTTACCTTACTGTGAAATCCAGCCTATAAATGTGATCCAAGTTCTCCAATTCCTCTCATTATGAGTGAAGGAAAGCAGGACACGTGGTCCCAATGATGCCCTGCATGGGATTGCTGGAGAACCAGTGAAATAATCTAATCTTTGTGCAGTTTGAATAGCGTTTCTCAATTTATCCTACTATGACATCTGGTGGTTGTTTTCTTTGACAGACTGTTCCTTGCAGAACTTTCCTGCCAGGAGTTGCCAGAGGGTGAATATTCCTATGGCAATGATTCCCTGGGATTCTGCTTTTGGGGAAAAACTGGAGAACACTGAGACCCATTCCCTGCTCTTGGCAGCAGCCTGGTGCCCACTCAGGAGCTGGTGATGCCCAGTGTTTGTCTAATCCAGGGAAATCTGCAGGGCAGCCTGGGGGTTCTCCTTGTCCCCTCATTGCAGAACCTCACCTGTGCTCCTTGGATGCTCGTACAAGCCCCGTGGCCATCGAGGTGGACATTTGGGCACCCGTGGCTATCACAGGTGGTCTCCTGGCCACCAGGTGGAACACAAGCCATGCCTGTCTGTTCAAACTCTCACCGCCAAAGGCTCCCTTCAGAACTTGCAGGTAACTCCATGCTCCTCTTCTGTGGGTTTTATCCTTCTGGGGTGCTGCCCTGCTCGAGGAGAACCCAGGTCCTCAGGGGGAAATGCCCAAGGGGAAATTCTGCAGGCAGCAGCAAGACATGGAGTTTTAAAACTGATTAGTGGAAGGAGTAACATGAAATAATTTAATGGATTTTGGTTGATATTAAAGTGAGGCAGCAAGGTAACAGCTAAGCCCTGGCAGCTCTTGGTGTCAAGTATTGCCTTGTTTCTTGGGGAACAAAGCAGAGAACTGCTGAGCTTGGTCTGTAAAGATCTCACACAGTCAGGGTCCAGCTATCCTGGGCTGGATTGCTGTCTGATACGCACCGTATTCAAACCCAGCATTATTTATTAAAATTGTTGCAGTCAGACTTCAAACTAAATTCTTCATTTTGATATCCTCTCACTATATCCTTAAAGGTTTTTGCTTTGGAAATTCACTGGTTAATGCTGGGAACCACTGGCAGTGGTTAGTACCGACTTTTGTTTGCTACAAAATTGTTTTATCACTTCAGGATATTACAAAAGACTTGGGGGATTTTAGTAAAGTATGTGTTTTTATGAAAGATTAACAGAATTTTGGTTGTGTTTTATTTGGGGCTTTTTCCCTTTGGCCTTTTAAAGATTTTGAAACTGCTAGGAAAAATGGTGTGTGTATACATACGTACATACACACACACACATATATATATATATATATATATACACACACATGTATATATCTCTGTGTGTCTATATCATATATATCATATACATTTTAAAATATTTTGAGAAGTGTGTGTATATGTATATTTTTCAATCTTTCTCCTAGGGTTGAGAAGGATCTCCCACTTGCCAAAGCAGGGTGAGGATGCAGCAGCTGTTGCTGTTTTGTTGCTGTTTATGCTCTAGGATTGTGCAGGCTCCCCTCAGAGAAGTATATGCACAGTAGCTCACACATTTGGGACCCCTATAGCTCTGCTGCTGCTGCTGCTGCAGCTCTTTTCCCTTTTTTTCCCTGCCAGGACCAGCAATTATGGGCTTTTTATTCCTCCCCTCAGAGAGGGAGCCCAGAGTCAGCCCGTGAGGATCATACATGGTTAATACTCTATGGCTTGTTGATTCACACATCAAAAATAATTTCTAAATATCTTTGTACTCTTTAACCTACTGTTTCTTCTCATTACTGGCACTGAGAGAATATTTGTGATTCCTGCTAAAATCCCAGGCTGCTGAGGATGCACCACGGGTGCCCTGCTCAGCATCTCAAAATCTTTATAATCTTTATCGACTTCGTTCTAATGTTTGCTCTTGTTTATTTGCAGTGGTGTCATGTCACTGAGGTATCAGAATCTGAACTCATTTCTCTCATGGTTTAACACTCTAAATGTGTGAACATCAATGATGCATAAGATGCCATAACCCAGCTCTACCATCTGTCTGCTGGTTGGGGAAGGGAGCATTAGGATATTTCACCAGCAAATGCCACAGTCTTTTGCTTCAACATCAAAACCAGTGTGAGTTTTGTTCTCTTGTGCTTTTTTAAAAAATTTTGTTCTTCCATTAAAATTTGACCTAATTAGAGCAAGCAACTTGAAATCAATTATTTCCTTTACAGACCTGTGAAAGCTTTCTAATTGATCTAAAATTTTATCAGAGTGTATTTTCATTTTTCTTGAAGGGGAGTTGCCTTAATTGAACTTCCTGTTCTTGTCTCCCCTTAGAGGAAATGTATAACTTGAAGCCACAGTGGTTGGAAAACCCTGTTGGCTGGAAAATGTGGTGTTCTCCTGTCCCTGCCTGCCTCACAGGTGGTTTCTTTGTGGGACATTTCGTTTTCTGAGGTGTCCTGAGACCCAGAGCAGGACTGGGGCTTTGACAGCTCAGCCCTGTCACCTTAGAGCAGCTTTCCCATCTCCTGTGAGGTTTCCAACGTTCTGCCTGAGGTTGTCTTTGCAGGGAGATGGCAGAGCTGGTGTCACCTCTGCACGTCTGGCTCTGCAGGACCAGCTCCAGCCCCCTCTGGAGAGGGTTTGTGTCAGCTCAGGGAGCAGCACATGCTCATTTCTGCAGCACCTTGTACCAGAGCAGCAGCTTCTGACAGTGACAGGGCAGATGTGACTTCACTGTCCTTCCCAGAGCAGGGCACCTGTGCACCCTTTATGTCAGTGCTACTGAAATAACTTGAGCTGCACTTTGAGCTTGCTCCCTTTCACCAGCCAGATAAGTGCAGAAGTGAGTGACAGGCACGAGACAATATAAATGAAATTTTTATAACGGCAAAAAGATTCAGGAAGCTACAGGAAAAGCGGTTGGATATTGAATAGAATGAAATGAATATGCAGAGGGGTAACAGATTGTATAGGGAGATTTTTCTGGGTGTAAAATCACTCATCTCCACAGCCATCACTTAGCAGGAGCCTCATCCCTCTCGGTTACTGGCATCAGTGTCACCATCTGCTCCCTGGTGCTGCCACTGCACAATGGCCTCGCTGTTCTCAGCCTTCCAGAAAGTCAATTGCTTGAAATACAATTTTTAAAAGCCATTCTACTACTTTTCAAACTATGTCCAAAAAGAAGTGGGTAGGAATGAAAGATTTTAGTGGGAATGGTGAGAAATAATCAAGAAACACTGATAACACACTGGACAGCTGCTGGGGAGAGAAAAGCCAGCAGTAGCCCCAAGCAGTCCAGGCAATCATTTCCCCTCTGTGGATTGAATTTATTTACGCTTTTCTGTGCTTGTGTTGAGCCAAGCTAGAGCAGCTGAGCTACCTGGTGTGGTCATTCCTCCTCTCCACTCAGATAAATCCGTTTCTGGGGGAAATGGAGATTTATTTCAGCTGCTTTGTGAGTACCATACCTAAACTGAACCATTACCTGCACAGCCTCCAGCCCTTTCTGCATCACTACTCCAGCTGCATTCTCACATTCAGCAGCAATTTGAAATTAATTCACAGTCTGAAGGTGTGGGTGGGGGCTTTGCTGAGAAGCTGTGAATGGCCCCTCTGCAGTTCTGGGTTAATGACTTAAGAAGATAGTGATTAAGTTCCATTTTCATAGGAAAAAACACTCTAAATATTTCATTGCCAGCAAATTTTGAGCCTTTGGGAAAAATTTAAAAAATATATTTCTTCTGAGAAATACAGATTTTACTTTGTTGCTGTAGTTGTCACTTGGACTAATGTTGCTCAGCTAAGAAATATCTGAGCTAGGAAAATTTACTTTTAAGGCCAAATGTTTATTTGTTATCAAATAAATAAGGAGAAAATAAAAGTAAGGTTCCTGAAGAAGGGAAGGATTTGATTGTCCATAACAAAAAATCTCTGATTGTGTTCAGGTTGGAAGTGGCCATGAACTAGCACCTCCAGAACCTGAATTTTCAGCTTTGGAAGAGCAAAATAACAACCTGACTGAAGGCTCTGAAAAGCAGTAAAAAAACGTGCTGTCAGGCTGTGAGAATCAAGTGGGGAAAAGGAAGGGATGTGTTGCCTTAGACACTCAGGAATGTGATTTATTAACAGATCTCTGACAGTGAACTGGATCTGCCAGGAAGTTCTCTTCTCTTACCTCAAAAAAAAATTATGTGTTACTTCTTTCTGGTAAGTAAATGATGTGAATATTTTTGGTTTGTTTTGTGTTAAAATGAGATTCTTATGTCCATTTTGATAATCTAAAAAGATGGGTTGCTCAATGAATTATTACTTTAAATAAATATTTATTGGATTTTTTAGTTTAAAGAGTGTTTTTGCCTGTATAGTGAAACAAAGAAGGAAATGTTGCTGCTCAATAATAATGGTTCAATAATCAATGGAAAAATAGGAGGTTTTTAGCAGGTTAGACTGGAAAACCCTCATTAAGGAATATTTCACAGGCTGTGGAAGCAGGAGCTATTGGGGCAGACTGTGTCAGGATGATGTGGGAATTAACTGAGTAAGAAAAGGCCTCTGTACTGAGCTAGTAACTTGAAGAAAAGAAGAGCTGCTCCCACTGGGTGTGATTATGCAGCTGATGCTTTGTTTTTAGCTCCTACTGTTGGTTTTCCAAACCTCTAAAATTAGAAAATATGAAAAACCTCTTTTAGTTGTCGTTTCTAGCCAGACAGAAGTATTTATTTCAGTTTGAATCAAACAAAATCATGCTTGTACCATCTTGTAAAGCCATGATCCCTGGACAGTTGTGGGTCTGCCAATTTGCATGTCCAATAACAGTGAGAGGAGCAGTCAGATTAATGCAATTGCACTGTAAAGACACACAGAATGGCTGAGCTCTAATATTGCTTTTTATTTTCTTTTTTTTTTCAGACAGAGTCAGGATTGGTGGCATGAGAGATGGAATTTCGTGTTTGGACTTAGTTGTTTATTAATTTTTCTTTATTGTACAGTGAGTGTTACAGTACTTCTAGTTAACGAGCTAAAAATGAAGAAATAGTGATGTATTTTGCTTGTTACAAGGTTTTTTAAAGCTAAAAAACAGTTCCATTAAAAACTAACATCTAAATTATTTTTACTTTTGACTTAATGACTAAACACCTGTGACTCACAGTGCAGCATTTTCTATCTAATCATAAAAGTACTACCTATACCTAAGAAGAAGAGGGACAAGAAGAAATAAAGAAACTTCTGCCCTAAAACTTCCATCTTGTCTTATACCTATTACTATATTCTAAAACCCTAAATTCTAAACCTTTCACCATGTGACATTACACACTTCTATTCCAACTACACACCAGTGATTTTAGTTCTGTCATTCAATTTTGGAAGCCTTCTTCAAGGCCTTAGGTCAAAAGCAGTGCTCTTTTGGGGGTCAGTGCTTGACAGCACAGAAAGTTCAAAGCTCCCTGTTTCCAGGGTTCCAACACTCCAGTGGTAAATGTTCATCTTTGTGATGGGGCAATTTTTATGAGCAAAACAGGCACCAACCCACCCTGGGTTGGATAAGTCTGATGGTGTTGTACCTGAATAGGAAATTATGCTCACTCTGTACCAGTTCTGAATCACCACAGCTTTCTGTTATCCTGATTGATCAAGAAATTACTGAGACTGGAAGGCTTCAATTTTCAATCCATACATGTAGTGCCACGAGAATTTTCTCTGGATTCAGCACCGCAATTTAGCACAGCAGCACACGACTGGAAGAAAATGATTTGCTGATTAAGAAGTCTGAACTTCACAGCAGCAGGCCAGCTAATATTTCCTGAAAGTGGTGTTGCACCATAGACAAACACATTGTGTTGGCTGTAGGGCACTGTCTCATCTGGAAACACCCATTTCATAGTAGTTGCACAATTAAGAGATATATTCCCAAATAACTCTTTGTCTGAATATTTTAACCTTTTATAAAAAGTTTTTTTAAATACTATTCCCTTCCTTAAAATTTGTCTAATGCATTTTAAATCACACAGTGCCTTCCAGGATGGAAAGGATCCCCCAAAACCTGTCACAGTTGTGTTGCTCTCTGCACAAGCATCTCTGTCTTGCTGCTCCTCCCCCATGGTGAGCAATCTCTGTGTCCACTTGGGAAGCCTCAGCTGGCCACATTTCCAGTCTGTTTGGCCCAGAGTGATTCAGATCAATCTGCCCATTAGTAATTAATTGCTCCATGCCTTGCCCCAGGCTGGCTGTGCTGTAATTCCAGCAGCAGTGATGCAGTGGATCCCCAGTGTGACTGGCCATGGGGGAATGTGCTGGGCCACCACCCCCTGCTCATCAGGGCTGAGTCATTGCCTCCACTTTCTTTCTGTAGTTTTTGCCAGTGTCAGGCTTTAATTTTGTTGGGTTTTTTTAAAGAATTCATTTAGCTGCCTCTTAAGGCTCATTCTATTTCCATCTGAGGAGTTGGGAACACTCACATATGTATTTCTGTTTTTCATCCTGGAGATTCTCAGTTCTCAGGGGAGCTGGATACATGGAAAGATCAGTAGAGTGTGACCAAAGACTGAGGCAGCACAGCTCCAGGAAAGATGTCTTGCCTAAGGGTGTTGATAGCAGACCTGCAGGAATTAGCAAATATTTTCAAGCTCTAAAAATGGCTGAAGTTGTTCCCCAACTTCTCTGAGTTTTGAGATTTTTTTGTTTGGCTTTTTTCCCCATTTGTTTGGGGTTACATTTATTCTGAAGTTGGACAGGCTCTAGGGAGCCAATTAAGATTTGTAAAAGAATAGAAATATTTGCCAATGCCTTTATTAGGGCCTCGGGTATCCTGGGATAGTTTGTGTTTCTGGAGTGCATTATCTGGATACAGAGGTTGATTTTTTCCTTTGCATCACAGATGAGAATGAGGATGATCCCAAATCCTCACAGATCTCTCCACTCCCCACTCAGGAAAAGGACAGTCAGGAGGGTGAGCATCCTCTGTGCCAGCTCCACCTCGGAGGAGGCTGTGGAAGGGACAGAGTTATCCCTGTCCCTGCTGGGCAACCAGCACCTTCCTGCTGAATCCCCTGCTGCCATCACAAAATCTGTTACTATTTAGTCAGGAAAGGAGATTCATAAACAATAAACAAAAATATTTATTATTAAAATAAAATCTTTTCTATTCTGATACTGCTGTCTACAGATGGTCTTCTGAATTTTTTTTTCTTTTTATTTTAATCAATAGTGCATAAAACTGCCCTCTATTAATACACCAGGGGTGACTGCCTTGGAGCAGTTTCTAAATATCAATTATACAGAATAGCTATTAACTGCTAAATACTATGAAAATGGTAGAGTTTGGGGGAAGAAAAGCTCCAGTGTAAAGTAGAAAGAAATTAATTTGTTTTTTCTACAAAAGAGAAGTTAAAAGGCAAGTCTGATAAGCCTCCAGCATGATAAAAAGGGCTTTTTTTTTTTTTACATGGACAGTAATCTGTGTTTCACCATGTTCACAAATCTGAGGTGTAATACAAAACCAAAGACCTGTAATTATTAAGAATACTAAGATCTTAAGAAAAAATTCTGGCTAAAGAAAGTCCAGCTTTTGACAATGTCAGGTTACATTTGGATTCATTATGAGGATATGCTGTGAAGAACAAATGCATTTTAGAACAATTAATATTATACCTGATGGCTCTTCCTGGTTATGCTTTAGGCTGGTGGGACTAAGCTGTGTTTGGAGGTTAATGTGTCTGCTGGAGGACACAGATAAATTTGGGCTGAGAGAGGGGTGAACCCCAGAGCCAGCTCACTGTACTTCCCTCACACATTTTAAGTAACACTCCAGTCCCAAGATCTACTGGTAAACTATGAAAACATCCCCCAGCCTTGCAGATAATGGAGTTTCCTGTTATTCTGGCACTGGGGGAGAGGCTCCGGGGTGACAGGGAGGAGGACACAGGAGACAGGACGGCTGTGAAGGGACCCTGTGACTGCTGCAGGGAAACCAGCCATGAATAATTCCGTGTATTTCACCTTGCTGCAATGAAATAGTCACTTGCTGTGTCTCACTGGCCGAGAAGTGACTTGGAGCCACTAAGCTGTCATGCAGTCTGCAGAAGAAGAAGGGATTTAGGGGATTAGCACTGGCTCCATGAATCCTGCCTGTTAGAGTTCAGGCCCCGTCTTCATCTCATTTCCTGACATTTCCCCCTAGTCTGGCCCATTATTTGTGGAAACAAATAATTTTTCTGGTAGCTTGTTTATGGTGCTTTTCTCACAGTACAAATTCATTTCCAAAGACTTTATGAATGTTGTGAAAGTTGATTACTTAGACTCACCTTGGCAGGAAATTTGAAGCAGGCCAAAGTATTTCATTAATATCCTTATTTCCTTTACTCTCTGATGCCACTTCTAAAAATGGGTGAAATACTCTTCTTACTGACTATGATTTTATTTTTCCTGATAAGGTCCTGACACTGCAGGTGGTTCCTAGAGCTCCCTGGGCTCCTAGGCATGATTCCCCCCTTCATATTATCATCAGTCCATGCACCGCTTCCTTCTTGTAGTTTAAATGGTCACAAGGCAGTCAAACTGAAGCTCTGTCCCAAAACTGAACAAAACCATCACTTTGTTCAGACAAAATTAAAGACAGAGGAACTGCAGCATTGTTCCTTTTGGTGGTGGTGGGTTTTGCTTGGGTTTGAGAAGATATTCTCTTTTTTGGCTTCAGTTAGGGTGAGAAAGTGAGCTCTACATTCCTGGAGGTATTTAGGAAAGAGCTGCTGGCAGGGTTTGTTCACACAGACACTGAGAGCTCTCTGCCCTGAGCTCTGGAGCATTCAGCCTCACACTGGGGAGCTCATCCAGACAAACCCGTGCCTGAGAAATGGGATTTTCCAGGCCTTGCTTTTCTGGCTAATAGAAAGATTATCTTCTGATTGAAATATTAGCTTTTGTTTATCACATTGTGCCCACCAGAGGGAGAAGTTCACTGAGCAGTAATGGTCCTTATTTATAGGATTATACGAAATCGAGGCAGTCTTCCTAAGAGTATTTGCTGCAATAAGAACCTAGTAGATTTTGCAGATAAAGTGTTTGCAAAGATTGGGTTTTCAAAAAGCTCTTGTATTTCCTTATCTGTGTTCTTACTGCATGGTTGTTTTTTCTTTTTTTCCTTTTTTCAGACAGAATTCTGATCCTTTCTATACACAAAGCTGAAGAACCACTAAATTAGCCAATGCTGGCTCAGGATGAGTTGGCCTTTTGCTACCACACACATTTGTTTTGCATCTTCAGAACTTTACCACAGCAGTTCCACTGCATTTCCTGTGAAATTGTCCCAGGATCTGCCATTCTACATGCTCTGGTATTGCCTTGTGGTGTTAAACAGTGGCAGGAATGGAAAGAAAGGGATGCTGTTACTAACTGGAGTTTAAAGGCATTTATACCTCTATTTCTCTTCCATGGCAGAAGGTTATTCCTGTCTTGTAGACAGTGCAGAATTCTGAGTAGGTTGTTTCTCTTTGCTGCCTGCTTTCTGCTCATCTTTAAATAATAACAGTGCCCTTTTTAGAATTCAACCACTTTGCCATTAAGTAGTAAACAAAGCACTCATGCTCTTCATGTTGGTCTTGCATTTCCAAGACACATCAATAATAAACACTACATGAATTCTTCTCAAATCATGGAAGACATCTGCACAAAAATATGGAAATGAGAGTTGAATACTCAGAAGGTGAGGAGAAGGGCAGCTCTGAGGGAACAAGGGTTGGGATGATATTTTTTTAACAATGGTGGATCATCTTTACTCCTTAAGCTCCACTTTCTTGGTGTCAGATCATAGCATATAAATTTCCAGTTTCAATCCCCTTGGGTTTATAGCACGTTCACATGCTCCCATGTATGTCAGGTGAAGCTCATGGGAGATGGAAATCAATGTTAATGAACTTAATATCACATTTTGTGTGGCAGGTGTCATCTGATTCTTAGCAGCACCTGAGAAAGGCTGAGCAAATGTCAACCCGACATCCAGGAGGAAGCTACATGAGGATGGATAACCTGGGAGTGGTGAGACACCTCCCTGCTGCAGGGTCCAGCAGCTGGAACACTGGCAGAGGATGCAGCAGTGCAGGCAGAACCCAGCCATCCTCATCTCCCTGCAGGGCAGGGGGAGCTTCCTGAGCATCTCCTGTGCTGATATTTTACAAATGCAGTGAAGTACTTTGTGATTTTTCATAGCTGCAGTCCTGTTTGGGTTTGGGTTTTGTCACTTTTGCTAATAAGGAGGTGAATAGATTCACTAAAACAAGGCACTTGTCATTGAGTTCAGAGGAAAAGCAGGAGTTACCAGCTCCTGAACACAGTTAGAGGCAAAACAGAATCAGTCTCATCTGCAGAAGTTTCACTGGGCTTCTCTTATTAGACTTCTCTTTCTCCTTCTAAAAATCTGCATCCTGAACAATACACAGGAAAGATCTAGTCCAAAGAGAGTCTTAAATATGAGCCTGACTTTGATGTAAGCAGCTTAAAACAAGTGCAAATCTATTTTGATGAATTGGGCTTTTATGTTCCTGTTACATTCAAGCCATTAAGATTATGATTATTTTTTAAAATGGAAGCAGCTGTGCTGAAAATTATATAGATATCAGTACAATAGGTCATTTATTGAGGTAAATTTCAAAATAAAATTACTAGAACATCTTCCTAACGATGCAAAAAAAAAAATTAATATGAGTAATATTTTGTTTTGCTTGTGTGTAAATAAGATGTAAATTAGATGCCACTGCTTTTTTATTTGCCTCAAACTGCCTACCTGTTTACATTTTCCCTTTCCAACCTGCAGGGCTTTCATTGCTGAAGGTATATTTCTAAGCTAATTCTGAACACTTTCACATTTAGAAGATTATCTATCAGTTAATAATTTAAAAACTATTCTAAACAACCCCGATTTTTGTCATTACATAAACACATGTTGTTTTTAAAAGTTCCTTTTTATACTTTAGGGCAATTTCAGTATGTAAGGGAAACCAATAACACAACAAAGAGGTCTGGGAGCCACAAACATTGCATTCTTACAGAAGTTGAATTACTGACCCATTTTCTAGCCTGGGGAAAGTCACAGAAGTTTTTACATTTTGTTTGTCATTATTAATGGCCTTTGTTTGTCATATAAGGGAGAAGAAGGAAGAAAAGAATTTTTGCTTATTCTTTGGGAAAGTTTCAAAGCCCTCTCTGTTTACTGTATCTGCTCATCCTTGGTGGGAATGTATCCTCACCAGAATTTCCCTGAATCCCAGCTACCTTTGAAATAAATTTCAGATCTTGAGAAGCAATGCCTCCTCTACCACATCAATATTTTAGGGTCAGTTTTTAGATTAAACAAAGGCTGTGTAGGAATGTTACCCTGGGCAAACCCAGAGTTTATGTGAGTGCCAGTCTCAGGGGAAGGGATCACTCGTGGTGAATCCAGCTCAGGCTCTGACAGCTGCACATCCAATGCCCAAATCTCTTCACCACAGGAAGAGTTTAAGCCACACCTGTGGCTACTTTGGATTTCATTTAGGAAGGGTGTAGGACTGCAGAGCTGACCCTGCTGTCACACACACTGTGCCCATTCCCAGAGCACTGAGCTCCTGGCTTTTCTTGGAAAGGGGCAAAGCCTTTCACTGTCCTTCTTAGAAACCCACCCTGACACAAACAAATCTAAGTGTTCAAAGCAAGTGCCTTCCAGGAAAGGTTTTGAGTGCAACAACTTGACATTTTCTGGTGACAGCTTGCTTCCTACTGAAAAAAAAAGATTACAGTTTAATTAATTGCATAATTAAGTCTAATGCATTCTGTATCCCTTCCCTTCACTACTCTGGAATACTACCTATATAAAACTGCAAAATTATTTCAAAACCTTCAGCCAGGATCCCACTGAGATAAAAAATCCCATTGGGGGAAAAGTTTTTGTATTTGTCTGCACTGAAGCAGCGTAAGGGAGAATTGTTTTTATCTGCACTGAAGAAGTTGAAGACCTCAATCTTAAGGAGTAGATATTGTGCAGAAACTGTGCTTAAAATGCTATTCCCAAAATCATTAGAAACTATGAGTTGTATTCAGCCAAATTTGGGCAGATAAGTCCCCACAAAATCTCATGGCACCTCATACACTTAAAATGCGATGGAAATGCAGACAGAGGATAAGAAGCAGTGATTTTCTTTCAAACAACAGAAATACTTTGACCTTTTTGTAGTAATACAGAAGTTTTAAAAAACTGTCAGAAGCATGACTCATATTTTTGTCTTTCAAAATATAGACTAATACAGTTTGCCATAGCGGGCAGGTTATCTTTATATTTTCATTTATTTAAAGACTTACTTTATGTTTAAAACTAGGATAGTCTACAGGAAAAGGAAAACTGTCCCCATATGTACTTTCATATCTACACTTTATAGAAGACTTTACACACATACATAAAACTGCACAGATGGAGAACTCCAGAATGCCCTGAATTGATCTTGTTAGCATTTAACAGGTTCTGTATGAACTGAGCCCTGCCCTTCCTGCCCTCTCCTCTGTGTGTAGCTGAGGCCCTGCCTCTGAGTTTGTCTGTTTGGCATGAAAATGAGAAGTCTGATGATGCACCCCTTAAAAGCTTGTCTGCTCTGTATGTAAATACAGTCTTGCCTCCTCAAGGTCTCCAGATCCTATTTGCAAAGGTGACTGTGAAATATTTCAGATGTCAAATATGCACATAACCAACCTAAGAGAAAGAAAATTGATAGTTATTAGAGTCTGCTGGGATTTTGAGCTCATTGGAAACACTAAAGCTTGAAGAGTTATTTTCTTTCCAAATCAGGAGGAATAACTAAAATACTAAAATCTGCTGCCATGAAAAAAAAAAAAAGAAAAAGAAAAAGAAAACGAAAAAAAATAAAATAAAATAAAAAAAAACCACACTAAAATTCCAATGTTTTTTACAAAATAATATAATTTTTTATATGTTAAAAAAAATGTTCCAGGTAAACACCAGACTATCAAAAACAGCTACTCCTTGTGTAGTGCTTCCAGTACTGCTCTTTTCTTCTCGATTAAATGAGAAACACTCTGAAAGGCTTCATTGTGCTTTTCCAGTTCAATCTCTCCTCAGTAGTAACTGTACTTAAAACCTATTGAAAAGGTCAGAAAACATGTAAGTGTTGTGCTGTTTCTGGCTCTATTTCACACTGTAACTTGACGCACTCCTAACAAAACCTATTGAGTAATATTTATGACAGACCTGAAATAATACAGAAATATTCAAACTAATAGAAATGAAAAGGCATAACAATATTTTTATATTAAAAATCTTTATTTTGACATGTCCAAAGCTGATCAGTTTTTTACTCTCAGAAGTTTTCTGGAGGGGAGTGATCTCATTAAAATCCGTAACTTCTCATGAGACACAAAAATTTCTGGTTTTCATCAAAACATTATTTCCCAAAAGAAAGCTGGTTTAACCACAAGATTGCAATGAGAATTTGTTGCTACCAAGAATTTAATTATTTTGGCTTCTATACATCCATTTGTAAACTTAAGATGGATTCACAAGAGTCAGGACCAACCAGTGAAATGTGCAGGAAGAGTTCCCATGCTGCTGGGAAGGTTTGGAAAGAGAGCAACAAAGACAAAGCACTTTGAAGCAAATGTCTTCATTGCATTAGGAAAGGATGAAATATTCCCAGAGTCTGATCCCATGCTGCTCCAGATCCACACAGGCTTACAACAACCTGTAGTAATACCTTGACCAGCAATTTGGATATATGGAGTGTCAGATTGGTGCTACCAACCAGAAAAGGGGCAGTGTCCATACAATTCATTCCACTCCTGCTATAGCTACAAATGGAAACAGCTCTGATGGGCTCCAGCACATCCTCCAGGCCTTGGGACCTCTCTCCATCAGGAATGGGAAAGAGAAATGGATCTTTACAACACTTTTGTGACACTGCAAGTTCATTTCAGGATGTTTGTTCCTTTCTTTGCCTTGAGTGTCCTGACAGAGATTAGAGCACAGTAGCAAAACTTTGACATTAGAGCAGAAAAGTAGAACCCTTTTTGGTTTTTTGGCCAGGTAATTGGATAAAGAGCTAGCATAATGTAGGTGCTGTCAGAAAATATCATGGTTTGAAAAGGACCTTTGGCTGTTCAGCTCTTCGGATTTGGGTGTGGGATTTTTCATTCTGCCCTTCAGCTTTCACATGCTTCCATGAGAGTTATTTGTGTTTCAAATTTGGGCATTTTCTATGTGAACAATGCAGAGCATGTATTTTAACATACTCAAGGTAATCTCTCTTTGCAGTTAAATACAAAACTATTCAAAAGAGGGGTTCTTTTATTAAAGAGCTTATTTAATTTTGAGCCTCATCTTTTGGACCCAGTTTTCATCTTGAAGTTGCCTTCAGTTCTCAGAAGTCTGGCTGCAATAGAGTAATACATCTGCATCAGCCTGGCTGTTACATGGAAATTACATATTTTCCTATTTCTACCCTTTTCTTTAACATGAAACCCTTTCATGGCCTGTACTTTTAAAATGCCAAGAGCAGATAGGAAAAGCACCCACTCCACAGTCAATATGCGTAAGATCTGTAGAAAAAGCCTTCAAGCAAATGTGCACCAAATTTGTGAGCAGTTTTAAAATATTCAAATTATCATTGCAGCAGACTCAAATGGGCTTTTAAGATCTCCAGGGCTCTTGACATTATGGTAATTGTTGTCAGAAAGGACATAACATGTCTCAGAGAAGAATCTACATAATGCTCCAGAAAGGGTGGAAGAAAAAACAGCATTTCATTTGGAAAGAGGCAAAAATGCCTCATGAACTTCCTACAATGTGTTGCATGACAAACTGCCACAAAGTTTAAATCACTACAATTTTTTTAGAATTTTAGACTTCCTCTTTATCTCTCTGGGAGAGAGGGACCATCTTTCCTTGAAGGGCTGGGTTATCTACAAAGCACTTGATAATCACATGGGAATTTTATAGGAAAGAAGGTTGGATATGCTCAGGAAAACGAGCTTTTTCCTCACCAAGCACACTCTTTTTAACTTGTGAAGCACCATTTGCATTGTTCTGTAGATTGCTTTTGAAAGAATCACTGGCAAAGTGCACAGGCCTTGATTCTCACATCTTTGGAGAATTTTGTCTCCAAAATTTGGCCTGAACACTTCATCTGAAAAGTCCCTGTTCAGCTCAGAACCAGGGTGGGAGCTGCACACTCACCATCGGAAATCTCATTATTGTTCCTCAAAATGGACCAGAGATGTGCAGATTGAACATTTTTCCACCTAGCCACTAAGAATGCTTCTTCTTTTTTTCTGTCTGACTATCCTTTAAACCTTGTGCCTTCCCAAATATGAGGAAATCCACTGGTTTTCCATAAGCTTGGGGGCAGATATTCTCCATATATTCTCAGGGCCCTATAAAACCCCTAGCAAATACAAAAGTTACACAGAGAGCTACCTGCACCTTTCCCTTTTCAGTTCTGTTTGCTGTTAAATCACTTCAATTTATGTGGGTGTTGTGTTAGACCCTGGTGATTGTCAGCCAAAAGAAGGGAAGCACAGCATCTTCCTTCTTGAGAGGAAAGGAAACCACAGAGATGCTGGAGGGCTTGGCAGCCATGGGACACCCAGAAGTTTTGGGAGACTTACAGATGGACACTGTAAGGGCAATCAACAAGGCCTGGGGTGAGGAGCTTTGTTCTGCCTCTGGAACTCTTTTATGCCTTGGGAAAAAAAACAAAACTAAATGTTTCTAATTAGTGCTAGCAGACTATCCAGTACCAGCTCATCATCCATTAAGTCTTCCAGGAAAATGGCAAGGTGGATATTTAAGTAAGACAGCCTCAATTCTGGAAAAATTTGTGATACAGTATTTCTCTTCTGTTACTGGTAACATAAGCCTGGGCACCAAAGCTGTGAACAGCCTTTAAGATTCAAAATCTCATTATTGCCAGAGAGATTTAGGCTCCCAGACACCTCATAAATTGAGTCTGTGGATACTGCTCCCTTTCACTTCTGGGATGATGGAGTGATATGGAAGCAGAAGAGAGAAAAATGAGTAACAATGTGGGGGTAATCAGGTTTATTCACAGTGCTGTCTTGGAAATAGCAATGCTGAAGGGCCATTCCTTACACTTTAGAGATAGGAGCTTCCACTCAGAGGAGTGCTGGGAAAGGCAAGTGCACACCAGAGTAAAGCTGGATGGGGAGCAGCTCTGTTGGGAAGGACCTGGGGGTGTTGGTAGATCTCAGTCTGGACAGGATCCAGAGCCTGAGGACTGAGGGAGGTGCTCATCCCACCCAGATCAGCATTCACGGGATCAAATCTGGAATACTGCATCCAGTTCTGGCTGCCCAGAACTGGGAATGACAAACTGGAGCAAGTTTAGGAGAGGTCAGCAAGGTGTCTGGGTATGGAGCTCCTGCCCTTGAAGGGGTCTGAGAGAACTGCTCTGCTGTCAACTGGGAAAGCAAAGGCTCCAAGGGACCTCAGAGCAACCTCTGCAGCACCTGGGAGGTCACGCCATGGTCTGACTACAGCAGACCCTGATCCAAGCAGGAGGGTGGAGTGAAGACCTCTAGGGGTCCTTCCCAGGCCTCATTATCCTGTGATCCTATTTCTGTACAGGTCCCNTCCTCCCTCCCTTCCTCCCTTCTCTTTGAGTTTACCTTTTTTTTGTTCTTCACTTGGGATATTGTATTAATTTTCATATCTGAAATCCATTGTGTCCTTTTTCACTCCTAATCTTCAGTGTTTCTTTGTTCATCTTCCTACCAGTTTATTGTTTCAAGGTTGTTAGCTCTCCTCCTCCATTTTATTTCCTTTCTTTTTCCCACCAGCCATCATTAAGCTTGTCTTGTTTCAAGCAGCACTAATCTTTATCCATTGATCTCTAAATAGAATTGAAAAATAAAACATCAGACTATCTAGTTCTGCTTTCCTAAACCTAATCTGTTTCTGATACCATTTGAGTTTATGTTGCTACTTATTTAAGTAAGGACAACTTCCTGTAAGGAACAACAGGACAACAACTTGACTCAGATTTGAGTCATTTCTGTCTAGTGCAGAAATTTCTTTCATTAAAGGTACAGCAGAATATGTTCAGATGTTGGTCAATACAAGATGTGTTTAGCATTTAGAACAATCACAGAAGATCGATGGAGTTCTGGGTCAGCTCAGATCTCATTGCTGATCAGAGTTTGCAAATTTGCAGATAAGGAAGGTGTCTTGGCTAGGTGAAATATCTGACACTCTGGATGCTGGGCTGGTGTCCCAGTAAAGGGAGGAGGACCAAGACAAATTTGTACATCTGCAGTTAAACCAGCTCTGGGGAAGAATAAAGAGAGATGCACTGCAGCAGCTGTGGCCTTAGTGCCCCTAAGAAAATCACAGATCATAGAAAAGTTTGGGTTCATCATCTCCTTCCAACCCCAGGGACACCTTCCACTATCCCAGGTTCCTCCAAGCCCTATCCAGCCTGGCCTTGGACACTTCCAGGGATGGGGTAGCCACAGATTCTCAACCTGTGCCAGTGACTCCCCATCCTCACAGGGAGGAATTTCTTCCTACTATCTAATCTAAACCTTCCCTCTTGCAGTTTGAAACAATTTCCCCTTGTCCTATCATTTGTCCTATCACACATGTCTAAACTGCATTGTTTTGCATCTGCAATGAAGAGGGCACAGCCTTCATCCCCTTGTCTTTTTGCATGGTTTTTGGGGGAAGATTCTGAGGCTCCCAATCCCTTTCAGTGAGGGAATAAGGCTCCAGATTACAACTGGCAGATTGATCTAAATCCTGGTGGACAAGAACTGTCCTAATAAAGTCACTGAATCCCAAATCACAGGTCAAAGGGATGCTGAGGCCATCAAACCCCACCCCCAGTCCTGTACAGGAGAGCTGTTCTCCCTGCATGGGGACTGCTCTGTTCTGTTCCTCAGCTCTGGAAATCATAAATAGAATATTTTAGCTTATTTTGCAGTTTTGCCTGGGGTCATCTCCCTACTGAGTGCGTGGTAAAGCACAAAAATGTTTTTGTGGTGTCCAGCACAATTTGAAGAAAGCTTTTTAATAAGTTGATCCAGTTTGCCTTCCATGTGTAAGGCCCATTAGGTTATTTGAAAACTATGGTAAATTATGCCTCTGGCTCATATTTTTGCATCACTGTTGTGTCTAGAGTTTTCTTTCTCTCTCTAACCTTGTAGCAGGAGACATTCAAAAGAACATTACTATCCCTCGCTGCATTTAACTTAACCAAGATATGACTCCTGGGGATAGTCTAATGTGGAGAAGAGCAGGAAGAAATCATCATGTGTCAGCATATTAATGTTCTAAATTAATGCACATCCTTCTTCATAAAAATGGTTTCTTCAATTCCAAGTCAAATAATATTGATTCTCAATGTGACACAAAGACAAGTGATCACTGTAATACAACTTAAAACGCTGCCTGAAGAGTAGCTGAGGCAGGAGGGAATGGGAACTTGACAAGTGTTTTTGCCAAAGTGTCAGTAGAATTATTCCTTTAACGAAGACAAGAAATTTAAACATGCATAGGCAATTTAAACAAGTCTTTTCTGAAATTCCAAGAGGAAAAAATGCTCTCTAATTTCCACCTTCTTAAATTGTGCTATTAGTATTAGTATTAGTATTAGTATGTAAGTAGCTCTGAACAAAATGTTTAATGTTTTGTAGAATATAAATTAACACATCACTGCGTTTCTCTGGGAAAGTGTATATAGTATTCCAATAGGAACAAAACATTTCCAGTTACCTTTGTCTTTCTTATAGCCAGGCTACCTCCACCAACCCTTAAAGAAGGAAATGTTTGGAAAAGAGGTTTTCTTAGTATTTCTCTTAGTATTAGATTTGTATATGATACGTGCTTGTAAATTCCATGTGTCCCATTTATCAATTAAATTGATGGATTCAGTTGTCCTATAACAAATTCCTGACTGCCTACCACCTCCAGTAGCACAATACATCACAACCTTTCTTTGAAAATGCTAAGATTGTCACTGTGGTTCCTTCTGTCTCCTTAGTGTGTCTGTCTAATACACATCCAGGCACAATGCAGGCTCTAGGATATGGATGGCTTTTTTTCCATTGGAGGAAAATCCTTGCCTGGACCTCAAGCGTGGAACAGAAGCCAAATGGATGTGAGCTGAAAAATATCTCTGCTATGTCAGGGAAGTTAGGTCTGTTTTGGGTCAGACAGCCAAGTGAGTCTCTCTCCTGAGAAACATCCAGCACGAGGAGAGGAAGAGATGCAGAGGAGTGTGGATACTGGAATGGGCACAGAGAGCCACAGAGAGGTGCTGAATCATCTGATTCTTCCTACGTAAATCCGAGTCCTGTAGTACCAGATCCCTCCTGACTCAGCCAGCCTGACTCATCCCGTACCCTGCTTGTGACTTCCTACATTTCCTCTCATGACAATCCTGTCCTCTTCCCCCACATAAACCAAGTCCCTTTGACGTGATGGACACATTCAGTATCACAAGATTTTCTATATCAGGGGGCTTTTTTCAGCTCTTTTTGCTGTTCCCCTGCATATCAAGTCTGAACCACATCCCCAGCTGTCACCCACTGCCTCTTCAAAACATGAGCACATACATGGACATAAACACACAAAAGGCTTTCTAAAAGCAAAATACATCATTCCCAGAGATCTCTGGAGTCAATACTAACAAAGCAATCTATTGTTGAAAATGTGTCAGTAGGGACCACCCCGCTGGGTAAGAGAGAAGTAGGGAGTGCCTTTTAGCACTGGGCTGTCCTCACCCTGGACCTGCTGGCTGCCTCTCTGGCTCTGTTTTCAGCTGTCCTAAACATCATCTCAAAAATTAAATCTCCCCCTAAAACCTGATGGGAAGGGGATGGAAAAGACTGTACAAAACTGAGGTATAAATTCATCTCAGCTGTTTAACAAGCCTGCTGTTAAAGTTATTACACACTTCCCCTCTGCAGACAATGAGAAAAATGAAGCTACTCCATGTCATGTATCTCACCTCGTGCTGTGGCTGAGGAGAAATCCCTGCTGGAGGTTTCTCTTTCCATTATTGACTAAAGCAGGAACCTGAAAAATCTGTGAAGACTCATTTGCTGCTTTTAATGACTAAAGTTAGTGAGAATGTGTTCCACTCCTGAAGTGGCTTGTGTCTGCACTGGCTGTGTACAATGCCAGCTGCTCCAGGCAAAGAGGTGCCCTTCTTGGTATTTTATAATGTAGTCATGAAATCCACTTCTTATGTGTGTTGATTGATATCCTGGGGACTTCAGATAACATGCACAGCCATGGAAAAGCTCTCTGTGAAGAGCCAAGGTAATTGCAAAATGATTTACAATGAGGCATGCAAAGGCTACAGCAGATCCAGCTTTTGTTATAGTCCAGGTGCATCCTCCAGCCTTGAGGAAGAGAAAATGCACAGAATGTACCTCTATGTTTGGTGGCCTGTTGAATTTTATACTGAAGGTACTTAGGAAAATAAGGATTCACATTCCAGCTACTGTAGGGAACATTTCAAACAAGCCTTTCAAAGGAGAAAAAAAAACAAGTCAAATTTATGATCTATAATTATAGCTCAGGAATTTATAAGGGGAATGGGGCTATATTTTTCTAGGAAATTGTGTAAATGTCCTCAGTGTAGTATTGCTTAACATTTCTGCTTTCCAGCTCTGCACCCCCTTATTTGCATCTGCTTCTTTGCATTCCTCTGGGACAGAAACACTTGGTACTGCCAAGTTCTCCAGGGATTAAAACAGAGAGTTTGAATCTGCAATTCAGAACTTTATGTGGCCTCATGGGCAGCTCAGAAAAGTTCCATGAAAGGAGCAATGAACTCAGGCTCAGACAGGCTGGAGAGCAGCTTCCTCACACAGAATTTCTAGAGGCTTTTGCCACTGTCTTCAGCATCCTCAAATTGCAGGGGAGAAACCACTGAGACAACACAATCTACAAATGGAAATTGGAAATGAGAAAGAGCCAAGCTTCACCTGCTGAAGATAAAAAATATTGGACTTTCTTTCCAAGAATTCTGGTAAACCCAGCAGCTCTCCAAGCCCTTCCAGTGAAGCAGGATGACTTCCTGAGGATGTGTGCACAGTAAGAAGTGCAGCATTCTCCTGCAAACTCTGAGCAAAATCCCCTGCAGGTCTGCTGAGAGATGCCAGCTCCTGTCCTGGATGCCAAGTGGACATGTCAGTGCAGGATTGCACTGATAGAACTGTTTTTTGGGCACACCAGGGCATTCACACAATTCTATCACTTCCAGATCCACAAGCAGAGCTTATGATGCTAGATGAGAAACCTCCTTGTCTCACCACGTAGATAAAAATATCCAAAAATAGCTTGCTTTGCATGAATGCAAGTCTCCATTCTGAGATAAACAAATGTTCAGAAGGGTCCATCATAATGGCTCATAGTTCAAAGTACACCCCTCTGTCAGTGGGGGCAGTGGAGCATTTATCCATTTTCTATACTCTGGATGACTTTCACTGTCCTCTGCCTCCTTTGATTAATGTGCCCAATTTTGCCATTTTCCAATTACTCACCAGGTACTAATGTAAAGTTAATGGGTGCCCTTACCAGGGCTTTGACAAACATGAAGGTGCTTGAATTCAGCCCTCCTTAAGTGTGCACTTTGTTGTTCATAGTGGAAACCAGGGATGTGCTGCAGCACATTACACTGGGCTCCACAATGTAAACAAGAGACATCACCAGCATGGAGACACAGTCAGTGCCTCACTGTGACTCTTGCACAGTGCCAAAAAAAACCTGTGTTAATGTTGCCAATATTACACTACATTAATGGAAATATTACATTACATTCATTACATTGCTGTTGTATAAAGCTGCACAATTCCCAGGCCAGCATGCAACACACCCTCTTCCTTTGAGTGTATAAGAGAAAGCACCAATGAAGTTTGCTTTATAATGAAAAATACCAAATGCTTTAATATTACTTTCATAAGGAAAATCTGTTTTTATTTTCTGTCTCGGTTGTAAAAATGAAATATTTCCTTTCATATAGAGCCAGAGCAAGTCTTTGGTTGGATACATTCTTCTATCCTTTTTGGACAGATATGATATAGAACAGAAATAAAGCTTTGAGAAATAAACTGAAATATATTTTCCACTCTCTTTGTCCTCTCCATCTGCAGTACAATTGTGGTCATAGCAACATTGGTCCGTGGGTTATCTGGTTTTCTTCTCCCTCTATTCTTACAGGTTTTCAGCATCTGAGCTCAGCAGGATCAGAAAGGATTGAGAACAAGTGGAAGTAGGCACAGGTGGGTCTGGCACATCCACACTTCCAGGTGACCTGATGTGTTTGTACAGCCCATTGCTTTCCTCTCACAGAGATCACAGTGGGTGTTACTGCCCTTTCTGCTTTTTAGTAAATATCTCCATTCTGTCTGGTTTCCTTTTCTGTAAGACTGGGTTCAAGCTGAACAGACTCAATCTTCCACTTCAGTTTCTTTACAGAGGTTAATGTGCAAGAAGAAAAATGAAGCCAATTTGGTAACTACTTCAGAAGGGTTTGCTCACCTCAGGTATGCTGCAGTGTGGACTGGAGTTTTGGAATTTACCGAGGGAAGAAAAAGGAGAAATGGAAAAAAATTAAGAGATTATGTGGGGGGAAAAAATAAACAAAACAAAAGACAGAAACAAAACAAAACAAACAAACAAGCAAACAAAACCCAATCAAAACAAAACAAGGAACAAAATTGATAGCGAAGCAGAGGCACAGAAAATATTTAATCCTGCACAAATTCTCAAATACTTGTCTTCTGTGGTGCTCTGAAAGAGTTAATCCTGGTGTCAGCCAGGAACCCAACTAATGATTCCTCTGCTCCTACCTCTTACATCAGCAGCAGATCAAGATCAAATTCAACATTGTTAAAAAGCAGGGAACAGCTATAAAATGAATCCCTAATGAACGGAGCAAAGGGTCAAAAGGGCACATTTGTTATTCAATAATCCAGGAAAACTTTTCCAGCTGCTGAACAAAATACCTCTGTGCAATGCTAAAAATAAATGAGTTGCATCCTTCTGATGCAGGCATTTTATGTGTGAGATCATTTCAGCAGGTCTGAAAGGCGTCACAAGAGACTTGCTTCTGCCTTTTAGTGTTGTTGTTGTGGTACCTTCCATGCCTTTCACATTTTAAATGATTACACAGTAATTCCCAGGCTCCACAAATGGAATGTGCCTCAAATGTGCCTCAAAGGGACCAGCCCTTGGTCCCCCACGCACTGCTGCTATTTTGGAGGCAGTCTGTGCTCATTGGAACAATCTTTTTTTTCTCATGAGAGATTAAGCTAAAGGGTCAAACAGAGAAAAGAGATACACACACAAATAGCAGATTCAAGGAGCTCCTTGCCAAAGGATGTCAGGAATGTAAAAGGTTTTCATGGCTTCAAGGAGGGGACTGGGCAGGTACTCAAAAGTGAAAGATAATGAGAAGTTCTGAGCAGACAAATCACATACCAAGCTGACAAAAATCCCACAAATTAGCTCTCAGACCTTGCACCTCTTCAATTCCAAACAGCTGAATGTTTTCTGAACCTCAGAAAACTGTATCTACAGACTTGGAACCTTTTTTGTTTTAGAGAAGTTCAGGAAGGAATCAAGCATTCATACACAGCTAAATGATCTATTTTGGCACAGCCATGATCCTTGCAGGAGACACTTATTTTTTGGCTCAGAAAGTGTGTTTGCAGAATGCTTGTCATTCATGAAGAAATAAGAGTTTATAGAAGTTTGTGCCCCATAGGCAATAAATATGGAATAATATTCTGTACAGAAATATTCTCAAAACAAGGCTCTCTAAGAATATAGGATCAAATTCCAGCACATTTGGGAAGTGAGAAAATATTTTGATGTCAATAAGAATTGCAATTAAAATCTTTAGTCAGATCTCAGGAGAAAAACAATTGCTGTGTTTAAAAAAAGGCTGAAGCATTATAATTCCACAAAAATGGCTACAGAAACCATTTGGTTTTCTACTGATCAAACTCTGTCTCCAAGTATTTGCTGCCATAGACAACAGAAAATAAAAAACAGCAGAGATTTGAAAAACAAAATCATGCCAGAATCTTTTGTTTTGTTTTGCTTGTGCCTCATAACTGGATGTAGCACCACTATCATTTTGTGAAAGCTTTTTGGACTGAGTTTTGGGGGTGTTTCTGGTCTGCCTTCCCACCTCTGACATAAACCTGCAGCTGGTTTTGTATCCTGTACTTCAGATTCCCAGCTCCCTAAGTCCCACTTTTGTGACTCTGTAAATGCATCGGCCACAGGAGCTGATGCAAGTGGCTGGAACCTCTTTTCGTACTCTGTAATCTAATGCACTTAGCGAGCCAATGAATATGTGGGGAAGGAGGGGCTTTCTGTGCAGGGGAACAGCTGTTGAGCAGCAAAACCTCACCCAGAGCCAGGCAAACACACTCATTCACATCCTCAGTGGCTCTGTGCATCCAGGGCTGGCACAGCCAGCTACAGCCCTCCTCCTCCCTCTGCAGAAAGTGAGCAAACTTGCACAGAGAAGCAGAAAGGACAACGAACCTCAGCCGTGAAACATTTCAGCAGACCCAGCAATGGCCTGGCTCAGTAATTTCTCCTGGTTAAACCACCTTGTTCTACATGAAGAACGTCTCAGGGGGTACTTAAACAGCACTGAGGACTATTTAACTTTCCTGTGCGGGCCCAGACGGAGCCACCTGTTCCTGCCCATGGCTTTGGTGTACTCTGTGATCTTCGTTGTCGGCGTTGTGGGGAACTTCTTGGTTTGCCTCGTCATCCTCAAGCACCGCAACATGAAGACCCCGACCAACTATTACCTGTTCAGCCTGGCGGTGTCCGACCTGCTGGTGCTGCTTTTCGGGATGCCCCTGGAAGTCTACGAGATGTGGAGCAACTATCCCTTCCTGCTGGGGCCCGTGGGCTGCTACCTGAAGACGGCTCTGTTCGAGACCGTGTGCTTCGCCTCCATCCTGAGCGTGACGACGCTGAGCGTGGAGCGCTACATCGCCATCCTGCACCCGTTCCGTGCCAAGCTGGACAGCACGCGCCGCCGCGCCCTCAGGACCATCCTGGGCCTCTGGCTGCTCTCCGTGCTCTTCGCCCTGCCCAACACGGGCACCCACGGCATCGTGCTGCAGCATTTCCCCAACGGCACCCTGGTGCCCGGCTCTGCCACCTGCACCGTGGTCACGCCCCTGTGGATCTACAACTGTATTGTGCAGATCACCTCTTTGCTCTTCTATGTGCTGCCCATGGGGGTGATAAGTGTGCTGTACTATCTGATGGGGCTAAGAGTAAGTCCTGCTCCAACTGTGCTCAGTGTTTCCTTGCCTCATTCTTGTGTGTTTGTGTCTATATGTGGCTTTTGAGTGAGTTCTGCACCTTTTTGTTGCCCATGTTTTCCCCCAAAAACAGCAAAAGTATTTCTCAAACCTCTGAAAATAGTAGATCCAACTTCTTCTCTGGTGCAATCCTGTTCTGAAATTAAATTTAGCTATGTTGGGGAATAAGTTACCCCAATCTTCTTATAAAAACTTACCATCACTGCTGCTCACATCTGAACGTTAATGAAACACCCAAATCTGTAGATTGATTCCAGCCTCTCAGAGATTTACACCTTTGCAGTAGGGACTAGAAAGAAATGGACCAAAAGGAAAATGTGAAAAGAATAAAAAGAAGTTGGCTAGTGATTGAACCTTGTGTACTATTTGTTTTTCCTTTTCTTGTGACTGTAGAATTTCCATTGCTTTGCTTTCTTCGTTTCCTTCCTTGGAGCTGGTGGTAATATTCACTTGTTAAAACTCACAAAGCTCATAAATACAAATATTACCTTATTACTGCAGCTAGCAAATTCAGCAATCATTTCTTTATATAACTACAGTCTTGTTTCACCAGGCTACCTTAGATCTTATATTCCTTCTCTCTTCAGAAATTGAGACTACTTTTGACAGGTATCCATCATGTAAATATGTGGATAAAATAATCAGGATCACACTGTTATAAAACTACGCAGCACAACACTGAAATGCACTGCTAATCACAGTGACTTGATGACCACTTTCTTCTCATAAGTTACAGACATTTAGACAATATAAATCCCATTTTATCACACTGAATGTAACTTAAAGTTTACAAAGATGTATCTGATCCCAGAGCAAGAAAGGGAGACAAATGAACTTATTAAATAATATGCAAGAAACTCAGCCAAATCTCTGCTGGTGTATATATCGTTTTATTGTTCTGGCTGATATGTACAGTTACCTGAAATCATACAGAAGCAATTTTTACTTACCCAGGAATTATCTGGATTGGATTATCCGTCAAAAATCCACAGCACAGAGCAGATCATCAAGGCAGTGAATGGGTTAAACTATCCCCAATCTCTGGAGGCTCTTCAGGGGTCTTTACATAGTTTTAATGAATATTTTTCAAAATAAAACCTTAAGGGAATGAAAGGTGATGAAAATAGAGTTGTTACAAAAAGAAAAAGAGAAATCCCTGAATTTACAAAAGGAAGACTTGAAGGCTGCAATAACTTCTATTTGCAGCAGCAGATATTCCTATACCCCATCCCAGAAGAGAAGCTTGTTACCAGAAGAGGGGCTGATCCCCCAGGACTTCTGCAAATGCACACATTTGTCCAAGCTGTCTTTCCTAAACACAGTAATGTTCACTGTTTGTGCCTCTGTTTTTCTGTATATCCAGCTCAGACTTCCAAATTTGAACAGGATCCATCCTGGCTAGATCTGCATTATCTCCAAGCTGCACTGGGCAAGATGATTTCATTTCTTCAACAGAAGTGATAGAAGAATGATGTATATCTATAATTTTCCAAGAAGAGACACCTTTTGTCTACTCACAGAGGAGGAAATCTGTGAGACTTTAGCAACTCCCTGCAGCCTCCTGAGTGCCATGAACCACTCACAGAATGTAGGAGAAAACTCAGGGTTGATCCAAAGCTTGTACAACAGCTCAAATTCAGCAAACAGAGATGTAACCTTTTCATATCCGTGCTTTGTAGAAAGGGCATTTCCTCACCAGTTTCTCCCTCAAGCTCTGCCACTGCTGGACACTCTCAGGGTGCAATGCAGATGGGAACAGGCCAAGCAGCCATGAGAAGGCAGCAAACATGGGTCATAGGCTGAGTTAATTTATAATTTACTTCCTCGAAAAATGTAAAAATACATTTGTTTTTTCACTGGGAAATGGTTGCTTACCTCATTATCTACTTGGGTATAATTTTAAGGCTTAGTGGTTTCATATTGCAATGTTATGGTCAATTGATCATTCCAGCACCAGTGTAGAGAACACTGATCATTGCCCTGTAAACTCATTAGGCTTGATTATGGAAGCTTCGTGCTGCCTGTTTCATGGGGTTGCCATCACAGATACCTTTAGGATACATCCCTAAATCATCCAGGCTCTTCAGACCCAGTTCAGCTGTTGAGCTGCTGATTGCAACCCATGGCCAAAGAGCCGAGGAGGGAGAGGAGAGGGACAAGATGAGAACATTGGCCAGTAGCTGCTCGTGGAAGTTCATCCCTGGGGCACTGACTGAGATGGGATTGCTAGGGAAGAAGTCTGCATCACAGCAGGGTTCAGTGCAAGGTCCCATTTCTTTCAAATGGATTCCTGAAAGGACACAGGCAGAGGTGCTGATCACTGCTTGTCTAAAAGTCACACTCTGTTTAACAAGGGATTCTGACAGGATAGGCTGTATGATTCTTCTCCCAAGGTTCCAACTCTTCTCTTAGTCTCTCATCCCCTCAGTAACTGGTAATAATAATAATAATAATAATAATAATAATAATAGTAGCAATCATTTTGACATAGTGGCAATTTAACTTTAGCTGTCTTTGAAGCAAGACAACTTATTCTTGCCAATGCACATCTGGTCCAGATTTTATCATCAAAGTCTATTTCTCCCCCCAAATGCCCAGCTGTTAAACACCCAGAATCATCTGTGGATGGTGACTGCCTTTGGCTAATTTCTGCAGAGCCCAGCACAGCTCTTCCAGACTCTGTCCCCTTTCCATGGAGGTTGTACAGCAATCAATCCAATTTTCAGCTCCTTGCTCCAGTCACTTTTAATTCTCTTGCAGTGGAAGGGTAGCATTCATCTCAAACCTACACAGCCTCATACATCACAGTGGTGTAAAAGGAACCAGTACCTTGGCTGGGGTTGTACCCCTCTCAAACCATTGGTGTTAAGTTACAACCATGGACTCATTTATTTATTTTTTTTCTCTCCCTGTTTGTAATGTTTCACTGTTTTATTAAACTGCATCTGCTGAGTTGTTCTTACCTGTTACACCTTCATCACTTGAGGCTAAAGAGGAGCCTTACAGCATCATCAAAATGACAGATGGAAGGGGAAAAATAAAGATACATGTGTCTCTGGTTTATTACAGCATCAGCACACTGTGCTCTCTGAGGCTTTGGAATATACCTGGAATAGATCTGGAATAGATTGCTGTTGAGACTGAAAACCACTGAAGGGAATCCAGGGGTTTTAATAAATCTGATAATTTATCAGCAGATGTGCTACAAATCAACTGAGTCCTTTCCTTAAGCAACTGTGGCTATGCGTAAAAGTTACAAGGGGAATAATGTAAAATATGAAAAGCCAAATTGCATTATAATTGGCTATAATTCCATTTACTTGGGGTTTTTTCCTTTTATAAATAGAATAAAGAGAACGTCGAAAGAAGGGCTCATTTCATCATCCTTATAGAAAAGTATTATTAATCAGAAATCAGAAAGCAAAGTCACAGTGTAAAAGGCAAAAGCAAATGGCACAACTAGCGTGTCTTCACAAGGTTTTTACAAATCCAGAATGATTTCTATCTTTTCCCTCATTCCTGATATAGTCTCATATATAAATAAGTTTTGGTTCCAGTTTCTCTACTTGAAAACAGAAAAAGCTGTTGGCTAATCAGAAGTTCCCACTGCAGGAAGCTGGGACCAAATATGAACTTTCCAGTTGTGATTTCTTTGGTACACTAATCAATTGTCCTGTTTATGTAAACCTGATCTTTTCATCACCAAAGCACCAGTCTTCTCATCATAAACATACTGGGGACAGATTCCAGGGATGATCAGATTACTCCTCCTTTATGCCCATTTTTTTTTTTTAAGTCCAGGAGAAACCACTGGAGAAAAACCTCTCCTCGTTGTGCCTGAGCAGTGTGTGGCTAAATCTGTGTATCATGCACCCTGCCCATCTGCAAGGCAGGATTTCTGGGGTTGGTTCATTAAATGGGTTGAATTTAAACCACTCCCAACACTCAGGACATGAAACAAACTCCGTTGAATTCTACAGGGTTTTTTCCAATGATTACAGCTGTGTTGTACTGAGGCCTCCCTGGGTATTTTTTGGATCATTGGTTTGTGCTTAATTGTGGGGAACACTTTTAGGAAAATAAACAAACGAGCAATATTTTGCTAGAGAAGAAAATAATGCCTAGCAAAATACTGTTGAAATGGAACATAAACTGTGAACCAAATATTGACTCATTGAGAAAAGGTAAGTGGGGAAGCGAAATACAAATTTGCTGTAAGTATGTAGGTTCAGATGCATAAAATCTGCAGATTGTTTTGAACCTAAAGCTTACATGTTTTTCAAGACAAAAACTGAAATTTAAATGTGGAGGTTTTTTTCAGTGAGTCCCCAGTGGCCCCCAATTTTGCTTTCTCAAACTACAACTATCAAAATATCAAACAGTCTGTGTCTGGCAGGGATGTGTTCTCTTGTCTAAGCTGTCCTTTGGTTCCCCTCCTTCTGGCAGTTGAAAGGAGATGAATCTTTGGAAGTGGAGGAAATGGCTGTGAACGTTCAGAGGCCATCCAGGAAATCAGTCACCAAGATGTTGTGTAAGTACTGAGTCCTTCTGTGCTTTATTTACAAGGAGCAGGAGTGTGACCAGATCCTGAAAGGTATTGAGCAAGTTCATTGGATACAAGAGTTATGAGTAGCTGTAATTTAAAAAAAAAATACTTATTGCTGTTCTGTCTGGATTTGCAGGAGTGAAGCATCAGGGGTAACTACCAAACAACTCAGAAAGCAAATTTACCTCCCCAGCACGAGAGGAGGCTGAGCAAAACTTTGTGGCAGATGCTTACATGCCATTTTCCAACATCCCTCACTCTAAACTAGCCCTTGCAGCCCTTGAGGGAGGACCCCCTTTTTTCAGAGTGCAAAGAGTCTATGTTGTACATTCTTACAGAATGTACATCTGCTTTGCATTGCACCAAACTGTACTTTGGAGCCAGCCTAAGCCAGCCAGCCTGGTTTTCTGAGCCTGGAATGGGTTTGGCCTCTATAGATACCTCAACATTGCCTGACTGTTTCCTGCTCTGTTTGAATGTCACTCTGTGTGCATGCATTGGGTTACGCAATACAGAAATTAGTGGAAAGATTGTTCTTTTAGTTGGTCATGGTAAGACAGAAAGGATGGCAAAATTTTGAAACTGTGAATATAATTTATGTATTAAGTCTTCCATCCAGCTTTCTGAACTCGGTGCTCAGAGGGCTGATGGACCATATCCTCCCATTTCTGACCTGGTTTTCTTCTCCCCTTTCTCCATGGCAGTTGTCCTCGTGATAGTTTTTGCCATCTGCTGGGCTCCATTCCACATAGACCGACTTTTCTTCAGCTTTGTTGTGGAATGGACTGAGCCTTTGGCCAATACCTTCAACTTAATTCATGTGGTGTCAGGTAAAGTTTTCTTCTTCCATTTGCACAAGGACTGGCAAAAAAAAAGCATTTGTGAGTGGTTTTACTTGGAATGTGTAGTCATTTATTTTGTAGGGGACATGAGACTTGCATGGAAAACCTTCTTGAGGTTTGGTGAGCAGTGATGAGAACAGTGCCTGAATAAAAACTGCAGGCAGGTTTCTGCAGCTTTCAGGGTCTGAATGTGTTGTCAAATTTGCAAAGAATAAAAGAAAAAAAAGGATATCATGCATCATTACTAACTGCTTTTAATTCTTGGGAATGTTCAGAAGTAAAGACTTCAGCTGCTTTTAAGAAGTACACAGGAGCAGGCAGCATCCTCCACAGGCTCTCTGGGGCAAATAGGAAACCTTGCCAAATGCAAGAGCCTTACATACTGCTTAGCACTGGGTGATGAAACCAAATCTTTATGGCCTTGCCAATTATAAAATTAAGGTCTTTTTAAAGAGGAATCTTATTTTCAGTCTGCCATGGGAAAACACTGAATGTGGCCATTAGGCAGCTCAGACAAATCCAATCCTGTGCCATTGTCCTGGTGAGTTGTAGGAAATTAGCTTCCCCTGGCTGGAAGTTATCCTCTGACAGCTTTGATGGGGCACCAGCTGTGCAAATCCTGCTGTGGGGATGAGGGCAGTGCTGGAGGCAGGTCAGGGCAGTTCCAGAGAGAGCCGGCTCCTGAACAGCTGGAGAGACTGAGTTCCTTGGATATCTCAAACATCCTTGGTGATTCTCTCTCCTTGGTGAGACATCCCTCTGCCTGTGCCAGGAAGGCAGCAGAGCTCCACTGCTGCTGTGCCCATCCTTGCACCCAAGCTTGGTGGAGCTGTATAGCCAATAAATAGATTTTCCTCTTCTGAGATGGGTTCACACACAAATGAATGTCTCTCTCTTCCCCCCACCCTTGTTCTCCCAGGTGTTTTCTTTTACCTGAGCTCTGCCACAAACCCCATCATTTACAACCTGTTGTCCCAGCGCTTCAGGATGGCTTTCCTCAGCGTGATTTCTCCTTGCTGCAAGCACTGTGCCCGTAAACATCCCACCTGCAAGATTTCATCCCAGAAGAGCATGTTTGTGATTCAGAATCACAATCTCATGGACTCTGCTGAAAACACGAGTCTCCCTGGCACACACAGGGCATCTGTCAGCAGCTCTCAGCTCTCCACTGGCCTGTGACTTCTCGTGTTGTGATCCAGGTGAGAGAGGTTAAGAAAATTACTTTAAGAAACTAAAGCAGAAGAAAACTTCCTAAAAGACTGATTTCAGCAAGAATTGTTCAGAAGGTGTCCCACTGAATGAATGAAGGAGGAGAGTGTATTTAGGATGTGTTAGGGAAGCACCGTATTACCCCCAAGCTAATGGGAGGGCTGGAAATCTGAGTTTCCTCACTGCAAGCTGTGCCAGCAAAGAGCTGCTTTAAAAGGTGAGAGACACTCCCCGTGCTGCCAGCACGGGAGAGAGAATCAGCTTAGCCAAGTCTTACCAAATAGCTTCTTTTGCAGCAGCTGAAACATCAGTTTTTACTTATTTTGAAACAGGACAACTTTCTGCATAAGCATTCTCTATCCACTTCTAGCTTTAGGTAAGCCAGTCCCACTTCCCTCTGCTACAACCTTCTTGAGGTATGGCTGCTGCAAACCTCTCCTGTCAACATTAGCAAACAGGCAAGAATGAGAGCAGGGCTGATAAACACCAGCTACCAGCAGCAGCTATTTCTGGGCCAGAAGAACCAGGGAGCCAACAATTGTAAAATAAAAGTAAAGCAAACTTTTGCTTTCTGAGCTTCTTATCATTACTTCACATATTTATGTGTTGTCTCCACCAGTGAAGCCCTGTGGTTGTGCTTCAGCAGACTTCACTCCTCCTATACCAGGAGGATTGCAGAAGTCAGAGATCTACATGGATTAGCAATCACCAGGAAGGAGCCTGGACAGCACTGACAACAGAGGGAATTGGGACAAACCTTATACAAGGGCAATAAAAAGGGGAGTTTTGCAGTGATGTTGCATCTACTAAATTCAGTTTTTGCCACAAAGCACAATACAAGGTCTGATAAACTTTCTGCATCCCAGTAGTGCAAACATCCTGAAGGCAGTACACTCATATCAAAGCTGACAAATTCCTGGGCTCTGCAGACTGCAGGGACAGGACCCTATAGAATTTTGTCAAGGGGGTTCAGGGAGGGTCCATTATGTGATAAAGAATTTTGTAAAACTCTGTCTCACACGTTTCAAAGCCTGTTCATTGTGTTTCAGGGCAATGACTCCCGTGTGCATCCTGACACAGGGCTGGGTTTAGTCCCCATGCTGGGCTCAGGCTTGGCATGCACTGCCACAGAGAATCATCCCATGAGTGCCACCAGGGGACTGGCAGCTACTTACACAGCCAGAGAACACTGAGCTACCACAGCAAATAAGAACATTAGTCCCTGCAAGATGATACACTCTGCATAAAGACATTTTCCATTCTTGTCACTGGGGGATCCAGATGACATTTCCTACCAAGGAGGAAGGGATTGTACTCCTGGTTACCACACTCTTTCTTTGTTTGCCCCAAAATTTTCTGTTTGATTCTCACTGTGGGACTCTGAGGTGGGAGCCTCATGGCAGCTGAAGAGTCTCCTTTTCCTGGAGCATAAGGGGAATATTTTCAGACCCTTTTTACCACCTGTAGTCTTGAGAAACACACCTTGGAGAGGGGAAGAACCACACACAAGGCCCGCAGAGAAAAGGCCATTCCTGCTCCCTTAAGACACAGCTGAAATGCTTTGCCACCCCCAAGTGGACACTAGCATTTTACCAGTGACATTCACATTTCTAAGCAGAAATTTTGCATTATTTTTCCCTCTGCCAGAGATTACAGTGTGTTTTCCCTCTGGACAGGCCATGGCAGCGGTGCCTGTGGGCTGCCCAGGTTCCTGTTCTCCTGCCTGTGCATTGCTCTGACCTCTGTGATCCCACCGACCACCTGGGGACCACCTGGGGACCACCTGGGGACCACTTGGGCAGTGGCTGTGCTGGATTTCCTCCCTCACCCTGCACCTGCCTTGGGCACATCCCTCACTGAGCCCTGGGGGTTTTCCTCCCTGTGCCAGCTGTGTGAAAGCTGTCCTAGAACCAGGGTCATTACCAAATGGGTGAGCAGACAGTGCAGTGACACAGTCACACATCCAGCACGGGGTGGAGATGTTCCTCTGGCAGGTTTTGTGGCTCTTTCAGTGCCTGTTATGCATTCAGGGTGAGGCAGCATCCTGTGTTGGTGCACAGAGCCATCCATGAGTGAGAGCCACCAGGAGCAATGCCACTCTCTCCTCTCTTCAGGGGACAATCCCAACGTCCAGCTGCAAAGCCAGGGGTTGATAAATGCATCCCTTCACTTACAGATGAGAACACACATTGAGGGGGGTGACAAAGGTTGGGGGGGTGAAGCTGGAGGATGAAGATTTCATGTGATCTTAAAGAAAGTGGCAATATTTTTGTCCAAAGGGAAGACAAAAGGGTTTTGTGAGGAAGGGGAAGCAGATGTGGGAAGAATGTGCATGGATGGAAAAATTTTATAAGAGAAGTAGTGAGAAGCAAATCATCATGAAATCACCTGGTTCTGAATTAACTTATTTTCTTGTCTTAAAAGCAGTTTTTATCACATTTAATTTGCTGTTAATCAAAAAGTAGTGACACACATAAGAAAAAACTACTGAGCTTTTTTTGCCAAATATCAAAATCAAAGCTGAAAACATTTAGTCTTGCACCACACCAAACCTTCTGTGAAAGTGTTATTGGGAGAGACATGTCAAAACTCCTCTGAATTCTGCTAAAAATCAAATAAATGCAGTGAAAAAAATGTGGACTAACTGGAGACTCCAAGTTAAGTTCCCTGTGACTGCAGAGCTCGGTATCCCCTCACTCCTGAGGGAGGAGCTCCAGAAAAAAATTGATGCATTTTGTCCCCAGATGTAGTCAATGTCCACTGGAGACTTCTTCCCAAAAGGTCAGTGCTTGAGTTATTTATCACTCTGCTCTGATATTTACCTCCTGCATTTTGAAAGCTGGATTCAAAGATGAAAAAAAATGGGAAGATAGATAGAGATGTCATGAAAGCTGATGCTGTTCCTTTATTTATACATTAAGGAGCTTTCATAGCCAAGTGCTGAAAAATGTTGGCAACTGGCTGAGAAAAACTCCTGTTGCACAAAAATGGAGAACAATTCTCTTTCCCCAGAAGTGGTCTGGTGTGAGAAAACTGTATTTATTTGAAATCAAGCATGACTTCAGAGACAGAACTGTCTATTGATTTATTTCTCTGTTTCTGTTTCCCTCTGGGAAATGTGTAAATGTGTGAGCAGAAAGTGTGGAGAGCAGGGGCAGTGCTCCAGCACAGTGAACAAAACGTGGAGAGTCTGAAATGCACTAAAGGCAGCACTCAAAGGGGAGAGGGATTGTGTTCATTGCCAGCGAGTGATGCTCAGATCTAACACCAGGTTCAGTTGGAAAAAACACCAAGAACAGCAGGTGGACAGTTCTGTTAAGTTTATATGAAGAGTTTTTGAACACCACTGTTTTGAAGTGCTTAAACTACACCTTATCAGTAAAACTAAATGTACATTTCAGCTGCAGAGATGGTTATGTGTATCTGTATGTAACATGAAAATAAATATACTAAACTCTGTCTACCTAAGCCTGGTCCATGCTCTAGAAATCCTTGTGCTTCTTGTTTCTCCCTCTGATTTCACGTGAGCAGCAGCAGATGGACATTCCCCAAATGTTCAGACAGTGCCAAGTAGAGGGCACCAAGGACTCATTACAAGTTACAGTACTTTAAAAAAAACCAAAAAACATATTTCACCTGGTATATTTGCACAAAACTAGCACAAATCCCCATGGGCCTTGTGGCATCCACAAATTCTGCACAACTGCTCCTGCAGGGGAGGAGGTTAAAAACTGGGCAGCACAAATGTCATAGCCAGAAGAGGCTCCCAAAGCAGAAACTGCTCCTTCCCAGCCTGTGGAACAGCCAGGTCTGCTCTCCCTCTCTGTTTTCCCACAGTTGTCTCATTTTCTCTGCTTTCATTATGACACTTGCTAGTATTTTACCCACTGAGGTTTCTTTTTCTACAAACTAGCAAATTGCTGAGCTGTGGCATTTCCATATCAAATGGATATTAATGTAAGGAGAAATAGGATAATGAAAGCAGAATGAACAAGAAATCAAACAAGCTTTTGCAAGGATTAAAATGTGAATTTAGAATTCGGTCCAAGTCAATGCAAGATGGCAAATGTCCTTCAGAGTGAGTTAAGAGTTAAAAGAGTTTGCAAAGAAACTGCAGAAAATTTCCCAATCTGGGCCCTGCAGGTTTCCTCACCTGGGTAAAACACTTTTGAGGATATTAGGGCAGGTCACCATGCACCAAAAGACAGTGAACATCTTGTGCACGATTCCCTGACTCTGAAAAAGGAATTTGCCACATACAAAATGGACCATAATATAAGAACCTCTCCAGGGCAGTCAAGAGTTGTTGATTTTCCTCCACATTTCTTTCCATTTACATTCTGGGTAGTCAACAGCCTGCCTTGGTCATACCCAGACGGAGCTAAGTTCATTTGCTACCAGCAGAAGAAGACTTTCTATTACTATCTAGACTTTGTGAAACCCTGAAAAGCTGTAGCTGATGTTTTAAAGGCAAATTATATTAAAAACATTTAATTTTTAAAGAAGGATTAATTCTAGGTGTATGGGAGCTGTTGGAATAATTTGCTTCCCACTAGGATAGCTAATTAATGAATAAAATACTGAAGTTCTTACTATAAAAGCCCAAATAACTTTTTTTTCTGCATCTTCAGCTTACACTATTTTATGAAATGTAGCAAGTTCCTTCCCAGAGGAAGAGGCTTTTATTTTATTTTTTGGTTAGACATGGGTTTTCCAGAGGACCCTTTGACTCAGATGTCTAGAACATGATCTACATCAGAGGAAAACTGCATTCCTTTTGCTAGTCAAATGAGGGGGGGAAAGGCTGTGCTAAAATAATTTTTTCTGACCTACTTCAGTCATCTACTTTATGTGTTTTACAGGTAGTTTCTGCAGCTGAAAAGCACAGCCAAGCAACAAGGCACAAGTGACCTTGGAGTGCTGTGTGCTCTTTGTTGCAGAGCAGGTATGTTTATCAGACCCTTTCAATTTTGTTTCATTTCTTCAGAACCCAAGAGATTCCCTTAGAAATGAGTCACTAGGAAAATCATGCTCCAAATGAGCAAAGCAAATGGCTCACAGCTAAATCACCACTAAACAGTGGGAGAACAGCATCCTCAGGGGCTCACCTGTCACTTTGTTCATTGATCTGGGGCTGCTGCCTCTGGGACACCTGGGCTACACTCAAAAGGCAAAGAAATTCCGACAAACTCTAGCACATGTAGAATTTGCAGCATTTGTTTGCAACTTTTTAGTTTTCTTTTCTTTCCTTTGCTTCTGTAGGAGATGACAAGGGCAGGAAAGATATCTGTCCTGCCAGAGAATGTGCTAAACAGCTGCCTGAACTCGATGGAAAGTCTCCAAAAAGAAGTTTTTTCATGCTGCTGTTGACTGCAGTGCAGGTGGGTTGGGCAGCACAGAGCATCTGCAGCAAAAAAGTACAAGAGTCACAGTTTAAAAGAGTCACAGTTTTGGGAAACAGAAAACCTCCCCAGACTGTCTGTGAGGAAGGAAATAAAGCACTGACACAGGAACCTGGAGGTATATTTAACCATGTTTATTTAACCATGTACACACTGGGGCTTGTTAGCTGCCTGGGTGTTAGGGAATCCTGCATGAAGAAGGGTTCTTTGAGTGAGAACAAACCTGGTTAGCACCACAAAACTCAGCTTCCCCTAAGCCCTGCAGCACTGCTTCCTCCCAGCTCAGGTTACCTGCTCCTGCAGAAAAACAAACCACAGGAGCAGCAGCTGGTATCAATTTCCATTTCAGTAGCACTGGCAGGCCCCTCCACTGGAACTGAGACACAGGCAGCACACTCTTAGCTTAAAGTGATGCCATCCAGTTATTGTCCCTGTGTGTAACAAAGATGAGCAGCAGTTGACACTGGCCCAGATATATCTGCTTTGGTTATGTATCCCAGTCCCAAGACGAGGGGCTGAGTCATGTGGAGCTGGCTCTCCGTGCTTGTAACACTGAATAGTCCCAAAGCTGGGGCTCACACGGCAGCCTAGCAAATCCCAGCACACCCACTGCACTCCTCCAAGAGGCAGCAAGGGCTGCCAGACATGATTCAGCCCCAGCACAGCCCAGCTCTCCTGTGGCTCTTGCTTTAACAGCAAGGAACACTCACAGAAGTGTTAGTCTCAGCCTGGCTCCTTCCGGTCTCATTTCTCTCTCTATCCTCCCTCCCAGGAGGAACAGGTATATTGAAAATCATCCCTTTCCCCCCATCCATCCAGTCTTTTTGCTGCTAAGAAATTCCACTGAGAATTGAGTCTTTTCTCTGCAACTTTATTTGCCAGCTGTAGGGTTTTCACACCGTTATTTGTATTCCAGTCCCGATTTCAATTACCTGGCTAACCTTTTCAATTTTCACAGAGAGTGAGAATCAGAAAACAGCAGGTCCTTTATTACAGCTCACACTGGCAGGGAATTCTTCGCCCCCCTTCCCTCCCCCATGTTTGCAGGAAAGCTCTGTCAAATTCAAACAAACTCATTGATAATAACTTGTCTATTTGCTTATGCTTTGCAGGCTGTTAAATATTCTGGTCCTTTCTGTGGACCTCTCTTCCATTCTCCTTTTGGCTTTAACATATTATATTTCACACCATTTCTAAAAGCCAAGGAGAAGCAATCTTAAGCCTTCACCCTGATGCTTGACTCCAGTGGGAATTCTGACCAGGGTCAAGCACTGGAGAAGTTAAAAGCCTTGTGCTTAGAGAGGGGCTGTTTGCTGATCTCTGATAAGCAGGACATGGTGGTGGCCAGTCCTTATGTCCACATCTCAGAGCACTTCCCAGTGGAGGCTCAGGGCATTGGGGGGTTCCCTCAAACAAGGGGTGAGTCAGGCACAGGACACCACTCTGCTGAGCCCAAAGCCACTGCTCTGCCACTGAACTGTACTGTCACAGCTGCCACCCTTTCTGCCTTTCTCAATTCTCCAAGTCACACCCCTCCCCTCACCTCCTTTATTATTCTGAGCTCTTGATCTAGCAGTCATTTCCATGCCTGTGCTCTGTCTGCCCCATCACTCAGCCATCCAGATCCTAGAAATGGTTTGTTTGACTGGGGAGGGGAGAGGATTTAATGCCAAAGACCTGTTCCTTAGCAACACCTTCCCATCTTTCTTCTTTTGTTATTTCCAGCTCATTATCTTTCCCCATGTTCAACTCCAAATTAACTTAATTACAGACAGATTTCTTATCTCTCAGAACCAGAAGGGGCACTTGTAAAACATCCCTCCAGTCAACAGTAAATGAGGGCCTTGGCCTATGCTAAGCAGGCTTTGGGAAAGGCAGCTCAGCTGTGCCTGCCCTGCTCCCTCCAGAGACCTCTCCTGGTTGCTCCCAGCTCCTGCTGTTCCTTTTCAGTGAGGCATTTCATCTTTCCATTTTGCAGCCTGTCCAAGTTCTCCACAACACACATCGGTATAAATCACCAGGTGGATGCTTCTCTTATGCAGATGCCAAGGGCACTGCAACCTTTCCACCTCCCCTTTCCAGATCCTGACAGGGGACAAGTGCCTCAGTTCGAAGTCTGTGATTGGAATCTGCCCTGAGTACAGATCTGAGCTAAATCTGAGCCTTATTGAGTCTGAATATCGGATGTACTAGATCCAGGATGACCTCTGGATTGGAGGGGTCAAAGACCTCTCTTGGTTAATGCAGCTCTGGGTGCCCAAAAGTCATACACCAATGGCAGCTGTCTCCTTGAAAATCCCCTCAGAGGTAAAAAACCACTGAACTAGATCCAGGGCAGCCCCTCATACCATATCTTGTCCTTACTCTGTGATGCCAGGTTTCCTTTGGAAATCAGGATCAGGACTTATCTCTAGCAGGTGATGGGTATCCTACTCACAGATAAATAAGCATTGCTGCATTGCTGTGTCTTACCATTCACAGCTCTCCACTGGCAGAGGAAATATTTTCCTTGTTCTGTTGGAGGCCTAGTAGCTATTACCCAGCCAGGACATCTCCTCCCAAACCCACAAAGTGACTCCTCATTGGTAGCTGGGTGCTGCACTGAGGATGAGGAGAGATCTGTGTTCACACAATGAGGAAAGTGCTGCCAGAGACAGCCACCACCAGAACTGTGCTGAGGGCACATGAAACACAAGGAAACCCTCTACAAAGACATAGGGGAACCAAACTCCCACCAGCAATAATAAAGGGAAGACTGTGTATCAATTTTAGAGGAATCAGAGAGCAATAATTCTACCATTAGAATGGTATGGTTTCTGGAAAGGAAGGAAAGCCTGAGTGATGGTGCAGGTGGTTCCTCCTCATTCAGGTGAGCATTTCCTCCCAGCATCTTGCCACCCTGGAAAGTAGAACCACAGGTTAAATTGGGATGAGTTTCCCCCCTCACCTTGCAGAGGTAGAGTTGAAAATCATGCAGTATTCTTGGGTTAAGGACCTCAAACACAGACAGCAGAATTTAATTTGCAGAATGAAATTCACCCTGCCCCAAAAGTTTCAGGTTCTTCACTTTCTCTTTTACCCCTTTCTGTCTCACCACTTTGGTCTGCAGGGAGAGAAGCCATAGGTAGGATATTTCCTTCCTATTTCATGAGAGCATTTTCAGAATTTCCCCCCTCAGCTGAACCACGTCACATTGACCAGCTCAGCAGGAGAATGTCCCCAATGTCTGTGTTTATGCTGGAAAGGTCTGAAGAAGGCAGGGAGCAAATATCTGCCCTAAAAACTGAATGTGTGGCCTCTAAAGAGCATTTGTACACATCTTCCCCAGATTTACAGCCCAACCACACTGGCAGTGCCACTGGAGGTCAGTCTTGTGCCATGGAAACCTGTGGGACTGAGCACTGGGGTGCCCTGGCTCCCAGAAGCCTGAGTTTGTGGTACACAGGACACCCAAAGAGAAAACCTGCTCCAGGTCCCCCGGTGTTGATTTATGATGCACAGATTCTTCATGCTTCTATTTCTTTTTGTCTCAAAAACTACGTAGTGGTCTGTTGCTGGATAAGCTCAGCAGAAGATCCAGGAGTGTTCAGTCAGCACAGGCTCACAGAAAGCCAGGCTGCTCCTCGGGTCCCAGCCAGTGCTAACACAGATGGTGAGCCAGGCTCGGCCACCTCATCCAAACCCACTTGGAAAATACTCCTCTTTTGGGACAAATCTCAGTCCTTTATTTCACAGGGCATGGCAGAATAATGATATACAAGTTGCAAGTTCTGGATGAGAAATCAGGATATTGATTAATGACCAAAACAAGTACAAACTCAGATACAGTTAACTCTGAGCCATATTCCTTGTCAGTGCCTATAATAAAGAATTCCTACACAGAATCCCAAAGAGCCACTTCCTCCTACTCCTTCCATAAGACTCTCCAAGAAAGGCTCAACAAATATTTAATTGGAAACGAAAATTTTCAGCTAAACATTTTGGTAAAACAGATTATCTGTGCTTCTACTACAGGATCCCACAGGTGCCACTGCAAACCCAGCTCTGGCTGTGCCAAGTGAAGTCAGCTCTTGGTAACTCTTATGACTGTACAAAAAAATATTCATCAGTGTGGTCAGAGTAGAAAATGGAGACTCAGTAGAAATGCTCAGTTGAGATATACTCAAGTTACTATCCCATATATTTTTCTTATTTTACTTTCAGGCTGACTTTATTTTTCTCTCTAGATCAAGGATGGCAGAGCTGTTCCCTGCACTGTCTCCAGCCAGGCCACATCTGGAGTGCAGGGTACATCAGCCACACTCATTCACTGAATCTCAAGTCTGAAATGAGAGCCAGCATTGCACAAACACTCTGCTGGCCCCTGCTACAAACAGCCTTAAGCACAGACTTCTTCTGCTCTGCTGTAACAATTAAAGAGCTATTCCTTTTCTGCTATTTTTCTAGCACAGCAATAGAAATATTGATCTCCACCACTGGCTTCTTTCCTGTGAATGATCAGTTATCCTTTGGTGTTAAACAAACTGCAATTATGCATTCTAAATAACCAGAGAATCACGAGGATCCAGGTACTTTCTATTCTCTTACCTCTTATTCCCATTAGCATTCCTGTCTGCATGGCCTTGGGCATGTCACATCTTTACAGGGAGTGAAAAGCAGCATCCATCCCTCTGTCCCACACTCACTTCCTGCCTCAAGGAACAGCAAAGTTCTTCCTGAACCCAGGCAGCTCTGAAGAGAGACTGGAGCACACAGAAAAAAGGAGACAAGGTGGTGTCACTGCAATAACTCAATAATGTTGGCTCTCCTTAATCAGGAAAGGAAACCCACAGCATGGATATGGCACTGGAATCACTACTGGGAAGTTGTGTCCCTAAGCAGCCAGGACCTTGGCAGCCCCTCAGTGACACAGACAGAGACAGTCAGGGACAATCAGAACCCAGGCAGGCAATGGGTAAGGACAGAGACAAGAAGATTATTAACTTTGGCAGAGCCCATCAGGTGTCCTTGCAGTGCTGCCACCTCTCTGGGTGCTGGAAGCTGTGTCAGGAGAGTGGGGTGCACTGCTGTCAGTGGGGTCCACAGTGGCAAATTCCACACAATGAGCTCAGGCCCAGAGGAGGTTCACATCCTTTGCCTTGGATATTCATCACCTTTGCATGCAGAGCTGAAACAATCTTAGTGAGGAACGGAGACAAGCCTCTGTCACTCTGCCTGCAGTGTTCACCACTAGAGCTCTTCCTTCCTCTCACAAGCCACATGTTTTCACCCCTTTTGTGTTTCTTTTTATTTTTTTGGTGGTGGTGGAGGTGGATTTACCCCCCTCCCACTTCCACATTCGTGCTGTAAGCTTCAGCAGATAACATGACAGGTTTTCACATGGATGGTTCCTTACCACCTTGTTATGGGGTATTTATTTTCTTGTGGATATTTTATACCTTCACAGATGGGGCTGAACCATTTACCACTGTCAATAAGCCACAGTAGCTAAACCCTTGTTTACTGCCAGGCTGGACCAACTGTGGCATATAAGTGTGCTAGGGACAAAAGGTTTGAACCAGGGATATATTGAGCTGTTCATATTTAAAGAAGGATTGGGAGGAAGGGAAGAGTTCAGGAGTATCTGGGTGAAAAATAGCTGTATGGAAGCAGGAGAGCTGCAAGTCTCTGTGAGCAGGACCCAACTCCATATATTTTGCCTGATTTACTCCATTAATCTGCCCAGCACATTTTGGAGTCAGGATTTTCTCAGCCTTCCTAAGACCACATCTCTCTCTCTCTCTTTCTCTGCCCTTGCTCTCCAGAGCTGCAGGCTGAGTCCTGTTCATGACCCAGTGAGGAACTTCTGCCCTGGGCATCACTGGATAAAAAAATCCCTTTGTTGAAACGCTCAGGAGTACTGGTGCATCACTCTTCAGTGATGCTTTGAGGGAAATAGTGCTTGTTCTAGAAATGCTAAAACAAAAAGGCTTATGGATACTGAGGGGTTTTTGTTAGTTTGACTCTGGAAGAAGCAGCTTTTTGATCCATTTATCAAGCTGCCTGCAGCTGCCATTTCAAGGCTGATGAAGATATAATAAATAGTAAGCCAAAAAAAAATCATTTGAAAGGTGCACCCAGAGCAGTTTAATAAATAAAAGATCAGGGGCAGTGGGGGAAGAGAAAGAAAAATCATCGTCACAAGTTTTGACTTTCCTCTGCTGTCCACTTTATAGCTTATATTTAAATAAATGAATGGTGCAGGTTGGTGGAATCACTCTTTCATTCTCAAATACCATCTCTAAAAATTTTAGCTTGTGAATTCATCTTTCCCCAATGTCTTGCTGGTTTGTTTTTGTCAGCTACCCTCCAAACTGCCACTCCAAAATTTTTAAGGATATCCATCAGACTCTGCAGAACCAAGAGCTCCTGATGGATGAGAACTCTTTGTGGAATCTCCAGTGCAATAAGCTTCAACACTGCTAAGCAGCTGGATTCCAGAGAGCTCAGGTGATCCCAAGGTTTATCCTGCTCCCTTCCCACTGCTTATACAGAGGTGACCTTGGAGTTTGCACCAAGCTTTAACCTTCCACAGAGGAGACTTTGCACCTGCAGAGATCCCTGGAGGTCTCAGTCCTGAATTAGCTGTCAGTTGTTTCTCTGGGTATAAGGACAGCCTTTGCTCACATTGGGATTAAGTGTCACTTGCCATATTCCCTTTTCCATTTGGATTCATGGATATCTGGCAAGCTGGGAGCCTGCTCAGGCCCTTGCAGGGTATTTTGTCCATTGACCTCTGGCATATGGCAATGCAGTTATTGCATGTCTTCCTGCTGCATTTTCATTATCAAGGCCTGATGGACATTCAGGCTGCAAGTCCAGGTGTGTTTCAGAACTTCCAGAAGTTGCCACCTGGTTTTTCTTTGAATTGCAGGAACTTTTCTCCAGGTCTGATTCTTTCTTCAGAAGGTTGGGGTCAAGGCTCATGGACTTCAGCAGATACCACAAATATCCTGTGAGCAACAAAGAGAACAAAGAGGGAGTTGCAGATAATTAACAGGTGAGACATGGTGAATGAATCAGAGGAAAGTGAAGAGAAAAAGACAATCCCAGAGGATCAGAGAGAAGAATGGAAAAGGAAAGAGAGAAAAATAATTTTTAAAATATTTAATAATTTTTATTATTAAATAACTGAAACGAGAATAAAGGTGAAAGAAGAGAGAAGAAGGGGAAGTAGAAGGAAAGGTGAAGACAGAAATAAAGCCTAGTAATATGCATAAAGAAAAATACATGCTGGTTTCCATTTTTCATTAATGCTTCACCAGATGGAGATGGTATCAACAATAATAGAACCTCTGAGCTGCAGAACAATAGGTGAAATAATTCAAGCACCACTTTCAGATTTAAAACAGTGAAAAGAGTTTGATTTATTTCCCAGTTTTTCTTTTCTTTCTCTATATATAGAAAATAACCTCATACACTTACTCAGGTTCTGTGGCTCATCACCACAAAAATATAAATAAAAGAATGAAACCACCCTTCAGTGCAGACAGAAAGTAAATCAGAGCCCTCAATGCATTTTTATTGTTGCAGCTGGGTCCTGTCTTCACATTTATTTATCTTGAAATTTCTCCTTGCACTCCAGAGACCATATCCCATAAAATGCTGGGTTAACAAGTTATCCATGAATAATTCATGAGATAATTATAAAACATTTACACCAGAACATTATTATCTTGCAACTAAAAAAACCCCCAAATACTTAATGTCCTCCAACATTGATGGCAAACCTCTTGTGACTGCAGTGTTCTTTATCACTAAAATTAAATGGAATTAATCTTAGATTTGCTTTGCCTACTAGCAGAGAATCACGGGGAAAAAAACACCCCCAGGTGATACAGAAACATAAAAATCCAGAAATACATACACATATTTCTGTGTGTGTGTGTGTGTTTGCACACACATATGTATGGGATTCTGAAATATGCCCACAGAGGAGACCCAGTTTTAGCCTTCCTCCCCCAAACACACTCTGAGGCAGGAGGAACATGAGCTTTTATACTGAAGGCATTGACTCGGAGCACATGTGAAAAGGACAAACACAGATCTGCAGCACTCTGTGCCCTGACGAACTGTGGCTTACCAGGTTTTCCTTGTCCCACCCCACTGCACAGGTGGTCTTTGGTCAGATCCTGTTCCCAAAGTAAGCCTAGAGCTTACTCTGAAATTAAAATCATAATAAATTTCAGTTTTGCACTGGTGTCACCAAGATGAGGATTTGGCCTTGTACACACGTCCAAAATTAAGGCTGTCATATGTCTGGCTATAAAGCTCCTACAAAAACATCACCAATAATGCAAATCCCTAGTAGAGCCAGCATGACAGGCCATTAGGACTCCTGCAGTTCTAGTCTGCATAAAAGCTCCTCTGTCGCCTTCCCTCTGGACACGAGGTTGGAGAAGTGCTGAGAAAATTCTGCAGCCATCCTTCACCGTGTGCTGGGGATTCCCTGAGGGCTTTAATGGGCACACAGAGAGAAACCTCGAGAAGGTTCTTGCTTAGACCACAGAAGCTGTCAGCCTGTTTCTAGAGAGACCCGGGCTATCCAACAGTGACTTCTCCTCTCCCTTGGGAGCTCAGGAAAACAAAGCAGCTCTAAAGCAAATTTCCAGTAGAGAAACCTCTGTGAGCATGGGCTGCCATGAACAGGGAGCCTGCAAACCTTGGACGGGCACTGCCAGCTCCAGGACAGCCCCTGGGGGCACCCAGGGTAGAGGAAGAAACGCCCTCAGGGAAAATGCAGGAAACACTTTGTTGTTCCTCTTTCTCCCGTCCTCCCTCTTTGCATGCAGTCAATCCACACAGAAAACTACCTGTGCTTCCTCACAGACACATTTGCACCCAGGCTGAGACACTTAAAGCTCTTCTGGATGGAACAGAAGGCCAAGGGTTCCTCTTCCTCATATTATTATTAAGAGGTCACATATGGAATTCAACAGCTACATCTGCCTGACAGCCAAGAGCAAGGGCTGGAAGCACCCTCTGCATGTTCTGAACCCATGAAAATATCCCAGGAGATTGGCAGTAAGCTGATGGTCAACAAAACTACCCAGAGCCTGAGGCATTAAAGTTTGATTTAACCATGCACACTTTTGTTAAAGGATTAGGAAGCCTCTATCATTGTGACATTTGAATTCTAATTGAAAAGCAGTCTCTCTCACTGCTTTTCAANACACCCCTCATGAGAGACACACACCCCCCTCGTGGACATACACAGCTCTCCTCCCAGGTCCCAGACACTTTACTGGTCTGGGACCTGGGAGGAGAGCTGTGTATGTCCACGAGGGGGGTGTGTGTCTCTCATGAGGGGTGTCTAGCATCTGCTTTGGGGCAACAAAAGGATTCACAGCTCCAAAGAACCGTGTTTACCTCCCATCACACATCAGCCCAGCAGACAACATGGGATTTTACAAAACCAATGGACACAATGAGGAACTGGGGCTGGGATTTTAATCATCTCTGCAGATCCCATTTAGAAATCTGTCTGCTGTATGTGAATGTCAATAAACACTCATGGAATTTCATCTCTGCATCAATTTGCAATACAGAAAAAATGCTTCATGAACAGCAATATAGTCCTGTGTACACAGCTGCCAGCAGCTGCCCTCTGGGGTGATTCCTGTAATTTTCTATATTTTGCTCAGCAAGATGTCATTTATCACGAAGACTATCATCAGTATATGAGCAGAGGATGAATGGTTAAGAAGGTCTGTTATGCTCAGCCCTGAAGCACAGAGGAGTTTTGTTTTGGATGTTCTTGTCTGGATACCTAACTCAGCTACAGGCATATGGATCTGCAGCCAGGAGTGGTGAGGCTTGGATTACCAGACTCTCCTGCATGGATGGAGGGATGCAATCCCAATACCTGACTCTGAGCCCATCACTGACTCTCTAAATGCTCATGAGTTCCATTCCTGAGCATTCCACGCCAGTGTTGGTGTCACAGTGCAGTGCTGGCATTATGAAGGCAACAAGACTGTCTGTGAATGGCTGTTCAGGCTGTCTGTGTGATCCTGCAGCTGAAAACCACAAACCATGGTGCTAGACCCTGTCCAAGTCCCTCTGAAGTATGTAGCTATAGACTCTTCCTTACAGAAGTTACTGTCTCAGAGAAGAGTTGATGTGAGCAGTAGGGAAAGGAGGGGACAGGGATAAGACAATCTGGACTGGTTTTACAGAGTCTGGAGGCACCAACAGCTTCACTCAGTGTCAGCCAGCTGGGTAGAGATGCTACAGGGTGACAACTCTGCAGCTGATTCTGCACAAGCACAGAGCCCCAGCCTAATGCCCGAGGACCACGGCAGTACAAGATGTGTCTGAGCTCAGGCATTTGCTCCTGTTCTCCCTGAATGCCTCTCCCTAACTGAGACCATTTGAATACAAAATCTTCCCCAGGAAAAGAGCTGAAGACTGTAACATTCATTTCTCTCTGTAAGGACAAAGGGAGGATCGAGTCCAAGCTGTTTCTCCTCAAATCATGGATCAATCAAGAAACTCTGGTGATGTCACTATCTCTGGCACTTGGACCTAATTTAAAATTACCTCAAATCTGAAAGATTGATTTTCACCATCAGCATTTAATGTCTGCTGTATCTTTCTTTTCCCAGCAGAGAAGAAAAATAGAAAGGAGGGGAGAGAGAGGGAGAAGAAGATGGTTCAGATTCAACTGCAATTTAGCATTCATTTGCATTTCTAAATTAGTTAAGCTGTGGACCGTTGCAAAGCAATGACAGAGAATTTTTGTAATAATTAGTCTGCTGGGAGTGTAGAAATGGCTGTACAGGCAAGTTGCACTGAAAGAAGAAGCAATATCCCAATGCTCAAACTGGGATTTGCACAGGCAAATTTACTCTCCCTCATATGGGGCCAGAGCCAGCTCAGCAGGCTCAGAGAGCTCCAGCTCAGACAACTTCATCTGCTCTAGACACTGACTGCAGCCAGTGGGGAGAGAGGGGTGTGCTCAGACTATGATTCATCTTAGCCTAATGTAAAAATCTGAATCAGGACAGAGGATTAGATACCTGGAGACAGGTGACAGCAATCTCATCACTGTTGTTTACAATACAATCTTAAGTTCTTCAGCCTCTGTGTGTGTGTCAGCCTCTCCTCAGTGGGCTCCACACATCTGACCCCTTCTCCCCTCCTTGTGCAGCTCCAACCATGATTCTCTTACTGCCTGTGAGGAGATACATCTCCTTACAGAGATATATCCTCCCCTAAATCCAGTGAAAAGTCATCATTATCTCAGATCTGACAGTAAGTGCTCAGGGAAGGGGGAAGGGAAGGTTTAGGATGAGAATAAGCTAAGGGACCCCAGTTTTGCCACAGGGACCTGCCCTCCCTCAGCCCACAAGGGGGATATGACAGCACTTCACTGTACAGTGGAAGGTGCTGCATATTCAGCAACCTGAGCCACTGATTTTGCAATGCATCTCACACTTGCTGTTTGAGATGAGTGAACGTTGTAATGCCTCCTTCTTTGGATGGCAGGACATGGCAGCACTAATGCTCACTTTGCTCAGCAAGGGGAAAGCCCACTCGTGACTAAACATGGCTTCAGAAACGCTGCACACTCGACCATCCTGAAAGCAGCTCTTCATCACCCATTGGATGTTCTCTGCCTTGCATCATCCTGCTGTCTTTTGCTTGCTCCAAAAGCTGGCATCTGTTTCTCAGTGTGGCTGCTCCTGCTTGCTTAAGCTGTCCCTCTGGGTGAACTGAAGCACAAGGAACATTCAGTGAATTTCCTGAAATCCTCCCCCTGATTTGAAACATCAACCCTCAGAACATTTGTGTTTATCCAGCTTCACCACTGCTTTGTTCAAAAATGTGAACCCATCCTCTTCCAAAGCAGCACCAGCCTAGTCCCAGCAGCTCACCAGGAGCCATGGAATGGTTTGTTTACTCTCAGACATAATTTGGGGTTGCAGAGCATCAACATTTTACAGACCCTCAGTCTATAATGGTGCGTCATGTGAATATATGTAAGAAACAGTGATTTTTAAAAAGTTTTACTTAATGTTTCCTTCCAAAGAAGTCCCTATGACTTGCAAATCATCCTACCTGCATCAAATGCATTAACTCTATGACCACAAAATAGACACCCCACTATTCTGACAGCAAAGTGAGTGCAACTGGATTTCCCTGAAGGAACCCAAACCTTTATAGTTTTATTACCTTGTCACTCTGAGTTTTTGTGGATATCAATCACAAAGGTACATTTTGTTTCAGTGTGGACTTAAGTGACTTGATCCAAACTATCTCTTTTGAGGACAGAAGAACAAGAAGAAGATGAAAGTTACACTAAATAAATGGGTATACTTATATTACAGCTGCCAAGAGCAAAATGTGCTCTGTTTCACATTTGCTAGTCACTTGTTTAACTTTTGGGGCTGGCATTTCTGTATTGTGTTCATCCCATCAAAATTCCAGTTTGCTCCATCACATCAATGGCTCTCATCTACAACAGCTGGCATTGCCTTAAAAAATTCAGGTTTCTTGCTTGATCACCTGTCATTTTGTTACCAGTCACATGTCCAAACTGAGGTAAAAGTAAATACTTCCTAGGATCCTCTGTGCATTTTCCCTTAGGATGTTCTTACTTTCTTCCTCTGGCAAAGAACAGCTGTGGGGTTTGTGCTTTGCAGCTGTGGTGAAGGCTCTTGAAAAGTTTTTTTATCAAGTATACAGGGGTGCATGGAACAAACCTGCCAGTGCTGATGAACTCTGGGTTGGTTTCTTCTCAGCTGAGTGTGGGCAGCTGACCTGGAGGATTTCTTGGTTTCTATTGCAGTCATTGGAGAGAGAAACACCTGCCAAGGACCATTTGTCTCATTCTAAGATGGTTGTCCAAGAGAAGCAGGATCGTTTCTGAAAGTCTCATTTTAGTCCTACCAGCTACAGAGCAAATCTATACATGTGTTTAGACCAGAAGCCAACTTTTAGGCATTACATTTAGGCCAGGAGAACCCTCCCAGAACATCTGTGTATGTTTGCCTAAATACACAGGAGTGGATCTATCCCAGCTGTTTATTCCTGAGTCTTTTCACAAAAATCACCTTGGAAAGGACACTATTTTCAGACAGAACCAAGCCAGTCCAGATTTAGACTCATGAACTATAAGCAAACATCCACATCCCTTACACTGACAGCAGCTTGTGTAGAGACAGCAGTGAAAAGAGACAGAAAGGAGGTGAGAGAAGGAGCTTCACTGTGTCTCAGTGGTGAGGACAGATCTGCATTATAACCTCCCTTCCTGAAAGACTGAATTATAAGGAAGTTTTTCTGAAACATCTTTAACCATCCAAAGACTGTCAGAGCTGTTCCCTGGGGTATTTCTTTGCCGAGCATCTCCTTTTGTTCCCAGCGTGGTGCTGGAGTGGGGCAGAGGCTGGAGGGTCACAAGGGCCCATTCCCAGTGCCCCCTGACATCTCCTTAGACCCTTACCCGCTGGGGCACAGCAGTCTATAATGATGTTTTTCTGGATATTTCCATATGTGTAATGAGCAGTTCAGCTACCCTGCCCTCCCAGAATGTACTTTTCCGTAAAAATAAGATCCTATAAAATCTGTACCTTTAGACAACCCCCACTGTGACGTAGCCCCAGTCTCTCTACATTACAAAATAAAGGCTTCAGTTTCATTCTCCTGAGTTTTGCTGTATTGTCTGTGTTATCTGTGATTGTCTTGGAAACCCAGCTCACCCTGAGGCCAGCTATTAACATCTTTCAGCACAACAAAAGCCTTTATTGTCCCACTATTTCTCATGCATTCTGTCAAGACAGTGCAGATGAATGAGTTACCAGGGGGTAAGTTTGGGTATAAATTTACAAGGCCCCTACTCCATCATAATTGTCTGTATTCGTATTCTCATTCTTCATGCTCATCCAGATGTACTTGGAAGCGATTTGTCCTCAGGAAAAAAAGGGGTTGGTTGCTTTGCATCTGCTGTGTAGAAACAAAGAAAAAGATGTCCTGGGGCTTCTTGAGGAGAAGGTGACATCCTGGGAGGCCACCCACTAACCTTCCCTGGGAACTGTCCTTCCATCTGTGGCATCCATCATGGGCATTCCATGCTAGAAAATGTTTAGTGCAAATATGAAAACAATGATTTAGTTAGAAAGACAATCTTCATCCAAGCATCTGAAGTGTTTCAGTTGGAAGAACATGTTTTAGCAGGGAGAAAATACTGAACGGGGTTTTCTACACGAAAACTCTTGACACTCTGCTCATCTGAGCAACCATCCATAAAGGACACGCATTTTACATCACCACAAGACTTCTTCAAGCCCAGCTATAACATTTCTCCAGAGATACAACCCAAGAATACTCCACAATCTGTATTTTTGCATGTGCCCCAAAGCTTTTGTTAGCGTGACTATGATGGCTCGTGGGCATGATTTGCTCACATTCCCAGCTGACAGCCAGGCCAGGAAAATCTCACAGCTTATACATGCTCCCTGATTCCTTTTATTATTTAGAGGATTAACTAAGAATCCCACAATGGCTCCAATGACTGTTGTGCTCTCAGTGAAGTAGCAAATAATTGAAAACACTAAATACCCATTATAACTGGTAAATGGCAATACAATCCCAGGCAGGGAAATATTAGAGAGCTCACCGACCTGAGGGAAGCCAAGTATAATAAAAATCATCTTCAGAGAGATGTGCCATGAAGGGCACTTATCTCTCTGCAGCAGTTCAGTGCACCCTTCTAACCCAGGGTGCCTTTTCATCCTGGATGAGAACAAAGCCAAAAAATTCCCCAAATCCAGCTAGTACACACACATAACTTACTCAGTGCTTCCCTGCCATGTGAGTACACTGATTTAGTCATCTTCTGCTCACACCAGCAGCCTTGCTTATTTTATTCTTTCTGACTACTCACCCAATCCACCAACGCTGGAATTGCTCTGTAATTGTGAGTGCCATATGGTGCCCTAATTATTGCAGTGCTTGTTGTATTAATGTGTTAGATAATCGAGATGTGGGGAGAGGAGCAACAAGGAGAGTCAGGCATTTTGAGGGACAGGCTTGCTCAGCGAACACCATTTACTACAAACAACTCCAGGATGCCAAGAGCCACATCCAGGAAATGAAAAACATGGGCATGAGAATACCAAAAGCATCATCTGCCTGAGGTGCCACTGTAGAAACGTGACTGGGGTTGGATTTTACTTCTCCTTTAGAGTCGATATCCCTGTGGCTAGAGAACATGACTGTAGTTTATAGGAATAGAAAAGTATAATGTTATTCAAGATTATTACATTGTCACTCTAATTTGTAAAAAGAAAAAGGAGGAGCAAATAGAGGATGGTACAAAACCCTTGGGCTGGATTCCCTTTCTGGTTTACACTGATGTTGATAACATGCAGGACTGGAAAAGTCCATATTAACAAGGGAATTAAAATGCACCAGTGAATTTGCATTGCTAAAATAATGCAAGATTTAAGAAGCATAACCACAAAACAGTTTCCCCCGAACTTGGTCTTTTACGTTCACTGACTTGGTCAAACCCCCACCCTTGTTCAGATTTCACTGATAAAATTTACTCAGCTAAAGGCTTTAGAGTAAGTGTGTGTTTGTACCATTGTAGGGGATAATAGGTTTTGTTCTAAAAGCAATGTGCCTTTTCCACAGTGGTTTTACAATTGTGGATGTTCAAGGGCAGAATGGACAAGCAGTTACAAGAAGAACCCAGGGCAGCTTACTGAGAATCACATTAATCTTAGGAAATCTTGAACTGACTGTGCTTGGAGAGTAAAAACGTTATGGAAGAGGATTAAACAAGTTCCTTCTATTCTTATTCTTCACCAGGTGTCTGCTGAAGACCATTACTGATGCTGTCAGCCTCCTCTGAAGGCTCAAAAATATCCATTCCTCAGTGACCCTACAGACTCAGCTGCACCATGAACATCTTCTATGCACTGCAAGTCTGACGAGAAAACAGAAGATGGTGAAGATTATTCACCAGAAAGGAACTCTCTGCATTCCTGCCAATGCCTGAGCAGTAAACAGAGACAAAATGCTACAAAAATTACAGACATGGCCCTTGGCAGAATGATTCTCAAAGATTTTCCACAAACTGGATGTGGTTTACAAGATGGACAGAGCAAATCCCAGTGTGCCAAATTCAGACACTTTATGGTGCAATGAGGATGTGTTTCTCCAGGAGTAAAACACCTAATTGACCCATAACCTATCAGTGAAACAATAGAGAATAAAATTCCCAGTATAATTGGGTTATAAATCATTCCTTTGATACAAGAACCTAGCAATTTATTTTGAGTATCTGAGTGTTTATTCTGAGGAAATACAGTGGTTTAGCTATATTTAAACACTTTGGCTGGTGCTAAGAGGGGAAAAATGACAACTGTGCACAGTGATTTATTTCTCCACTTTACTTGGATTGTAAAGGTGTGAAGACAGAGCTTTTAAAAGCAATCCTTGCAGGGACCCACAGGCACCGTGCAGCGTTGTCCCTCCTGGCCCAGCTTCCCATTCAGAGCAGCTGGTGATGGGCAATCACCTTCATCCTCTCCAACAGCCTGCAATAACCTGCTGGCTTTTCGCTGCTCTTTGAAGACCATTTTGCCCACAGAAATTTACCAAGTCACTGCCCCACACGTTAAAATAGTCACACATTTACACACCGCCTCTCAGGTCACAAATATTCCCTTGCATTCATGATTTCTCTACATTATATGGACATTTTCAGAAGTGTTTGCGTGCACAATGGACACAAGGCATGGTCAGGGCCGGGGGGATGGTCATTTCCCAATGTCCTGATTTGTGGGGCACTGTCTTTGCTTCCTCACAAGAGGTGCAGAAATGGTTTCTCGATGTAGTTTCTGGAGAAATCCTCAAAAGTAGCAGAAGGACTGGTGTGACATAAAGACCAGACCTGAGCTGGGGCTGAGGTCAATAATCACATGTGAAAATATTTTGTGACAGTTTTGTTTAGGCAGACATTTAGCAGATAAAATAAAAAAAGCTACTCCCATCCTCCATGGAAGGAATAGGAGCCACCTGCCAACCCTTTCCCACAAGCACATGGTCAGGACAGAGAATATGACTGGCAATTTCCTTTTCCTGACACTTATTTCCCACATTCATCTCTCCAGGAAGCAATAGCAGGGCCATCCCTGGATTTCTGCAGCTGTTCATGGCTCGCTCTGTGCCAGAACAGTGGCCTCAGTGACAGCAGGCAGGAAGCAATACAGGAATATCCTCCCTGTGCCATGGGTTTACAAGGATAAAGTATCTTCTGTGGCTGGCTTTTCATTAGCAGAATTGCACAAAGGCAGTTCTGAGGTTCAGGAAGCTCCATGTACATATCCAAAGCAGACAGAGATGCTCCTAACAGACAATGAGGCACTAAAATCTGTTAAAAGGGAGAGGGAGAGAGAAAATTTTGCCCCATGCTGTTGTCTCAAGTTATCAAAGGAAGTCTGGAAGCACTGGGCTCTAATTGCAAATTTGGTCATGGAAATGCAGCTCTAGGGAAAAAAGGAACTAAAAATCAGAGCTCTTTCTAACTGAGATCATGGAGAACGGGTGAGCAGTGAGGATCTATATGATCACAGTAATCAGAACAGATTAATCATTACTTCCCAGTTTGGGCAGTGCTGTCTAGAACTGTATTTTTAAAGCACATAATCCTGATGGTATATCTCTTCTGATTAGCCCTTCAAAAGAATATTCATGTAAGTTGGAGCTGAAGCATCTCTGCTGCAGAATTCTGATGACATAGTAGGTCATTATAAATAAATGATTTATCCAAGTGAAATAAGTCCAGCTATTTAGGGCAGGTCACAGTGACAAGTTACTATGGCATCTCTAATGTAATTTTTACTATCTCTTAGGTCAGAGAGAGCCCGTTTAAATGCAAAAGCTCTTTGTAACAGCAATTTGCAAAACAATGAGAGAAATATGCACGACATGGTTTGCTGATGAAGCAGAATTTTGTCAGAGTAGGACATTGTTTAAAGGTGCCCTGGGGGCACCAGCTGTTTTCTAAAGCACTGCTAAATGACAGAAGAAGATACATTTACACACAATACAGGAAGGGCCAAGAATAAAACCTGGAAACCTTTTATTTGTAAATAACAGCACAAATACAAGAAATCTGTGAGCCCACAGATAGGATACTGGTGCAAGAGAGACATTAACCATTATATATCTGCCTCTTTGTCGAGAAGGGAAAGCCTCTGGAGGAGGATAGGAGACAGCAGTTATTTTATCCTTTATCAGTACACAACCACCAAAGACGCTGATGTTCAGTACTTACCTTTTCATCCATTATTTTCTGTGATTTTTCTTCCTCATAGTACTGCAAACTGCAACTGATTTTTGCAACATTGTGAGTGATGCTTAATACTTAGCTGAAACGAGAGCTGGGGGAAGAGAAGTATTAAATGCAGAGATGGCACTGTTTTAACAGGCTGTCAGCCTTAGCTGTAAGTGTGCTATCAAAAATTACACCAACAAAATTCATCAGGACAGCAGCACCTTTGCCAGCAACTATTACAAAGGAAATAGGGAATAAATCAAGGCCAATAACTGCTATCAGGATTTGACTCATTTGTAGTTGGTGGGACCAACAGAGTCTATGAAAAACAAGAGTCCACATGAAACCACTCACAGCTTTTAACCAGAAAAGGAGAGGGAGCAGAGGGGAAGCCATGGACTTGTTTCTTTGCTTGGCCTCCAAGCTGTGAAAAGGAAGTAGGAGAAAAGGGAAGCAAGGCATCATAGCATATTAACTACAAGCAATATATTGGACACTTTCCTCCCACATCCCTCAAATCTGTGGTGCTGACGCTGCACAAGCCAGGCCACCCCAGATCTGACAGCAAGGAGCCAGCAGCTCCAAAGGCAGAGGAAAAAAGATGTGCACAGAACTCAGGGAGGAGAAGACACAGGGAGAGGGGAGCAACATCGACCTGAGCCAAAATAAACAGAACCACTTGCCTGAAGGGCCCTTTGTTCTGGTACCATATGTGAGTTCTGATCACACCAGCCAGGTCTCCAGGAGAGACAATTCCTTGTACAGCATCAGCAAATTACTCCAATCTGCAGTTGTGATTAGTGCAAGAGAGAGAAAAAGTAAATGCAATCTGGCCAATTATACACTGAAGGGAACAGGGAAAACAAACAAAAAAGTCTCTGAACCTGCAGGTGTCAACACAAATGCAAAAGACTGATAAGCTTATTTTCTTAATGTGGGGCTGTACCTGTGAGCCCAGGGAATGTTGTGATTCTTCCAGCAGCTGCTTGCAAGAGGCCAATACACAGCACAGGGGTCACCCCAAACAGTCATGTGAAGGCAGAGCCACAGGGTTCCAGCACTTAGATTTGTTTTCCCGTTCTTTTATCTGCAGTGAAGCCTGTGCTGGCAGTCACGTGGGAAGAGACAATTATATTTCTATCAGTGGATGCAGCATATCCTGAGAAATCCTGTATCCCAAAGTCTCAAAAGCCAGGTCAGAGAGTTTGAGGCTGAATACACTGAGGAAAATCACGAGGAGATTAACACCTTATGGACCTACCACAAGGACTGGAAAGCCCCCAGCCTATTTCATTCTCTCAATTTTTTCCCTTGAGCATTCAGCCTGTTCCACTCTGCAGGAGGACACACACACCCCTCTCAGGACTGCAGCTGCAGTGCAGGCAGGACCAGGGCTGATCCAAAACACCAGCTTTGAGACCTGCTGCCACCAGGCACAGCTCTGGAAAGTGAAACAACAGAGACAGTAGAGAAGCCTCTTTTTGCTGTTGCTGATGATATGAAGTGTTACTGCCCACTGAGACTCTCCCTGTGTTCTGCTGCTCAAATACAATTATCACTCCACCCTCAGCAGGGCTTTGTGCCTGTCTCAGCCCAGGGGCTGCTTTCTCTGCTCTATCTGATCTTGCATTGCCACACAATCCACAGGAATTGCTCCAGCCAGACTTCACCAGACCATATAGAACAGACCAGAACCACAAAAAAATCATTGCATTCCTCACCTTGGAACAAAGGCAAAGTCTGGGGGGAAGAGATGCTCCAGCTTGTTTTCCAAATAGATTCTTTTCACACTTTCCAATCGCTCATTCCAAGATTCATAAATACCTGCAGGGTCAAAATCCTGGAGCAGTGACCTGGATAAGTGACAGTCAACACAAAGTCCTTTCTTTGGAAGGAATTGCCTCCAGTCCAATATTTTGCTCATTCAGTCTCCTGTTTCCTTCAAGCAAAATCTGCCTAGATTGATTCAATAGAATTGACTATTTCCAATTTAGTTTTCCTTTTTCCTTCTCGTCTTTATTTTATTTTGTGTATTGTCCCAGCCTCCCCTTTCAGAGGTATTTCCCTGGGGAAATTCATGTCCCCTGTATTTTTTACTCTGTGCACATAATAGAACATTATCTGCATAATTTACCTTACACCACATGTTGTCTTCCTTCTGGCTAAGTGTTTATGTAAAATAAATATATATCCTCACCATGTACACTGTGAAGAAGAGCCAAAAAAGCCTGTCCTATGTAAGAACTTCATAATATCCCAAACCCAAACCACCAAGAATGTGTTAGCTCAGTCCTTCAGGTCAAATGTAACTGCAAAGCTGATCCTCCTCCTCCTGCCTCTCTCTGCATTTTTCAGTGTCCCATTCCTTGTGTAGATCCAATGAAATCCCCACAAGGTGAATCCAATAAAATCTAGAATTTAAACAGAGCCAACAGATCTAAGGATTTCAATGACATAAGTAAAAAAAAACCCTCTTCCTTTAACAACTTTTATCACACCTCTGCATGGCAGGGCATGAAACAGCAGCAGACCTGTGGAACTGGGCAGGGCAGAAACATTTTCCATGGACTAATTATCATGAGTAAAACATCCAGATCACAGGGCAGAGATGTTGCTTCCATGCTTCCTTTGCAGGAGCACAGCTGCCAGGCAGTGCAGCTCTCAGTGTGCAGGGCAGCTGACACAGCACTTGACCATGGTTTGAAGTTAAATGGAGCTGTTGTGGTCCAGTCAACACAATCCCCAGCCAGCTTCTCTCACACTCTCTTGAGCATGAGGACAGCACAGTGCTTTGCTGATGCTGCTGGGGTTTCTAGGTGTTTGCAGCCATCAGCAAGAAAATTTGACAGGAAAACATACCAGAATATTGAAGCCTGAGGTCTTGTAGCAAGTTTGAATCACAGTATATCAGGGTGAAATTCCTGAATACTAGAACATTTATTTTTACATTAACACAATTAAAAGCGAATGTGATGTTTCTTTGTTTCTTGCCATTTTCCCTTATGATGATTTCAAATGTGCCCTAGTTTTTTCTTTACACAGCACTCTGATTGTCCCTGTTTTGTGCCACATGCACTTGTTCAGCAGCAGGATCAGAGCCTAAGGCTGGAAGGTACTAGGTACCCCAAGTGAGGACTGAGTCATAAATTTGCAATAATAAGCAAATTCAAGTACAAGGTGTGGGATTTCCTTGAAACTCCTCACACTTACACTTTCTACAGATATTTTTGGATGGGCTGAATTCTCCTTGGAGATTTTATATATCTCCAAGTGCCATTTATAGGGTCAATTCAGGTCTCTAAGCTCAGGTGTTTGGTACCACTTCAGATAATCGAGCATCTCCCACTGAACTTCTGGAAGTGCTGGGTCTCCAAAAGCCCAGTGTGGACATCCCAGATAATTTGGGGAATCCATAGTAGCATTAAAAGTATAGGCAGCTGGATCTCTCCCTGAATGAATGTCTCTCTAGGTTCAGACCTGTCTTTGTGATGGCCACTGAGTGAAGAAAAGACACTGACTACATGCAGGGCTGAAAACCCTCCAGATGCTTTGCTGTCCCATCCAGTGTCCCTGTTTATGCATTCCATGGCATCTCCTTTCTGATTTCCTTAGACCAATTTCTGTTTCACAGCCTGAGCAAGGCAATGTGAGGTTTGCCTCACTAATGAACTCATGAATTCCCTGATGCACTGTCACAAGACTAATGGCCTATTTTAAAGAGCATCCCTGTCAGGAGGTGCTTTTTTAAAAGGATTCCCACAGTGCAATTAGGCAGCCTTGCATCTAAAAATTACACTATGGGAGGAGAGACCTTGATCTCAACGCACCAAATCTGGATTTCATCAAAGACCTTCAGAGCTGGAAAATGTCACCTGTTGGAGTCAGCTGCAAAGTCCAAACATTGAAAAAGAGTCTGTCTCCCTTCTGTGAGAGAAATGGTCCTCTGTGAATTTTTATGTTTTAGTAGAACTCAGTCCAGACTCAAAAGCTGTGGAAAATCGACCTGTTTTCACTGCAGGCTCTTTGATCATCTCTAAGCCTTTGAGGCTCCAACCCAGGGAATGACACAGAGAGACAAATGTGGAGAAGGGTCTTTACATGGCCTCAGTGGGAAGAAGCAAGGAAGGTTCAACCCAGAACACATCAAAACTTTTCAAATCTCTCCATCTCCTCTCAACATCAGCTGTTCCTTACAAACCTTTCTTTGAAGTCAAAGGCCACACTTAGGAACTTCCTCAGAGGAAAGATGTTTTTGTCTGTCCCTGTTTTTTCATATCCACCATTCTCCCTTCACAACAAAAGCTTCTATCTCATGTGCTTGTCAGAGCCAAGAAGACAGTGTGAGATATGATCCTGTGCCTTCAGGAATACTCTCAGCACTCAGACTTGGATTGCTCTTTCTCAGACTTTCTGTGGGTGTCTCATTGTCACTTTTATGTCAGTCTCAGAGTGGGATCCAACACAGGTGTCCTTCAGGAAGTGGAATCACACTGACCTGTCTTATTTCATTTTCTCTGGGTTTGGGCAGCACAGTAATGGGGAGATGATGTCCCATGCTGTATCAGCAGAGAGCTAATTCTGCTGGCCTGGCTTTCCTTCAAAGCACATGAAAGGATCTCCAAAACAAAGTTACAATAGGAAAAGGTGAAAAAAAGTGACCAGCTGGCTCCCATTTGCTCATCTGGAAGCCTATGTCAAATATCAGCCACCTTGTTGTTTTGCTGGGCCAAGAATACCACAGTTCCACCCCCAAATTTCAAAGTCAGGGTCTGTGAGACTGGGTAATTCCAGTCTTTGGTAATTCCTGATTCCTTGGGAACAGCTGCCAGCACCCACTCAAAAGTCAACACTCAAAGCAGGGACTGATGTAGGAGTGGTCACCTCAGCAGTACCAGCTGTCCTAGAGATTTAATCATTTGCAGAAAGAACCAAAGTTGTAATAAAACTTAATAGCACCATCTGAAATACAACAGATAAATTGTCACAAGAAGAAAATAATTTCCCATCAATTTCTGCAATTTCTGTCTTAGTTTAAATTATCTTTCTACAAGTGTAAGGTGACGATGGGAATTTGTCATGAGCTGTAAGCAAAGGTAACTGATTTATTTCCTTCAGCTTGTACCAATAAAACCTCAGTTTTATCCTACTGGGAACTGGACCTCAAAAAAAAAAAAAAAAAAAGAAAAAGAAAAAAAGGTGAAAAAATTGCAGAAATTCCAGAGGAGAGAAATGAGAACTATCAAAGACCATGATCTATGTGGGGCACTGAGAGAGCTGCTGGTTCAGGCAGAGGAGAGAAAAACATTGGAGAGAGCATGAAAGCCATCAATTGTTTAAAGCTGGTTGGAAAGAGAACGGAAATAATCTGCTTGCCACAACCAGGTGGCAAGCACAAAAAGTAATGGGCTTAAGTGACAGCAAGAGATATGAGGGTTAGACTTCAGGAAAAGCTTCCTAATGGTGGGGGAAGTAGGGGACAGAATAGATTGCCTGAGGCAGGGTAGAGTCTCACTGTTGGAGGCTTTTAAAGAACAAACATCCATCAGAAATTATAAAGATAGATAGCTGGTCCTTGCTAGAGGGGGAGAAAAATGGATAAAGAAAACTCCTAAAATCCCTTCTCACCTGGCTTTTTTTTTTCTCTGATCCTATAAAGCTACTTAAGAGACCCCAGCCCACACAAAATCCCAAGGATGTGGTAAAAAAAACTATAGCAAAGTCTCCTGCAGTGAAATCCTGCCCAGGACAACCCACAGTGTGTTACACCAAAGTGATGAGCGAACCTCTGCCACTTTATTTTGCATGATCTTTAAACCCTGGACTAACTTTCAGTAATACAATTAGTTTCATTGATACCCCCAAAACTACCTGCATGGTGGAGCCACCGAAATGTGCTCCTCTGCCAGCTCAAAACTTTGCAGTATAGAAGCTTTTATATCCTGGAGTAGCTTCATAACTGACCATGCAAGGGAATGGTCCTGCCAGTATCAGATAAGGCTCCTGAAAGAGAAAGGGAACATTCCCAGGGTCCAGTGCCTGTGTCCCTTTGACTACTGCAGTATAAATATACTTTTCTTTGTCAGGCTGATCTTTTTCAGTCTGTTTCTCCACATCAATGTCAGAGAGAGGAGCTCTCTGGGGCCCTCTGAATGTGATTGCCTTCCTTTCTGCACAGAGGAGGAGATTCACTTCCAGCACAGGTGCTGTTGTCAGTAGCCCCAATTTAGTCACTTTTATCTATATGATGAGGAATGTGGACTCTACCAAAGTCGTTTTTAGTATGTTTTGAGAATAAACTTCTTGCAACGTCATGCTGCCATCTATGAAGAGGAAGCAAGATTTCCTGTATCTCCTTGCCAGAAAACAGGAGGTTCCTAGGGAGAACTGCCCAAGGATTCTCTGCCCAGTCACTCTGTGCCAACCTTGGTTTGCCCACTTACACTGGCACAAGCATTCTCCCACTTTGCAATGGCACCTGCAACCTCACAGCCATGCTGGAATCCTGTCATGGTTCCAGAAACATCCACTCATTTTGCAAGTGAGATTTTCTTCCCATGCCTTCTAGGGAATTCTTCTCTGTCTTGATGTGCCAAGTGTCATTCTTCTTCTGCAAGGTTTTCCTTGAAATGTGCCCTGCAAGAAGCCAGGACCTGCCGTGCACCCTGAAGTGCTCATGAGCCCTGTGCCATGAGAGCAGGACAGCTGGTGATCCAGGTTTCACCATTCAGCAGATAAAAGGGAATATTGCACAGAGGAGCACCAGGAAGCCAGTGGCTCTAAGTATGGTGAGTCTTTCAGGTGTCCTGTCTAGGGCCAGGAACTGGACTCCAATGACCCTTGTGGGTCCCGTCCCACTCAGGGTATTGTATAATTCTATGATTTATACAGCTGTACTTATCCCCCAGAGAAATTCAGCAGGACTCTATTTAAGGCCATAGACTTGTCACACTAATATTGGAATGAAATCTTCTCCTTTTTACTTCATTAAAAGCTTCAGGCAAGAGAGATCAAGTTTAACCTTAACATCATTCTGTTTCAAACATCATATAGTCATGATGAATAAGCTGGAAGGAGAGGCATTTATTTAATGTATTTATTTGTGTGGTATTATGAAATTTGAGGTCCAGAGACTGAAATCCTACTCTCCACAGTCCTGTGTAAACATTGGCTAATACAGATTTTGCACCAGGAGAAGAAACACATTGAGATGTGCTGGATGGTGAAAACAAATATTATCATGTGCAAAGCAGGGAGATGGGGAATGAGACAGAATGAGAGAGACAAATTAAACTACATATCCAAGGACAGACAGGAAACCCATGTCACAGCAGGGAGCTGAACTCACATCTGTTCTGTTCCAGCCCAGCACCTTTTCTAGAAGAAGCCTCCCTCAACATGCTTCATTTGTGGTCAAAATACCAACCAGGTAAAAAAAGAAACAAGGAAATACCGCAGGAACTTTAACACCACAACTGAGCACTTTTCCTAGTGTCCAGGTAGTTAAGTTTAGTCTTTAATAATGTATGACAGAAAGCAATTTAAACCAGGAGAGGCAGGAGCAGGGCAGGGGAAGTAGAGGTGAGTGCTGAAGAGCACAAGCCAAAAGGAGACAATCTTGTAAGGGAGAAAAAAGGCTGTGAGCCATAATAACAGCTTTTCTTAACAGAACTTAACTAGGTTAGAGTGACCTCTGAGAGGTGCCAGAATTTTAACAGCCAAATTCTAATGTGAAGGATTATGGATATTTCTGTATAAATTGCCCTTGTTTTACACAGACCGTTTTGCTGAGCACAATGTTAATTTTGCAGCTCTGCTGGAGCAGCAGCTTAGGAGAAGATAAACAGAAAATGACGCCTTTAGCAGCTGACAGATACCTTGGGATACCTTGGCTGAGAGGGACAACAAATCTGTTTACATGAAGATGTTGGAGACATGAAGGGGGCACCAGCTTTGTGGCAGTGCAGCTCTGAATGGGGTGGGCAAGGTGGCAAGGGATGGGAAAGGATGTATTCTTTTCACTCTGGCTCTTCACTCTGAAAGCCAAGGCTAAGACTTTCCCAAGACTGTGCCAGGGCATGCATCGTGTCCAGCTGTGCCACGGCCAGTTCTCTGTTGAGGGATGTACTCACTTCTTGAGGGACAGCAGAGGGGCAGGAATGGAAAACTGGAGTCGAAAGCAACCCATGACTCCTCGGAGTACCACCCTCAGCAGCTCTGCAGCCACATCTCCATGGAGGTAGGACTGAGGCTGCATCAGCTGTGGCACAGCAGTGAGTGAGCAAGCAAGGCTCTTCCCAAGCACTGGGAAGTGAGGATGGAGGAAGGAAGAGGTGCCTGGTGGGCTCCATGTTCTCCTGCCTCCCTGGCCCAAGAGGTGATGTACTCCAAAGTTACCCAGTCACAAACTCACTCCTTGACTTGTCAGCTACACTTGGCCTAATTCCAGGTTAGTATGACTTAAAAACAGGGATATTTAATAATTAGTCATAAAATATTTTTGATTTTCAACTATTTTCCCCTCTTTATACTTTCCTCTCATTAACTCTTTTTCAGTGTGAGACAAGTGACTGGCATTGATTCCAATTAAAAGTAAACACTTATTTTTTCAAAGGAAAATGATATTACTGTGGTAGCCACACTTGAATAGCACCAATAGATTTTCCTGCCCCAAATGATATAGCTGAACTCAGTGGCTCACAGCAAGGTATTATTAGCTCAGGTACAATCCCTCAGAACTCCACCTGGCCACAGACATAAATTCCTGCCTCCATTACAGCTTTGCCAATACTATTTCCATGCTGGCTGCACAGCAGCTTTATCGTTGGATAATGCACGTTCACAGGAGTGCAGCAGGAGTGACAGAATGGGGTTAGGACGCCAGAAAAGCCACATTATTTTTTTATCTATAGGAGCTGCAAAAGAAGGTAAGAAAGAGAGGGGCAAAGACACTGAAGGCTCAGCTCTAGGCTGCTGCTGAGTGAGGAGAAAGGCAGACAGAAAAGGGCTGTGCTCACTCACCTACTCTTAGTGGAGGAAAGTTTTCAGAGATATTTCACACTAGTTTTTCACTTATTATGCATCAAGGGCAGAACTGTCTCCATTTTATTGCACTGTGCCATTCAGAGCCAGGCTAATCATTGCTGCTGAGGATGGAGGCAGCCAGTTGGGAATTCTCTCTTCAAGTGTCCCTCATGTTGCTTATTCACATGCACTGCCCTGATTGGAGCTGTCTGGTGACTTTGGAAAAAGGACATGGGTAGCTAAAAGTGAGAAAAGACAGGTATAGATGACAAAAGAACTAGAGGACAATTCTGCAATGTCCTGAGCTTGAGCTGAGCTCTCTTGAAGCAACCTTGGCTCTGATCTGCTCAGCACAGGTTTAGTAACAATGTGCAATGGGCTCTGGGCAGAACCTGCCAAGCTTAGGAGAAGACCCAGTGCCTCACAGCAGGTGGGTTGGAAGCAGCACAGCACCTTCGCTTCCCCAAACCCTGTTCAGCAAGGTCTGCTCTCACCACCTCAGCTGTTGAGACAGACCTGGCTGCAAAGTTTAAATGTGGAATTTTTCAGACTGCTGGGAAGTCAGATGGGCTAGTGATGATGTCTTGGAAAAGGTTGGATCTGGAGCAGCCATCTCAAGCAGCAATGTCGAGGCCATCATTCTCTCACCCTGATGTGCCCAGGCAAAGAAAAACACCTCTATCCAAAAACCTTCATATCTATGTTTCCAAAGAAACAAGAGGAAAAGTAGAGATGAGCTTCTTCAAGGTGAAGAGCACACCTGGGGGTCTGAGTCACAGGAAGGTGCTGTAGCTGCACAGAGGTCGGTGTTTGTGCCAATCACTTGAGGGAGGCAAAGAGCCACACTGGGGTTTGCCTGGATTTCACCTTCACAGAGGCCCATAAAAACCTTATTGACAGTGCAAGCTCTGGAGGCACCTCTTAGCTTCTGGATGGAAAACAATGAACAATGAGATGAAAAAATGAACTGGGAAATAGAAAAATTAACAGGACTTGCAAAGACACCATTTCAGTAAGACTGCCAAATACGAGTGAGGTGGTCAGCACAGCTTCAGATGAAACCCCCCAAGGGTTGGGGTAGTTTGCCTGAAAGGATCCAAACTCACTGTAACATTTGGTGAGAGAAAGAAAGCCTGAGAAAACAAAGGTCATTTTGATCTGTTCAGCATGATCAAACACTCAAAACACCACAGATGTTTTGAGCAGATGTGTCAAACTTCTGCTTCAGAGTCAAAATATTGGGAAACAGAAGATGCCAATGTGCTATGCACTAGGGAAACCACAAGTAGTTTCCTTGGTGAGTGCTGTGATCAGATCTGTGCCACAAACCCAAGAGGGAATGGTAAAAAATGAACACAATTTCAAAGAGGATTGTAAGGATAATTGAGATTTTTCTCCGTGGAAAAAAGCTCCAAAGATAATGGCCACTGAAGAGAAATCAGAAAGATGAGTGAGATGATACAAGACAGACATGGTCAAGGATATAAAAAACATATTTGGCAATTTCGTTTCTAATCTGACATTTGAGCAAGCAGTTTGGGACAATCGGCACAATTAAAACAAAAGTTGTTAGAAGACTTTGAAAGAAAACACTTGAAAGTGTTAAACCAAAAATAACCACTGGAACTCTGTTCTGTGTGACACAACAGAAGCCATCAGCTACAGCCTTCTGTAAACTAAAAACGATCTTTAATATAAGTGCCACACAATGTGATTTCTAACATGAGGGCTGCCAGTACATTTTTTGGTTTATCGGTTCACATTGCATTTTCTTGGCAAGTTTCCATCCTCTCCCTTCCATCAAACCAAGATGGATCTTGGTTTTTTAATTCACAGCAACACAACAGATCTTAGTGGGAACTTTTACCTGAAAGATCTGAATCACCTCTCAACTCACTTTTACTCTGGAAACACCACAGAGGGAGCCTCTCTCCTGCCATTGAATGGTGTCACCATCTAAATTAGCTGAAAAACACCCTGAGATCAGCTGAAAACACCCTGAGCTGTGAATATTCTGAGACAGAATCACAGAATCACAGAATCACAGAATCACAGAATCACAGAATCACAGAATCACAGAATCACAGAATCACAGAATGGTTTGGGTTGGCAGGGACCTTAAAGGTCATCTCATTTTCCCCCTGCCATGGGCAGGGACATCTTCCCCTAGACCAGGTTGTTCAAAGCCCCTGAACACTTCCAGTGATGGGGCATCCACAGCTTCTCACAATGTGAGAAGCATTAAAAGACACTGTGTGAACACTTTAAAGGAACTTCATTCAGCCATTAAATTTGGATGTATCTACCTCCTTCTTAGGGGTCACAAATGAGAGCAATTTACCATAAACCTCTAGGGATTTTGCAGTATGAAGGCAGTGGTAGATAAATATTTCAGTTCTCTGTAGAAATTTCTGGTCTGTTTATCATTGCAGTTTCAAAGCCACTTATGTGAACCAAAAAATAGTTTATCAGTTCAATAGAGCAAGACAGCCACTGTATCCATGCTGGACTGGACATGTGTGTGTTAGCTGCATCACTGATCTTAAAAATGTCCCGAGGTGGGAGTGCAGTATTCCTGTGTTCTTCCAGCTGACATTTTAGTGTTATTCTACATTGATAAAAGTGCAGCTGGAATACCAGAGCAGAATCCAGCTCAGTGTAATTCAGTGAGGCTGAAGAAACACCGTGAAAGTCTTTCTGAAGCTGTGGGTTGGGGCTGGGTCAAACACATCTGTACATCTGAGGGGTAGCACCCAATCACTGCTCTCCCTGTTCCTGCAGGCAGTCAGCCCCTGAAATGATGACAAATTGGTTTGGAAATGCTCTGATGCACCTGGATGATTTTAGAAAAGTAGAGGCCTGGGGGATTCTCTTTTCGACCAAAATGGGAAATACATTTTTATAAAAACCAGTCATGTTACTTTTCTTTTGGTTTCATCACTGAGATGTCTTTGGTGACAATGAAAGCAAAACATGCACAGTCCAGGGGAGAGCCAGTATCCCACAGGCAAGCAATAACCCAGCTTGTCTCCAAGAGCTGAGTCAGTGTCTTCACTGCAGAACTGTAGCCAGTTTCCCTCCTTTCTTTACTTAATTCAATCCTCTCATTGCCTATGGATGGACTTGACCTAGTTTAGGCCATTTTACAATCTCCTGGACAGTCAAATAAACAGAGATAAGCCATAACCTTAAGAGTTTTCCCCATGGCTGGTTAGGGCCAGCAACCAGAGGGGAGAAAGCAAGCAAGTACAGAACCAGATGATAAATTTTATGTCTCACTTCTAGACACCCTAAGGAAACATTCATTTCTTAGTTCTCGTCTTGTCCCTCAAGCAAACATATCATTTTCTTTCCTAACAGAGGCATGAGTTACTTTAGACAGTGCTGGGATTGATACCAGCAGCCCTGGGACTTCTAATACAACATTGGCTGTGCAGCTGGGTTATTGTCCTAATAGTCTGTCTAAACCAAGGAACAGCTCCTAAATTCAAAAGTTAAACATCGTTTTGCCCAAGTGATTCACAAACAAAGCCCCTGTGCTGGACATTCCAGCAAATCAAATCTTGGGCTTGCCCTGATCCACATTATGGAGTCCTTTTCACTTCTACTGCAAAAGTGCAAAACCTTCTCCTTTAGGAGTGTCCCACCAGAGGAGCAGAGATTCCTCCTGCTTTTCAGGAGTCACTCCTGAACACAACAGGATGTGTAATGATACACGGATCCACTTACCAGGAGATGGCTCAAGGAAGGCAATGGCAACTCACACCCCAATGAAGCCTCAAGGCAGAGCTCAGTGGTTTTAGTCACAAGCTCTTTACATTCCTGTTTTCTGCCTTATCCACACTAGCAACCATCTCCACCTATTCCTCTTTCCCCAGCCCTTAGTGATAATTCATGGAGGGGCTTTGCCCAGTGTTTAATAAAATGCTGCAGAAGGGGAGCAGCAGGTCAGCTGTGACAGGGGGCCAGGAGCTGCCTGGAGAGGCTCTTATAAATTCACTCATCTTCTGAGAGTAATAAGATTCAGAAGGGAAGAATGGCAGTGCAAGGCCAAGGGGGTCCCTACAATCTGTTGTGCTTGGGAGGGTGAAGGGAATGTTCCTTCACTGCCTTTATGGACATTTCCTCCAGTGGGACAAAGTCTGTTTCTGGAGCCCCTCAGGAAGGTACTGCTGTCCCTCCTTGTTTCACTTCCAGTCTCAGCCCTGGAGTCTGATCAATCCTGAAACACAATTTATCAAGCAGAGGCAGCTTGGGTTGATTATCCTCCTATATCTCACCTTTCTTTGCTTACTTGGACAAAATGATTCCACACAGATGCCTTCACACAACCAACAGAGCTGAACCATTCCTCTGCTCCTGTAGCATCGAGTTAATTATGAGCTGCACTCCCTTGCCAGGAAAAGTAACCACCTTGGACACTGTAATCAGACACATGAGGGCTCGAGAGGATAAAACCAGGTATACAAAAATATATGCAAGATGCATAACTTCAGCCCCTGTTAAAGCAAGACTTGCATGGCCCCCTCTCCCCCTGCCTGCAAGTTCTCCATCTCCCGTTTGCCAGAGACAACAGGAGGAAACCTGTGTTCAGCTGTTCCCTCTGTGCAGAGATTAATTCATTGACAAGGCTCCTAGGAATGTGCCAGCTCATTAATTACCGTAAGAACCATGTCAGCAAGAAGTAGGCAAGGTGACTGCTGAAAATGGTCAGAGAGAACCATCTATCAGAGCTTGCTACCCTGGCCATTACATGCCAAAATCCAAAACAATAACACCTGGCAAGCATTTCTTAACTATGAAATATCACAAATTGCACACTTTAATATAAAGCACTCATGTAGATCAGCACTGGGGAAGCAGACTACAAGGAAATTAGCCCCACAAGCAAGTCAGTTCTGTTCCAGGGATAAGATTATTAAGTTACTTCCAATGGAGTCCTGGGAGAATGATGGGTCTCCCAGCAGTGAAAGGTGACATGGAAATCTCCCGAAGCTTTGACATACCACCTCATCCGTGTTTCTGTGTCTGTTATTAACAGGAAGCGTTGGCAGAAGTTGTCCCATATCAAACCCACTGGGCAGAGGCGGGGAGAGGTCAGGCTCACCAGGCTGAGATCTCAGACTCAGATTAGTACTTGACTCCACCCTGTCTACAAAGGCAGAGAGGTGGCCACAGCTCATTTCAGATCTCACAGCTTCTAGCTCTGTCTGGTGCCTCCCTTAAAGGGGGAACATGAACACCACAAAGTCTCTGATTTGCTATTAAAATTCATCATTCTTCTTGTAAAGCCAACGCTGGGATAATGTGCAGGGGATTAGACCTAGGAAATCCATCAAGGCCAATACTTAGTCACACTCAAGTGCTTTTATGCCACAGTTGCTATGAGAAGCTCTTCAAAAACAGACCCTTAAGAAGATCAGGAGGGCAGGGGGTCTCCTGACTGCTGTGCAATTGAAGGCAGGGCCCTTCCCCAGACAGAGCCCCTTCATTTGCAGTGAAGGGGCATTTGAATGTCAGGCAGTGGGAAGCAAAGTCTTATCAATGCACCAAAGATTTTGCTCCCCTTAGCTCAAAGGGAATTAAAGGAATAGAGAGAATAAGCTGGAGAAACTTAATGTTGTTTCGACTTGCACAGAGCTCAGAAGAGCTCTGGAGTATTTGTAAGAACAAAAAGGAAGATCCACGTTACAATCTCTCTGCTTTCATGCTTGTCACATTGCAGGTGAATTCATACCCTGAGAGGAAAGGACTACATTAAGAGCTGTAGTGTATCTTGCCACATTCAAAACCATCTACCCATAACCCTTTCCAATCACCACACTGAATCAGAGGGGTCACCTTCCCTTGGGCCCCATAAACAGCCCACTTCCTTCTGTTGTTTATGATAGATTTTCATTTTATTTCCCCTCTGTTCTTTTCTTTGGCCAGTCTCACAGCAGGACATAGCACTAGGAAACATTCATTTTGTTATCTGGTGTAAAAAGGATATGACAGAACTGTGCTGTGAGATGCCACACACCAAACCATAAGGAATTCCACAAACCATTGTTCAGGTGTCCAGAGAGGGGAGGCAGGATGTGAATGCCCCCCAAGTGCTCAGCTAAGCACACCAGCACTGCAGAGAAACGAGGCTCTGCCTAAATTTGCAAGGTGTTGGGAGGTCCTTGCACATGCTGAGAGCAAGATGTGCCAGCAGGCAGACAGGCCATGTCACCCCTGAGACCTTTGTCAGAGGTCCTGCAGAGAGCCACTGCCTCTGGGTGACAGCATCACTGTGTCACACACCTGGAGCTATTGATTGCCTCGAAGAAATCGGCACTTGCTGACAGAAAGCATGGAAGGAGTGACCTGGTGTGCCCGCGGAGATGTTTAGTGAGGTGTGGGAAGAAATCAGTGCAGGAAATGTGAGAGAGATTCCCCTGGCAGTGAGGAGGCAGAACAGGCTGATGCTGAGCAGCTGGGGGGTGTTGGTGCAGACCGGAGAGAAAGCAGAGAGCCTGATGGGCTGGGGAAAAGCAGGAGGAGGAGGAGGAGGAGTTGCCCGTGGATGGGCGATTAAAGAGACATTCGGTGGGGGTAAGGAAGGTGGAGGGGAAGCCAGAAAGCAGGTTAGAAATTCAGATAGAATGGATTAGATGCTGATAAAGGCAGCTGTGAGGGACTGGCAGAACATGAGATTAAAAAGTGGACAGGGGAGATGATGAGTTTTGGAGGTAAATGAGAAGGCAGGGTCGTCTGGATCCTGATGATGGTTTTTAAAGAAGAGTCTCGATAGTTTGAGAGAGGGGCTGGCCACAAAGCAGAACACATGTGCATAAACCCCCAGGGGCACAGAGAAAGGCAGGGGACTGCTAGACCTCCTGAATGCCCTCTGGGATCATCAGCCAGCAAGGTTAGGAACAGCACTGTCTGAAAGCACAGTGACACTGTGAGACCCAGCTGCACCCAGGGCTGCAGGGCCTGCACACACCCAGGGGTGATGTTCAGTGGGGTACAAACACTGCCACAGCTCCTTACATTTCAGTCTCTGTTTAGCAACATGGTCCTCAGCCAGCTGGGCTGAGATCCCAGCCAGCACAGCAGACAGAGCTAAATGAGACAGCTCCAATCCCTGGGGACAAGCTACCACCCCGAGGGGGATCTGAGTGGCCAAGATTCCCTCCCCAGGGACAGAAGAACTCTCAGCTCTGCCAGCCTGGGTGGGCCAGTCCGGGCTGTGACCCCCCTGGGCTGGACATCACATGGCTGTGCCATCCCTGGTCTCACTGGCACAAAAGGTAATTGAGAGCTCTGAACAGGGCAGCGAGCAGGCAACAGAGAAGCAGAAAAAGCCTTGGCTCCATCCCTTGATCTCTTTCTGGGCTGGGAATCAAACTCATGTGCCAGTTTGGTCAGGCAAGAGCAACCACAGTGCTGCTCCCCAGCTCCTTCCTTCAGCATTTGCTGACAGATTCCTGCACTGCAGGGCCTGTGAAATGGGCTGGAGCAGACCCTCACTTAGCCAGACTATCCCCAGGACCATCACACAGCAATGAGTGGGGCTGCCAATTCACCCCCTTATTAGGGATCCGATTCAGTGGGTAATGCCTCTACATGGGGCAGTAGATGCTTTAACTTGCTTACAAACACTTGCCCAGAAAACAGTGCCATGGCAGAAACAATCAGCCAAAAGCAGGAGTTCACACGGTGATTCAGTCCTCCTAAAATGCTAAAGAAACACACGCTTAACTACAGCCTAAATTAGATTAAATTCGTGTCTTTGGTGCTATGAAGACCATGGGTTATCCAATTTGAGGTACTTTCTCTATCTGCCCAGCCAGGCGTGTAAATAGTTAAATCACTTTATAAAATAGAGTTAATGATTCTCATGCTGCTGAGGAAATCTAAGGAAGAGAACAGCAAAGGCAAGCAAAAGCTAAATTTGCAGACCAATTTATAACTCTCCTTATTCTTATCACAGCTTCCCCCCCGTTTTCCAAACAGAAGGTGCCACATCTGATGGGGCCAGGCCACCACCCTGTCCAGCTGGTGCCTCCAGTGTCCCACTGCTCTAACACAACCTCAGAGGATTATTTTTCCCTTATTTCTTACAATAAAGAAAAACGGGAAGAGCTGGGAAGAAAGAAGACAAAGGGAAGAAAAGATGAACAAGTAGAACCTACTTTGAGCAATGGGGGTTAATCTTACTCAAAGCCTAAATCCATGTTAGCAGTTAATCCAGTTAGTAAGGCTTTCATTGGGAGCTTTGAGAAATCCTTTAACCTCTTGCTGAAAACCAGGAGCAGCTTAACAGCTCAATGTTCATGAGAAAAGCCTGTCAATAACGCCGCTAAGCAGGTATTTAGCAGGATTTAAGAAACAAGCATATGACAACTCTTCTTTAATGAAGCAATTGGGTTTCTCTCCAGGAACCAAATGGTCACCATTTCCTTTAGTCTTGTCCGTGATCTGCTTTTCAAGATTCAAAAGAAGATGCTGTTCTGGTCCTGTCAACCTGACAAGTATTCCTTCCTAGGGAAAGCTCAGTAAAATGCAGATTTTTCTACTGGTTTTTACAAATCTCATGGATTCTTTGTCCAAGGAAATCTTCTGTGAGGCAGACTGCAGTAGTAAAAAAAAGAAAACTGTGCAATTTTTTTCCTTTCAGATGTGTCTATACTGTTCCAAGGAAAGCAAGGTGACAAAGAGGTTTAATATTTAAGGCTTCTTACCCCAGCCTGAGCCTGAGGATCAAGAGGACATCAAGTTTTTTTACTATTTCTCTGCAAAATCTGAGTCAGATGTAGGCCAGAAATCACTGTCACTTGTAGCCTGGTGCTGCATCCTGGTTCCTGGCAGAGTGTGAGCAGGTCTGGGACACCAACATTCTGCAATGTAAACTCCATCCCTGTCCTGGGAGACCTGGCTGATCAGAAGGTGATTGTCCCTCCCTTGGCCTTCCTGGGTGTGCAGCTGTGCAGGGTTTGTGAGGACGTGCAGTCATCCTCTGCACTGTGCTTACTTATCCCTCTGGTCATGGAAATCCCACAACAGAACGTTTCAGGCACAGCTGCCATAATGATCTGCTTGAATTGCTACCAATTCTCTCAAATGCATGAGATCCAAGGTGTTAGTACCCACCTTTTAATGTGTGACACCCTTCTCAAGCTGCAAAGCCCTCTGGAAACCAGACCTGCTGGCCAGCAGGGCAGAAATCCCTGCCCTGCCATGGGGGGGACCACCATCAGGATGGGAACTTCAGAAACCAAGATTTTCTGCTATGCTTTCCCATCCACTCCATTTCTTCTGGGGAATGGGGCAGTTGTGAGCTACAGGGAAAAGGAGGAGAGGAGAGGAGAGGAGAGGAGAGGAGAGGAGAGGATGCCAAAGGTGTGTGACACACATATAGAGAATGAGGGACAAAAATCATGGCTTTCTTCATCCTTCCCGTCTGACAGGGGGAGTATTTCACTCAGCGCTCTCTGTCTCTTCCACTTCAGACACAGACATTCCCATTTCCATTCACTTTCACCGCTGAAAGGTCGTTTTGCCTATTTTCCCCTCTCAATTCCAAGGAGGAACGCTGCATTACCTCAGGCATTTGCGGTGTTCCCTCAGCAGACTGAGAGGCCCATGCAACATTAATCCTGTGTTAGCACCCGGTGATGCTCAAAGGAGGCTGATCATTGCCATTCTGGCTGCTGCACAAGAGCAAGCAGGGTCCTTCAAAGGGAAACACTTTGCAGCTCTCAGTGCCTGAATTCATTCCCAAAGCAGGTTAACAGAGCCAAAGTGTAGGAAAATCCAAGAGAAAATACTTCCTCTCTAAGACCTCAGTCAGAACCTGAACAGTGTGCAGGTATCTTATTTTCTGGTTCCTTTAATATCCTTTTCTGCTGATAACAGCAAAACATTTCCACACATGCACACAGATATTAAACCACTTATAGAGGGATTGTCTTTATGGGAGTCCTACCTAATGAGACCATCATCCTTTGTGAATAACTCTGGTAGGCACAAGGACAGCATAGATACTAATTAACCTATAACATTGCCATTAAAAAGTCATGACATGAGTTAATGCACTGACTAGGAAAGTTATTTTTCCTTTCATAAATTATATTTTCCTATAGCTCAATTAGCCAATTTCAAACACTATTTTTTTCCCCCAGTCCTTTTCGGAAAGGAAGGTAACAATCCATTTTAAGAAAGAAAAGTTAACCTTTAAAACAACAAAAGAGTGGTAAAAGAATGAACTCCTACTCAGTTCAAATTCCAGCTCGGTCCTTGTTGGCCAGGTATATTGATGGAGATGAGAGGTTTTATGCATTATGCAGAGCCATCTTTTCACTGAAAAACATACTTCAAACAGATGCAATGCTAGCAGACACTGGGATACTGAGCAATTGATTATCCTGTTTACTGCAGAATAACCTGCTGTATCTAGGTTTGATGGTGCTGTGTTTTCACACTCTGGTTTCTTATGAAGCCAATACAAAAGACAAAGTGGACAAGGGTAACATTTGTTAGACCACAGTCACGGCTGAATTGCAGCATCTGGGTGTAGCAGGTAAGGTTCAACTGAGGAATTCAAAGTATTAAAGCAGATGTGTAAATGACAAATCAGCTACAGAGAAAAAAAAAACCACCAAACCCTCCGTTCCAGATCATTTTCACCTTGATGCAGCCACCTCCAGCCCCCAGCTTCCAGAGGGAGCCATCTCCTGAATTACATCCTTGCTATGATTCACTCCCTTCTCAGCAGGGAGACACATTCATGGCTTTTCCAGCTCAGTTTTCCTGCTGAGCCAGCCAGGACAGGCAGAGCCACTCGTGGTTTAGCAGCAGCCCCAGCCACCTCTCCCAGAGCTGCTCCTGCCCAGGAGAGCAGCAGCACTGACCAGAGGGTCCCTGCATCCCTTCCCAGCGCCGCTGTGGACCATGCTGCTAGCAAGGCAGGAATCTGCTGGGGAGCATCCCACGGATGGGCTGGGTGCTGCTCTCTGCTTTCCCACTCATCCCTCCCTCCTCCCGGCCATCCCTCTCTCCCTCCTGGCCATCCCTCCCTTCCTCCTGGCCATCCCTCTCTTCTCCCTCCTCCCGGCCATCCCTCTCTCCTCCTGGCCGCGGCCCAGAGCAGTTTGTGCTCTTTAGTCAGCGTTGCCCTGGGGGTTTCCCGCAGCCATCTGCCGGCTGCACCATCTGAGCACACCTTCTGCTGACTCTGCCTCCCGAGGAGGGAGCCGATCCTGCCCGGCTCCTGCCGCTCGCCTCGAAATAAATAAATAACGCGGGAGCGAGAAGGGGCGCCGCTCTTTTGTCCTGATGCAGTCTGGCAGGGTCAGCCGTGATGTGCTGCTTGGAAAGAGCCAGAGAAATGACAGGGTCCATCCAGCCTTAGAAAATGAGCCGTGTGCTGCAGGGAAAGAGCAGGGATGCTACAAGATGTGATCCCCATGGCAGCACCAGGAAGGATAAACCATGACCACTTGGAAACTGCATGGGATTTGGGAGAATCTCTTCTTAAAGTGGGTTGTAGTGAACCCCAGGATTGTCTTCCCTCAGGCTGGGAGATGCTACAATTTCCTTCCAATTGCCATCAGCCAAGGATGAAAAGCAGCTCCACAGATCAGGGAGGGATGGAGCACAACAACTGCTCTTGTCCCTCCCCATCACCAAGGAGAGCAAACCAGGACATGCTCTGGAGAGAGGGACAGCAGAGCAAGGAAAGAGGTAGGCAAGGGAGGAGCAGATGCAGAAAAGCACTGAGCTTAGCTATGGCTGAAGAGACTAAAATATGAGGGGAAGCACAGAGCAGAGTCTCAGGCTGATTTGTCAGCTGTTCCTGTGGGTGACACAGGCAAATGATGTGCTCATGTGCTCCTGTTGTGGGGTCACCCCATTGCATCGAGTTTCTGTAAACCCAGGCTTACAAGCCACCACACGGTTCAGGGTCTCCAGTTGCCTTCAGGCACTGGGAGTACTTGCCTGGAGCTGTTTTTAAAAATATCTGTGCAGACACCCCTGAGAAAGAGGGTTCAGGAACCAACCCTCTGCTCACAGCACCCCCTCACCCCAATCCCTTTCCACCTAAATAGAAACAGCCTGCAGTGCCTCAGACTGACTGATGGCAGAAGTGACACTCACTGAAAAGGGGATCATTTTACAGATTGGTCTGGGAAGATGTGCAGGAGCCAGGCTTTATCTAGGATGGAAAAGTTTTGCAGCAAAGCCGTGCAAAAGCAGACTGAGTCAGAGCCCTTCTACAATAGCATGGTTGTGCTACTCAGATCAAGCTCCTTGGGCACTGTTAGCAAAACCTGACCTTCTGTCCTGCTGTCATCTGAGGGCTGACAAGCTCATCAGCCAGGCTGCAGGCAGGGAAATGACAGAGGTGGAATTAATGGGAATCACCTCATTTGCCTCCCTGCCCACCCCAAGGGCTGCAGCACCGGGACAGGGACAGCACCGCCCGTGCTCAGCCTCTGCTTGAAGTAATTAGGGCAGATGCAGGTTGAATGCATCAAGCAGAGGAGGGTGGGGGCAGCGAGGGAGGGGTTGGGAGAACATCAGGATATGCCAGGCTCCGGGCAGGGACGGATGGCACAGAGATTCCCTGCGTCAGGCTTTTGGTCCCAGCAGGTTAAGGTACAGCCGCCCTGACAGATGCAACCCTCCAGCTTGGAGGGATTCAAATTAAGGTCAAAAGGGATAAAGCAATGGTGAGGAAATGAATGCGTTGTTCCTGGCTCACAGTCATGCCCAGATGCACGTTCCTCATCCTTTGTGAGGATAATTGAAATGCATCATTTTTGTGGATATGTGTGTGCACATACATGCAGGCAAACACCATTTATTTCTCTGGACAGGAATACAACCGTAAGAAATACTTCATTTTTCACTGCTTCTGTGGAAGCTATCTGGATTTTAAGCTTGGGAAGACAGGAAGGGAAATGAGAAGGAAAAGAGCACCCCTTTTCTCTGTTTAGCCCCAGCAGGAGAGGAGGAGAAAGCTGCTCACAGCTTCTCACTCCTGAGCAGGGATTGGGTGGCACAAGAACAGTTCACACAACTTCCCATTTGCACAGAGCAGGGTATGTAATGCCTGTGCTTGGAACTGGGCCCAGGAGGGGTAGGTTTGCTCCCCCAGCTCTGTCACTCAGCAGATTAATTAGCCATTACTCTCAGCTCTATAACATAATCATGGTCCAAATCGTGGCAGCAAACTCTGAACCCATCCCAGAGCCCAGTGCCAGCTGTGCCCATCACTTGTCCAACAACCATGAAGTTCCTACATGCCAGGACTTCCTTTCCTTCTCCTGCTAAGACAACATGGCTCGAGGCTGTGACAGATTCTCTTTGCATCCTGCTGTGCTCTCCATCGTAGCTGGTCAAATGTCCAAGTCTAAAATCAGAGTCCCAGGAAACAATTCATTCCAACATTGGTACCCAGAACACAGCCCAGAGCTGGGAGGCAGATGTGCTCAGTGCTGTCTGAGGGAGAGGATGGAACTGCCCACAGCTGACAGGTTTGGCTCTCTGAGGCCACTGCACACCAACCTATTTTTCAGTTTTCCAGCTGAGGCACACAGCCTGTTTTCCTCCCACAGCAGGATGTACCCAAGGTAGGCACACATTTTACCTGAGACCCAAAAGCAGGGAGGTGTCTGAGCACTGCTCTGTGCTTAAGGTTTGCAAAAGCTATTTTTGCTGACCTCTAATACCCCATTAGTGCCTGTCAGAGGAGACACAAGAGCACCGAGGAGAGGGCTGAATAATTTTCACTCATTGTAGATTTGTGACACTTGGGAATTTGTTTATTCCTGCCTAGAAAATGCTAAGCCCATCAGTTATGTCCTCACAATTCTCATCATGCCATCTTAATTTACACTGACCTTCCAGCCAGAGCACAGCCCTAAATTGTCACAAACAGTCAGCTCTCCATTACGCGGCTCAGTGGAGTGTGGGGTGAGACATCTGTGTGCAGGGGCTCAGAGCTGCCTGTGCTCAGCACAGGATCCCCGGGCATAATCAGCCTGGGCACTGCACTGAATCCTGGCTCACTCTGCTGCAGCCCTGCTCTCCAGCTCATAAACCTTTCCTGAGTGCCAAGTGCTGCCCTTCCCTGCTCTCCTCTGGCATTATGTGCCCCTGCCTCCCCCCAGTGCTGCTCACAGGGCTGCTGCCACTGCCAGCTCAGATACACCGAGCCTGTGACTGCCCTCTGAGCTGGCAGTGGCACTGGGGGTGCTGCAAAGCCCATATTCATCACTTTATCTGGACTAGAGCTGCTCCCATCCCTCACCCTGACAGCTCCTCTGCACCACCTGGCTCTGCATGCTCTCCCCTGGGAGCCTGGGTGAGGGACAAGCAAAACTCACACAGCAATTCAGTGTCTCACCACTAAATGTCTGAATTATGGATTCTTCACCACAGACTTGGCAAAGGTTGCCTGTGAACTGACACACAGGCATCTTCTAAGGATCTTGGGGACCATCACCATATTGGTCTTCTTCGGAATTTGGTCCTCAAGAAAAGTTGTCAGCAATTAGCAGAGATGTATTTTAGGTCTGTTTATAAATGTCTTGCAGCTGGAGTGATCAGGAGCTGAGCACAAATAGCAAGTGAGAGAGGTCTGTTTGGGCTCTCTTCTGATGTAACTGGCTCTGGATAGAGTCAGACTTGGTTTTCTTTCTTCCAAAGGCTGATGGTGTCTTCAAACCTGTGAAGGCTGGAATGTGCGTGGGAGAGGAACATCCCAATCTTAGAACATCCAAGTTGTTCAGAACCACTGAGCATCAAGAGTAACACTGTCTGGTGTGGGATCAGCAGAAGCTGGCCAGAAGCTCTAAGTTCAAGTGCTCATTAATTCATCAGTATCCACACAGGGTATTTAATCAGGACACAGACTGCCATGGGGTTAAGATCTTCTTCAGAGACACTACAAAGTAAAGAGCATGGTGATGTTTGTCTTCTGTCTTCCTGCTGGTGACCTCCTGCTAAACATCAGAACCCAGAACTGCCAAGGTCTTGGATATTATCAATAATATCCTTGCTGCCTTGCTACCATTACATATTTGTCTCCAGGGATAAAGCTGCTGATTAGCTGTACTGCCTCCGGCTCCCCAAGCTCAAAGCCCTTCCCCAGACACTGCCCAGTGCCTCAGCACTGCTGCCCAGGGTGTGCCCTCTCCTCTCCCCTGCAATGGCACAGGAAAGGCTTTGACACGTCTTTGCAGAAGGACAGTGGCCCAAGATGCAAATCTCAAAAAAAGAAGATACAATTCAGGCTGCCACTAAAGCATTAACAGGAATAAAGAGGAAAAGGACACATCCCTGCTGATGCTCTGCACAGCTTCAACTTCCTCAGCTGGTTTCACTCCTTTCTGCTGCAGCATCTCTGACTGTCTGGGAGCAGGACCTGACCTGGCAGCCCCCCAGCTCCTCCTGCCCCTCCATGCACTGCTGGTTCCATGACCACAGCCATGGAAAAAAACTGAATGGAAATAAACAGAGCCATGCACAACCCCTTCAGCAGGTGGACACGCTGGCTTCAGCAATAAAGAGTCTGAAGCCATTAAAAAACCAGAAAAATGACCCCTCCTGCAGAGTCCTGCCATCGGGAAAGCAACACCAGCAGCAAACAGAGAAAGGCACTGGGATTTTCACCAGGACGGCCGTGGTTGGGAAATGAGGGGCTCGGAGAGTGCAGCAGGAGGACATGTGAAGGAATTCCAGCTGCGGGTCTCCAGCGGCTCCAGGAGCAATGAGGGATGCGGGGTCCCCACTGACACCAGGCAAACATAACAAAAGGGCCGTGGTGGAATCAGGACGGGCAGCTCTGCTAAAGACACGGTTAACTGCTGCACTGAAGTAATAATCCTGCGCTAAATCCAGAATTTAAATGCCTCAAGGGCTTAAGGGCTGTCAAGAGCTGCAATTCATTTCCAGGGGTTTTATTTAGTTGCAGCAGCAATTTTACCTGAGGGTGACAGTAAATTTGAGAATTACAGGGCTAATAATTTAACAGAATTGGCTGCGGCATTTTTTTAAAGAAACACAAACACACACATGGACTTGATGAAATGAGTTCTGCACGTTACATGCTTGCAGGTTTCATTTGAATGAAAATGATTAATGGGAACATGAAGATAAAACACACCACAGCAATAAAACAAATCAGCTCTGCCTTCTAAAGGTCAGAGCAAACCTGCCTCCTGGTTTAGAAATCATCTCCTAGGACAATAACAGGCATTTGCTTCTGCATCCCCCTCCTTCCTCTACTTTCCTCTACCTGCTGATAACTGCTGGTTCCTGACATCCCCAGCAAATGGGTGGAGCAGAAACTAAACACATTCTTAGCCAGACACACAAGACATGGACAGAAACTGTGGTTCACACCATTTAAATCTTTAATTTCAGAGAATAACTTCTTCCTGTCTGTGTATCACTATGATTTGCAATTTAAAAAATAAGAGTTCTTTTACTCAGTACTTCATTTCAGCTTGGAAGTTCAGCTTCCCTCAGGAAGAGATGGGGACTCAGCATAGCATCAATGTGCAATTTCCATTACCAGGAAGCTAAAAAAACAAAACAATTCCTGGGGAGCTTTTTCCTTATTGCCTTGGTCCCAGGAATGAGCTGAGCAAACAGATCCCCTTCATCCCCTTCCCAAATTGTGTGAGGGACAAAACTGCAGAAGTTCCCACCCAGCCAAACTGGTATTTCTGGGAGGGAAATTAAAGATCTGGAACCTGGCTCAAGAAAATAACATCAGCTTCCCAGCTGTGCATCTGTCTTGCAGAAAAATTTTACATTATTTGAAACCATTGATATATTTTCCCCCTCCCTTCCATTGTCATTGAGAAACATGTTCTTTTCTGCATTTCTAATTAGGATGGAACAGATGGTGAAGGCTTTGTTTAATGAAATATGTCCATTCAATTAACCCATGCCATCAGGGATCCAGCAATGCAAAAGGAATCAGCATCCCACTGCTGCAAGGGGATCCTCCTGCACAGACCTGCACATCTGAGAGAGGACCAGGATGCCACAGGCAGGGCCTGGAGACACAGGCTGGACCTGCTGGACCTGGCTCAGCTGCCATCCCTGCTTCCCAGAAGACTTGATCCTCTAATTTTTTCTTTCTTTCTTTTTCTTGTTTGTTTTGCTGTTGTTGTTGTTGTTGTTTGTTTTTCTTTTTTGTTTTTCTTATTTTTTTTTCCTTCTGACTTCCAGTTTCAGAACTGCATCCAGAGATTTTGAGATTTTGAATCCTGTGCTCAGCTTTGCCTTAACAACCCATGAAAAGCAGTTTCTGTTCTCCCCAGGGATTTCTTGGGGGTCCAGTTAGACAGGGAGCTCTACCAAAGGGAACTGTGTCCCACAGCCAGCCCTGGCACCAAACTTTGGGGAGAGGAAGCCCATCTGTGCCTCAGTTTCCCCATTTGTGGTGAATGAATATCAATTAGTACTCTGTGAACAACCCAGTGTGGTTCACTGACAGTTTGAAAATCAACCAACAACCAACACAGCTTCCCAAAGCAAAACATGGTATTTTATTTCCTGAAACAAAGTTTGGCCCCTCGAAAGGAGAGCGATGACATTTTGAAGCACAAAAATTGAAACACACATTCATACTGTGAAGAAACCCCTCTTTTTTTCCTGTCTAATCCCACTAACAGCATGATTAACCAGCAGAAATAGAGCCAAAAGACACAAAGGCCTAGGATTAGATGAGGCTGCTCTGGAGTAAGTACTTTTAATAAGCAGGTAAATAATCTATTTCTAACCTTGCTCCCAGCTTCCTCTAGTGCAGGAGCAGGAGCTGTTCAGTGGTGTGACAGGAATAGTTTCTGCTAAAGAAAATCCATTAAATGCCAACTGGACTAATTTTAGCACTTTAAAACCAAGCCATTTCAGAATTTAATTTCCAAATAGAGAATTGGTGCATTTACTAAAATAAATTGCTTTAGTGTTTTGAAGGTTTAGTTGATTGAGGTCTTCTTAAGTGAGGAAAGCAGAATCCCCAGAACCTTTGGGGGTTTTCCTTTACCCTTCCCTTTCTCCTTCCTTTCCCCTTTCCTTTCTTTTCTCTTCCTCTTCATTTTCCCATCCCTTCACTTCAGGAAGGAAAAAGAATGTGCAGCTGCTTCCCGTGCTCAGACATGGGGAAGAAATCAAAATACTTCCATGGGAAATACCTCTTCTCTTCCATGGTGGTTCTTCCTTATTTTACAGAAAGTCCAAGGAGTTTATTGGTCCCTTTGGTTGTGGGGAAGCACCTTTGGATAGGGAATCATTCAGGAATGGGATTTATGCAGCCAGAGGAGAAACACAACCCGTGACACCTCCCAGCAGGTCCTGACAGCCTGGCTGAAGTGTGGCACACACAGTGACACAAAACACACCCCTGGGGTGCCAGTCAATCCCTGCACTCACCAGGGAGCCCCCAGCGTGTCCTCTGCCCTCCCACAGCCCTGGAGAGCCCAGATCCCTCAGCATGCCAGTCCTGGGCCAGTGTCACAGCTCCCAACACCCCTAAGGGTCCCCAAAACACATCCTTCAAACATTCCCAATTCTCCTGTGTTACCACCGAGCTGGATGCTCTTCCTTCCTTTTCACCCATTACAAGGGAGAGGGATGCCACTTTTGACTTCCTTTGAGCTGTTTATGGAATTCTCTGGCTCCCAGCTCTTATTACTAGCCCTCAAATCCCTCTCCTCTCTCTGGTGGCATCACAGATATATTTCCTGGCATTTGTGACTGTTTCCACACTGTCTTGAGATGAGCTAAACTGTTTCCAAGTGCAAAGCAGCATGACTGAAACCCCTGCTAGACTTTCATAATGAATATGTAGTTGCCAGACAGCAGAAATTCCTAACTTGACTTCATTCTCCAAATCCATTTATCAATGCTAATCAGCCAAGACCAGACAAGTCTTCCCATTTTGAGTAGAATTACCTTTTTTTTCTAATGACAACAAAACAATTTTTGCAAAAATAACAGTATATCATCATGTGAAACTCAGTCTTTCACTAACACAATATTTTAACTCATAACTCAGACAAGATATTGGCTGTGAAAATGACCCACTTGAGTCATCTTTGTTAATGGCAGAAGTTTCAGAGATGTGTCTGAGATCCTGCTGTGGAATAGTCAGGCCTGGGAGCAGCCCTGGATCTGAACTCTCTCTGGGATTTGAAGACACTCTGATCTAGCTCCAAAGCTGCTGGTTTGGAGGATACAGATGTATAGGAGGATACTCAGATGTTTCAGCAGCCAAATCAAATTATTTTATGGTTTTGTAATGTGCTCAACTGGGGTGCTACAGGGCGACTGTGCTAACATAACTGCTGGCTGGCTGGTAAGAGAACTCAAGATAAAATTATAATTTTGCAGCCCTGAAGTGAAAATATGCTACATAAATGCAATAAGAAATTGAAACTTTCCCAAAACACCAGATTTTACAATCAAAATTCTGCATCTGCTTGCCCATATCAAATCACAAAGGCTGATGGGCAGGTGGAGGTGCTTTTTAGCCCAGTGTGCTGGTCTTGGCCAGAGCAAGGGAACTTCATTTGTGTCCCCTCCACAGCAGCTCCAAGTAAGAGATGGTTTCTGACAGCTCGACCACCTCTCACTCTCACTTGGCTGCCTTGCCATTGGCACAGTCCTCGAGCAGATCCAGCTGCCCAGACAGAGCTGGCTCCTGCTTGGAAACGTGGCAGGCAGCCAGAGCAGCAGAGAGACCTGCTGGCTTTTCCCTACACAGTCCCCTAACAAGGAATCCTGATGGTCCTGGGCACAGCTTTCTTTCCCTGGGTACCTCACACCTCCTGGCAGCTGCCTGGATATCCCTGAGACTCCCCTCAGCACAGAAACAAACAAACAACCTTTCTTCTTTCTTTCTCTGTAGGGATGAGCATATAAAAAATTCCCCTTGTTAAACAGGAATTTCCTTGTACCACAGAGACAACTCCAGGCCACTCTAACCAAGTGAATTCTGCCCTTGCTATTTTAACATCTGGCCCTACTGGGACTTGTGTTTTTGCTTAAGCCAGACACATGCACCAGCTTCCACGGGGGCCTTGCTGAGGTGCCTATGCATTTGGCAGTAAGGGATGGACAGAAGTCAATATTTCCTTTTTTTTTTTTTTTCCTAGCCATTCTGTTTGCTTTGACACAGATGGTGAGTCCAGGCCACCTTCAGATGGTACTTTCTGCCCCAATATATAGCACTTCTCTTAATAAACCTTGTGTGTGATTGCTCCCTAATCCCCTTGAGGCACAGCAAATGGATTAGCATGGTTAAAGCAGTTTAACCCAGAGCTCTTTGCTAACAGAGGGCAGAGGGCAAGCACAGTTAAACACCATGAGCTGCTAAAGGTTTAACAAGCCATGGGACAATGACCAGTTCAGCCAGCTGAGAAAAACCCAGACCTGTAGCCAGAAAAACCCATACCACTCTCCCAACTCTGAGTTCTTGTCCAGGATAGAGTTCAGAAAAAAACAAGCAGCAAAGACCAATAATTTCAGCATCAGAATGGTGCATTCAGCTTGCCACAGAAAGCCCACAGTATGAAAACACAATTAAGTAGTTGCACATCGACAGAGTCTCCTAATTGCTGCAAGGAGCAATTCAATTATGTTTTCAACACTGAAATGAGTCATTACCAGTCTATAGGGGAAAACTGTGTTTGTGGGGTCATGGTTTTTTATAGCATATGCTGTCTTCTTCCCAAAAGTTAGCTCTTTTACTGCTGACAATATTAATTTTGGATGGATTCCTCCCCTTAGGAGCTAAATTGAGACAATTCTGGTTATGGGAACAATTGTCCACTGTAGCTCAGAAAAGCCCAAAGCCATAACATCTGGAGTTATGAAAACAGATCTAAAGTCCCTTCTGCTTTGCAAAATTAAACTGCTTCATAATCAAATCATAAATAATCACACTTCTACTCTGACTTCATTGTGACTCTAGCCAATACAGAGCCCTAAACACCGTTGGGCTAGCATCCCAGTTCAAACCAGTGATAGCTGGTTTTCAGTAAAGGAAGGAATAATTCCTGCTATGAAAGCTGGAATGAAAAGTGGCAAAGATATTTTGAAGGTGTTCTGAATTGTAGATGCTGGGAGATTTAAAACATACAGAGTATTCTAAGAATTGAAGCAAAGAGTATTCTAAGAATTGAAGAAAGTCAAGACAGGTTAGATCTACTACTTGGGTGACTGAAGATGGTTAAGAGCTACACTTGAACCTTACCAACAGAGATTTTGTTTTCTATTGCTCCTAGAGCAATTTGAAAGCAAGATGATTGCAGAGCAGTGAGATTCAGCAGCACTGAGAGAGCCCTGTTTTGAGAGCTCTGGGTTAAACAGCACTGATTTAGATGTTCATGCCTGCACAGTAGTTCAGCAAAGATAACAGGTTGCAGTAGCCACTTGGTAATTGACCTCTGGTGATTTAAAACCTTAATTTGCTTTCATGCTTTCTGATTTAAAGTAGCGTGTGCACTTGGGCATAACTGCTTTAAGATATCTGAGCAATATTTTAGCCTGGATTCCTCAGGAAACAAGGCTTAACGGAGCATATAGACTATCCTTCCTAATAACTCCTAAAAGCATTGGCCATTTTCAGCCAAATTTGTTGCAGAGTTCAGAGTTGTGATACTTGTAAAATTCTCACAGGTTTTATGGAGAGCCAGAGCAAGCTAAGCTCTTGCATATTCTGAGTGCCAGCTCTTGGATGAACAAATTCTGTCCCTTCTGTGGTGGGCACATCCCATGGGACATGAGGCCAGAGGAGGAAGGGGCTGGGTCCTACATTCAGAAAGGAAACCACTGAAGTCCAGGCTATACTGGGCACAATGCTTGTTGAATGTGCTGTTTATAAACAACTCTGTTACAGCCATGACTCCATGGCATTCCCTTTCTACAGCAATGAATGCCATTCTCTGCCAGGGACAAGCAAAGGGTGAAGCAGATCTTCCTTGTGCCCACAGGGAGTGCAAGAAGCACCACATGGAGCAGAGCCCTGAGAGGCACCTTCAGGCAGGAAACAAAGCTGCCTGGGTGATTTGTAGGCTCTGAACAGCAAAGCTGTCACTGAGCCACAGTGAATCTTTCCCAGTCTGCACCTTTGCTGAGCTGATTTATTGAAGGTGTCAATAACAGAAGTGTGGACCAGTTGTAAAGCTCAAAACCTGAATTTCCTGTGTTTTTGCACTCCCCTCTGCCCTCAGCACTGTGTTTCATCTTCAGGTGAGTTGAGGTTTTGGCTGGCTTTTGGGACAAAGGGCTGCTGGAAGGGACCCCCACTGCTTCATCTGCACGGGGTGAATCAGAGGATGCTCATTTTCACTGCACACTTAATTGTTGGGTTAAGTTAACAGGAGTTAAAAGGCAGCTTGGTCAAGCAGGCAGGGAAGAGCTGGAGTCAGAACATCCAGCTTTTGTTGCCCATTAAATAATAATATGCCCCTTTGGGCCATAGCTTCTTCATTTTGGAATAAGAGTCAATCCCAGAGTACTCTGGCCACAGGATAGTAGACATTGCAGGAAAGGGGTGCTGCATTGCCATTAGTTCTATTCCTAAAATAAAATCCAAGTGCTGACCAAAAGCTCATTAAATTGAGAAAGAAAATTCTTTGAACTTCAGCAAAATACAATGTACTCCTCCTTCAACTGGCTGCAAGGTTCCTGTCACAGCAACACGGAGAGGGGTTACAAGAAACACCACAAATGTTGCAGTTAAATTTTCAAAGCCAGGCTGTGTTATCTGCAACCATGAGAGGCTGCAAAGCCTGTGCCTGTCCCACCAGGGCTGCAGTGCATGGTGACACAATCCCACCAAGACCTGCAGGATTCAGCTTCTGGGCAGGGAGCCCAGGGCCACGAAGGGAAATGCTAATAGTTAAAGAGATGTCTGGAGCTTGCAGAAATAGATATTTTCCCAGGAATAAAACATGACTTGGAATAAATGTTTTATTCCACTGCACATAATGAATGGCAGTGAATGTGATTTGGGGACCTGTCAAGAGAGGGGAGCACAGACATAGTACATGCACTGCAGACAGTGTTAAAAATGTTGTTTAACTGAAACACAGGGAATTGAGATCACTAATAATTTTAATCTCCTTTCCTCTGGGATTTTTATTTTTTCCTTTTTATGATCACCTTCCTATGTGGCTGAAAAAACAGGGCCATCAAAATGTTTATTAGAGACTCTTGCAGGAACTAATCCACATGCAATTGCACAGAAGGTAAAGAGGCATCCGCTGCTCAGCATTTCCAGCAGATTTAGCATCAAGCTCAGCTTGCAGCCAAGCAAACAACACTATCTGCTTCCAGAAAAAGTAGTGGAAAAGAGTCACCAGGAAATAAATAAAGGACAGTGCTCTAACCCAACAGCTGCTTGAACTGCTCTGATCTGTGGCAACACCACTTTGCAGAGGAGCTTTTCATCAATCTCCATGTATGGCTTAATAGAGGCTGTCAGGAATATGGAAAACTGTCACTCTTGTGTGGCTCTGAGCAGCTCTCAGCCCTACCCTCACTGACAACACAGTGCACAGCTTGTACCAGCATGGGGGGATGAGGCCAGTGTCTGCTACAGCAGCTCCTTTCTGGCTGCCACACACATTTGTAAGAGGAGATTTGCTCCAGCTTTTATTAATTGTTTTCACAGGCAGAGAGTATCCTTGTTCAGAGATCAGTCTGCTCCTCCAGGAAGATCATGTTGCCCTTGGCAAGCTAAATCTTCCCTCTACAAGGCCTGAAGGGTCCAATGTGAGGAATGTTGTGTGCAGTTTCACATGGTTTATTAAACCTACAAAGAGGCTTGTCCTGGCAAAGGAGCATTGTGGTGCTATGAAAAGAGCAGAATGGCACCAGGGCATCATCTCCAGCTAATTGTTTCATCAACTTGGAGAGCAACAACCACTTGCTAAATAAGGCTCTTCTTTTCTGCTTTGCAATTGTGCTCTTCTGGCTGCCAAGAAAAGCTCTGACATTAAAGGCTTCTCAGGGCCTCTACAAGTGCTGCCTTTGGTTTTAGTCCAGAAAGGCAAAAAGCAAAACCAAGGGCTAAAAATCAGAGGAAGAGGTGAAAGCCCAAAGGAGATTTGCCCTCCTCCCACCCACCTAACCAGTAAGAATTGGGTAGAAGGAAAAGAATTAATGACACTTGTTTGGTGCCTCAGAAAATGTTAATGCTCAGCTAAAGAAAAAGACACTTGAGAGTTTCCTCAAATAAGTTTGTTTCAGTTGCTTTTGGAAAAACAATCAAGTTTGCATATTTTTACCAAAATATTGAAAGTGCTTGAATCTTTCCTATTAAAAAACAGGAAACTGAAGCTATTAATCCAGTCCTATAATAAGATTGGAGAAGAAATAAAGGGCTATTTAGAACTAGTTATTGCCCTTCATAATGAACAGAACTGGCAAAGATTCTTGTATTTTTTCCTGCTCCAGAGTTATCCAGGAATTAAAACATGGTGCAAGCAGCTATTAGTTAAAGTACAAGCTCATGCATGTTGATTTCCCTTGTCTCAGGCTCAGCTCATTTGCAATTGAAAGCATCAACAGTAAAATTTTTCCGCACTTAGAGCTTTATCTTTTCACCAGTAAAGCTCCTTCCTGAACACATCTCCCTTCTGTTCTGACACGACCATTTGTGGGCTGTCTTTAAACTTTGTGTCTTAATTTCTCCCTCCTTCTTCCCAAGCAGGTGATGAGAGAGCGAGCCAGGCCAAATGTCACTGGGTGCCAAACATGGCATCAGCATTATTGGTCTGTTATCAGCAGCAGAGGTTCACTGGGTTATGCAGAAAGCTCCAAATCTGTGATTTTAAATTTCTGGAGCAAGTCAGTCAATAAAGTTCACTTGAGGATCAAGGTCTCCTTGCAGACATGGCAGGGAATGAGTAAACATTTCTCCCTTTTGCAAAAAAGATGAGGGGGAGAAGGGCCAGGGCTACCTCTGAACTGACCATTCTGCTTCAGCAGAGCCCCAGGGGACACTGGCAAGAACAGATGTCCCCAGGTGGAAATCACACCCTGCAGAGTGTGATTGGTGCCTGCATGCCAAGCCAAACCTACCTGCCAGATCAGCCGTGGGCATGGGACAAGCCAGTCATGGCAGGGAATTCCTCTGCTTCCTCTTGTGATTGACAAGAAAAGCAATAAGAAGATAGGAGCTGAAGAGTTGTGTGCAGTAACCTTTCCCTTTGTCAGAAATGTCAAAGTAATTCCTAACAGCTCACTTTAAAATGCATTTTCCATCCTCTTTTTGACATCTTTCCGACCTCCCCAACATTGCCAGAAGATACAAATTCACCCTGACAGTCAGGGAGGAAGGGAAAACAAGAAAGAAAATAAAATAAAAACCAATCTCTGAATTATTTCTAATCATCACAGAGGATTAGAATTAGTATAATGCACTTACTGACAAATCATGCTTGAACCACCTTCTCCCCACAAAAAAACAGCATAATAAGGCAGGAATGGGGTTACTTATACTATCAGGACCAAATGATTATTGTCTTATTTCCCTGATAAACACCAACAGCATTTGTAATATAGCTATTACAGATTCTTCTGTTTTTAATTTCTTTTCTCCTCTTACAAGTTTTCTCCATTCCTTTTCTCTGTCCTGTTGACTTACAGAACCTGACATCTTTGCACGAGGAAAGGTTATTAATTGCTGCTGAACAAAGATGCACATCACAAACACAAAACAAAAAAAAAACCACCAAAAACAAACAAACAAAACCAATCAACCATAATAAAGAGGAAAATAAGACATTTTACTTAGCAAACTCTCACATTTGCATTTTGTGACTCTGTGGTAGACTCCCTCTTACTAAATTTATATCTCTAAATAATTAGATATCTGATTTCATTAGCCATCCAGGCTTCTTCAGTGAGCAGAGAAAGGGGAAATCAGGAGAATGATTCACCATACCTTCTTTAGAAAGCTATTTTGGGATTGACTAAATCATTCTTTGGAGATTGGACAATTAGTACAGACTGGATGTCCAGCTCCTACACAGCTGCAGGGTAAGATGTGTGACTGTCAGGCCACAAGGAAGGATGGGTCCAAAGACTGAAAGCTGGTAATAGATGTCAGTGACAATCAGTGGTTTTAAAACCCCTGGGAAGGAGCAGATCCAGGGAGAGAAAACATTTGTTCAAGGTCACAGAGAAGGTCACTAGAATCACTTGTGTCTCCTGAGTGCACTTCAATGTCCTGAATAAAACATTAATTTATCCTGCAAGGAATGAGGTTGAGGAAATGAAAGTTCAAATGCCAAATGAAAAAAAAAAATCAGAAGAAAAAGCATGACCTTCATTGCATATGTTTAACAGTTTCATTTACATGAGCAGTAGCACACCGGTTCCCTCAAGCTTCCCTCAAGAGGAAATCAGTAGCAGGAAAACACAATTCTGTGCATTTTCAGGAACTGCTTTCATTAACAAAAAACCAAGGCACAGGAATAGTATCAATGACTGCATCACCTCACCAAACTGAACCAAAAGTGCAGTCTAAATAGAACTGAGGCTAAAGCTGAAGGCAACAGAAGGACTTTGCACTGCATGAAGTTAATGCTGACTCTGGACTAAATGATGTGAAATACCTCTAAAAAGCACTGCAGACAACATCTGGACACATCTGGGGGTGTCCAGTGATGTGGGACTTCCATATGTGAAGGCAGCAGTGAGCAGAAGGTGGGAAGGAAGCTTTGTGTCTCCCATATTCAACCCTGCCACAGCCAAGAGGAGTCCACAGGAACCTGAGAGACCATCTAAGGATTTCTGGAAAAAGGAAGCCATAAAATATTTGAAGTGACTACAGTATGAAAAACAAATAGCCCCGACCATGGACTTGCACATAAAATGCCCACTGCAGCGTGCTCAAGACAGCAGTCAGTGTTAAAAAATGCATCTTGTAATGTCAGTGCAGAAAAGCCTGCATAGGACCGAAGGATGATTTTTATCCTGGTACCACCACATCCCTTTGGACTGTTTTTTCAGCCATAGCCACTTTCTTAGAACAAGAACTGCCTGCTGAACCAGTGCTTCCCCTCCTCCTTCTCCTCCTCCTACAAACACTTCGTAACCACAAACCTCAGCTGCTGGTACTTGTTTCCTGTGTTTACCCAACAGATCATGGCAAAAAGGGAGAAGAGGAAGGAGTTTATAATAGGAAAATAATCAATAGTGACACGCCATCGCTGTCTGCAAGGCAATCATTAGCGGCTCAGGAGAGACCTCAGTGTGCTCGTGTGTGATTGCCTCCTGTGGAGAGCTAAGCTGCTGTGAAAGACTTCGGCAGGTGCCTTTTCCTCCTCCAGCACAGGGAATTCAGTCTAAGTCAGGCAGCTAAATTACACCTCTGGGTTATTATCAGCAGTATTAATTACTGTGTTCTCCCTAATTATCCTCTCTTAACACACTCGGTTGGTTTGCAGGGACAATGCAAGGTTGGCAAACAGTGGCATTTAAAATTGATTGGGCCAGAGGCTCAACCAGTGTAACACAGCACAGCAGGTTTATAGAAAGGTCAGATTAGTGGTGGAGTTTATCCACTCTTTTACGAGGGTGGGAGCTGAGTTGCAGCAGGCTGACATGCCCTGGCCAGCTGGCATGAAAGGAGACACACAGTTTGGGGTCAGCTGCTCCCTGGTTTTACATCATGACCCCATGCAAAGGGCTATTCCCTACCACAGTTCCAATGTGACTTTCTGACCTACATTAAAACAAACAACACAACATCGTCAGCCAGAGTCGGGGCATTCCTTTTGTCCCCTGTTTCACCCTGCATGAACTGCAGGTAGGCTTGGGAAACCCAGGAAGGCTCTGCTGTGTTCTGGCTGTTCATCCTGTGATTCAAACAACCAGACCTGAGTGACTTGCACTCTGATCACTGATGTGGAAAGTCACTTTGCAACATAAGACAACCCAGTTTTGCACTTCCCTACCTTTGTTTTTCAAATGCCTTGTTCTCCCCAGGCTGGCTCTCTGCTTCTTGGATGAGGATTTGTGTCTTGGGTACACAACTCACCTCACGAGATTCAACCTGTCTGAAAAGTGGTTGAAAAGAAGAAGGTTCCGTGGCCTGACAGCCTAACATTGGAGCCTTGACAGATTTGCTGCCTTGGGGGATGACAAACCTGCCCCCTCAAAATGCACACATGCCCCCATCAAATAGATCTGTTCCTGAAAAAGCACTAACATTCAGAGAAAGTGTAGGAAAAAGAAAATCCTGAGATTTAAAGCTCATCTTCTTAGACTGTGACCTTTCAGCATGATCTTTTCATGCACATCTGCCCACAACCTCAAACCAGCACTTCTAGCTACAGATCATTTTCCTCTATGTCCCTCAAAATGCAGTTTTGTTTTCACTTGATACCTATGAAAATCACATCTAACTGGTCTTCTGTCCTGAAGAAGGCATGACATGAAATACAACACTATTTGCAGGGATGGACTTTGAAAATGTCACCCCACTTTCTACTGAGCCAACCAAAGCTCTATTATTGTTCTCTTTTCAGCTATGGGGTCTGAAACATTTTCTGCAACCATCACCAGACTCCTGTGCTCATCTCCCTCCAGAGTTCAGAGTTTAAATGAAGCACTCAGAAAATATAGATCCAAACACACAAGACATATTTGCCAGTGGATAGAGAAGCAATAGAAATCCCATTTTAACAAATTATTCTCTAGCTCAGAGAGTGAAATCCAGTCTGGTGAAGGTCAATTCTCACCCTGTGTGTATCATTTCAGTCCTCCTTAGACCTGTAGCTGTCACAGAGGCCACACACTTTTGGAAATGTTTATCCTGATAGAAGATCCTGTGTTTTTCAAGAACAAATAGCAGCTTCTGCATTTTTAACACATTCCCTACAACACGACCATAACCAGGGTGAGATGAGCTCAAGTGCTCTAGGCACTCACTGAGTGGGCACCAGATAAGACAAATCTGCCCATTTTTTGGCTAATTCCTGCTCCTGCAGGAATCCAAGGATGTCTACAGGTCCACAGCACTGAAGAAGAAGGAGCAGAGGTGTGTAGGTCCAGAGACAGCCCCACAGAAGGATGAGACAGTGCCTCAATTCCAACATCAAATTCCCTCAGCCTTCCCCTGCAAATTTGGCCATTTACTTCCATTACCATCTTCAGCATGAGCTGGTGATACCAGAGACAGAACAGTGCTCCTTTCTGAAGGATACCAATGGCTTTTCCTTCATTTTGATTACAAGGACATAGCTCCAACCATGACACATCCGGAGGTACCCAAAGGAAAAGAGAGCAGCCATTCCATAAGGAGTCAGGGTGCAATCAGGGGAGGTGCATTACAGCAGCAAAGAAGCCATCTCAACATGAATTCATTAATGTCAAAAAGAAATCTGCCCAACAATGCTTCCAAAAAAGAAACTGGGATGCACATAAACCCCTTCTCTCTTAGCCAGCAAACCTCCATCCCTGTAAACCCTGCCATGGCTGTGAGCTCTCTCTCAGAAAGTAGCACTGTTTTGTTCCACCAGCAGTTTTGCATCCCAAAGGTGACCTTCTCCATGATGCTGCAAAATGTTCAGGGTGTAAAATGGGATGCATAGATTGGGGACTGATTGCCACCTGCACTGGGCCATTTTAGGTGGTCCCACAGCTCTTTTCACTCAAAGGCAATCTTTCCAGCAAGCTTTGGACCAAGCCTGGCATAAATTAGAGCTCCCAAAGCCTCCTTAGTTTGGCTTTTTTTCTGGAGGAGAGTGTGCAGGACAGTGTTTGTGCTGATGAATAGCTTGGCATTGTAGTAGCAAGGTGCAGGAGATCCAAAACCCTGCTGCTGTTTAATACTGGTGAGTCACCACTGCTGCCTGTGCCAAACATGCTTCCAAACAGAGCTGCAGTTTGCCCTTGGTTGTTTCACTGGGCAAAGGCAAGTCTGAAAAACTGAAAAACTTTTTTTTTTTGTTTTTTTTCAGTCTTTCAGGATATCAACATAGCAGAGATCTTGGTCTCAATCTGCTTTCTGGCAAACATCAAACAAAGAAGACTGTTGTATGTTTGCATTTTATTAATGGTTTACAACTTGATTTTTTCTTCTCTTTTGTTCCTGCTGATCTCACTGAAAGCTATAAAAATATATAGAGATGTCTGCCAAATAGATTTCTTGGAGGAAAGCAGGAAAGTGTGAATAATGGGTTCTGAAGTATGGATAATTAGCAGATCAAATAACCCCAAGGACTGGGGAATTTTTTCATTCTCTGCAGATATTCAACGTTCTTATATTATTAAATAAATTATATATACTCTCCAGGTACACTTTTTCTTCTAGCTCCTACAGAAAAAAAAATAGAGATGTCTACTGCCAGGTTATTTATTTATTTAAATGCTTCTGACAGTGAGAAATGACAGCTCTGGCTGCAGTCAGGAGTCATGGGCAGCTGCTGTACTTCCTGACTGTAGCACCTCTACCCTGGTCTTTCCACTCCCACAAAAGGCTCTTCTTCGATTCTGTTCAGCAATGCCAAGCTACAGAAGTTTGCCAATGTCAGCAGGATGGGCAGTGGGCAGTGGGCAGCAGGTACACAGCAAAAACTGTGGACCATTTGTGTCTGCCTGCAACTCTCCCTTGAGTTTCCCACTCATATTCCAGTGTTTTTTTCCTAAATACTGCCTTGCTTCTCATCTGCTTGCTGCACTTTTTGTCATATCCCTAAATAAGGAACATACGAATCTCCAGACTCACAAAATCAAAAAAATTTACTTCTCATATGAAGCAAGGTAAGGCCAGAACACAGGGAGGGATCACCAGCTGATGCATGCTCTGAAAGGTGTGTGCAGCTTTGCCCACACATTTTTGGAAATAAATGAATAGAGGAAAGGATGGCTGCCCCACTGAGGTATTCAGCTGCTGATTTGTGTAGAATGTCAGGGACTGATCTTTAAAAAATGGATAGGACTCTGCTGCAACTTAGGGGTTCACAGGAACAGGTTTTTCCTCAGCAATTCTCTACTCAAAAAATAGAGGGCTCTGTATTCTCCTGAAGTCACAAGAAAAATGATGCAACTCTCACTTATAAATAAACCTGATAAAGTGTTTCAAAGCCTGAGCTCTCAAACCTCATGTTTTTTTTCCCCCTAATGAAAGACTGTCATCTGAGAGGCAAAATAAAAGTCTTTCCTTAGAGACAGTAATTTAATAGCAGGGACATTAATTAATTTCATCTCCACATCAATGCTCTGTTTTATTTAAACTCCCATCCTGCAGCCACTGGGGTGCTGGAGCATCTGCAAAGCCTGCAAGAGCCCTGGACTGGGGCCAGGGGGAGGTTTGGTGTAGGTGGCAGATGGCAGACTAATGGAGACATGACAGCACCAGCTCTAAGCCAGTCTGCCCGAGTGGCAGGAGTGGTTTACCAAGAGTGAGGTGGTGCTGGGCCCAGGAAAAGCAGCATGAGCTACAACTCATCTAAGTGATGAGCTACAGCTACAACTAAGTGCTCACACTCAGCCCAGGCAGTAGGGTGACCATGGGCCTTTGGTAGCAATAATGAGATAATGCCCATTAAACAGACTGCAGGTATTCAGTCCAACACTAAACCAATCTGTTCTTCATCTCTGTTGATCAAAGTTTGCCACAGTCACTCACCATGGACCCAGACTGGTGCTGAGGAGCTGGCACAGGTGGCCCAGAGAAGCTGTGGCTGCCCCATCCCTGGAAGTGTCCAAGGCCAGGCTGGATTGGGCTTGGAGTACCCTGGGATAGTGGAAGGTGTCCCTCCCATGGGCAGGGGGGTTGGAATGAGATGAGCTTTAAGGTCCCTTCACAACCCAAGCATTCTACAATTCTAAAGTTCATTATATGTACGAATGGTGGCAGTTTCCCTCCTTAAAAATTCTCCTCACTGCACTACCAGGGTAAATTCAATAAATGCACCCAGCAGACATGGCACATCCAAACCAAATACCCAGAACTACAAAGGCAAGGTTTGACATGACCTAGAAGCTTGTTAAATCCTTAGCTACAGCCTGCTGAGACCTGAAAAATATAATCTGATGCCAAAGAAAGGGGTCATGAAGCACTGTCAGGAAGACTCTCCATCAGTAGCCCCATTGAAAATCAAATTGATCTTTCCTTACCCCATGCAATTAACCTATGTAAATACGTGCTAATGACCACTTCACTCCTAATTCCTTTCATTCACTAGTCAAGCCACATGAAGACACAAGCAAGCACTGTTGATGGCAAAGCCTATGTCTCATCTGAACTTCAAAAGCAGGGAAATCTGCCCAAGTTTCTGATTCTTGGACTTGTATTCCTTCCAGGACACATAAATGGTAAAGAAACAAGAATAAAGTTAAGCTTTGCATTATTTTTCTGCAGAATAGGAATGGTACTCAGTTCAGCAGAGCCCTACCGAAACTTAGATTTCTGAAGAAATAGGATTTATGTTGCCTGCTGTCTTCAAGACCTCAAAACCCTCTTGGACTTGTTCCAGTGTCAGGTGTGCAGTAGTCTCCTGCCTCGGCCTGTTACTAATCAATAAAATAGCAGCAGTAGCAGCCCCTTACTATAATTACAACTATTGTGGTAGATGCTCCTCTCCTGATAACGGCTGGGTGCAGGCTCAGCAACACAAACCCCAGTCTCAGGGTCCTTTCCCTTTAGAAAGCAAACTTCATCACTCCACTGCATCCCCACAGATGGTAAACAACTTCTGGAGGATGGCAACACGCACAGGATCTCTGCAGAGCCCTGCAGAACCTCTGCAGCCCTCCAAACGCCTCGCAGCACAGCCCTGTGCCCCAGCACCATGAGCTGGAGCAGCTTTACGTTCTGGCAATAATTCTCTCCAGCAGCTCAGCAAGTCTGGCAAAGCCCAAGGCTACAGCCACCAGTTTTATGAGAGCAATAAGCCAAGTTTATTTCCACACCACAGCCATAAACATTTCCAGGATCCCAGCCACGTACACAGGGCACCTGAGACACCAGCAGCTGTCTCCAGCTCCACTTGACCCCCTGAAAAAGGAGGCACGGAAAATGCTATCCCAGCAGGCATTAATGCAGGTTAATTAAACCTAAACTGCTCAGCAGGGGCACGGTGAATTGAGAAGCAGTGCTTCTGCAGGCTGCCCAGTGCACCAGTCCCACCGTGGCATCATCATTAATGGTTTTCACACAAGCCTCAGGGCTCATTTGCTTGACAAGAGCAAAGCAGTAATTTTACTGTTGAACACTTGCAAAAATGATGCCCTGACTGTTATCAAAAGTGACAGGCAAGTTATGTGAGCAGTTAAGTGAAGGTTACTTTTTAGGGCCAAACCTCTGAATAGATCAGACATCAATTAGTTCATGCATGGAAAGAGAAGGGGAAAGAAAACAAAGAGAAAAAGGAGGAAGGTAGAATACAGAAGAAAAGAATAGAAACAGCAGGAAAGAGATGGACTTAAATTGTTTCCCTGAATCAGTGCTCTGAGGGATGGAAGTGGGAGAGCTTTCAGCAGGGCAGCTGGCTGCAGTCCCCACGGAGCTGTGACCAGGCCAGTCCCTGGCTGCTGCTGCTGCTGCAGTGTGGGCAGTGCAGCTGGACAGAGGCAGGGGATGAGCTCCCAGCACACCCACGAGAAGCAGCCTTTGACCCAAGAGCTTTGGGGGCTTTGACTTTCCTCAAGCGAAAACCTCACTAGAAAACTTTCAAGGTCCAACAATTTGCTTCTTTTATGCTATGGACACTTGAAGAGGAACAAAATCATCCACAGAGTGAAGGTACCTGGGCACCATTCCAGTTCCATATTTTTAGAAAAAAAGATGAGCCTTTGACACCCAAGAAAGTTCTTAAAGAAAAATTTCCGTTCTGACAAGTTCATAATGGAAATAAATAATTAGTGAAGTTATATGTCCCATTTGATTGGCTCTAAGTAAAAAAGGGTTTTCACCTTAAAATTACTTTTCCTTTTCAAAATGTTAGTCATACCAGCCTACAAAAGCAAAAGCTGAAAAAAATACGCAGTAAAAAGCTGCAATCAAAATGAAGCCCTTGTTTAAAAATAATTCTGTTTTTATTTTCTCATACTCAAAACCAATTTGAAACACAAAAAAGTGGGTGGAGTCACTCCCCCACATCCTATCCATCCTGCTTCACCTGATGGCAAATGTGAGGAAAAGGAAGAAAATGGAACTCACAGCCTGCAAGCTGACTCATGAGCAAGGGCTTGGGGGAGCCACCTGGCTCAGACAGAGACAGTCACATCCCATCACCTGCAGGGTGGGGACAGGGGTCTTGTCCCTGCCTTGGTGTGTGACATGTAGGGTTTGGCTGCTAAAAATCGTTACTGCTGCAGCTGTTTGCTGGGGAGACTTGCTCTGCTGGGTTTCTGTAAAATGGTGCAGCACAAGCCCAGTGGTTCTCTGAATTTTATGGAGACTTCTTAAGACTGATGGGAAGGAGGGTGAGGAAAAGGATTCCCTAGGATTCAGAGCTGCAAGAATTGAGCCCGTAGACAACAGTTTGAATCCAAAGGTATAACTAGAGGTTCTCTTGCAGTTAGTGGTTTTAGAACCCAATAGTTTGGGTTACAGCTTTAGAAACACTTTCTTTTATTAATAGGAGAAAGAAAATCAGGCTGTCCACTCCCCTGCCTCCCTCCCAGAGCAGCTGCCAGCTGTGCAGGACATTTGGTCTCAGCTAAGCTTACCCAGGTGGGGTGACAGCTGGCAGGGCCACCCAGGGACACCACCAGCAAGCCCAGGTCCTGCAGCCCCGTGCCAGGCACAGCCCTGAGCTGTGTCCTGCCAGGCTGCATGCTCTGGGATGCACTGACACAGCTCACTGGAACAGAGATTAAAGCACACCACTATTTATTCCAGATAAATTCAGTTCTGGATCTGTCAACCTTCACAGGGCCATAAATACTTCTACGGGTTGGACTAAGGCTCTTGGATTTGGCATGGAAATATTGCAAATGGGAGCTTATATGTCTGAATTCCCACTCTCCCCAGCCCTCCTCTTGACACCACCTCCCACCTTTCTGATCTTTATCTCCCAGTGGGTTTTGCCCCCTGGTTTGCACCTAGAGCACTGGCTTGGTTGGTATAAGCAAACTTGAGGCAGGCAAGGAATGAACTTTACAGACAGTGCCTGTTGGTTTTCTGATCACATCCTGGGCTGGCTGTCAGGCTCCAAAGGCAACAGGATTTATTGCACTGAAACGCAGCAGCAGCAGCAGCAGCCGCCCGTGAGGAGCCTACCGAGCTTCATGCACAGGAATAAAAATTTCAGGGCCGTTTGGAGATATGAAATATTTCTTAATTACTTTCTGTTCCAGCACAGCTTGAGGATTTTGCTGCTGCTGCTGTTGTTCTCTGAGCTTGTTTGGAAGTTTTGCCCTTTTTTTTTCTTTTTTTCTTTTAAGTGTAACTGGTAGCAAAGCAATACTAATGCCAGCATCTATGCTGCATTTCATAAAGGAATAGCCATGGCTTTGCCTGGGGACTGGCTGCTTCTGGTGGAGGCTGGCACAGAGAGGGTGCCAGCCTCTCTCAGCATAGGATCATTTACCTCATGCTGAAATACATTAAAATCTCCTCCCCTGAGACATTTCTCCATAATGGCTCTGCAGAGAGGTGCATCATTGTAATGCTTAAAAGGAGGCTGGACAGGCTCTTTCACTGCTTCCCCTCCAGCCCTGCCAGATCATGTACTGCATTAATGCCCCTGCTGCTCAGTGAGATTTGTCCCTTAGACTGTGATTCCTAAGGCACAATTTTCCTGATCACCCTTGAAACAAGCCTTGCTTGGCTCCTGTTCTTCCTGCCTAATGTCTGCCCCTCTAACGAAAACGTGACGCTTTTCATTGTCGAGGCCAGCACCTGAGATACAAAAGATTTGGCAGGTGCTAAATTAAATTTGTTTCTGAGCTGGGTCCTGGGAGAGAAAAGGGGGAAGTCCCTAGGGGAAATGAGAAAATTAAGAGACTGAAGGCTGTTCCTTCTTCCATTCCCACATCCTCAGACTTTGGTTAAATACATGAAACCTTGCAGCCAGGCTTGTGACAGCACAAGGAAGCTGCCAGGGCTCAGGGAGCTGCACCCTGGTCACAGCTTTCCTCTCCCAAAAACACTATGGAAAGCTCCTCTTTCACACCGACCCCCAGTCAGTAAATACCCTTAGTGCTGAACTGCCCAGGTGAATGGATGATTCTATCTTAGGGGATTTGGGTAGAGGGGTGCAGATGGCAGGGCTGTAATACTGGCTTGGAGCCTCCCCTGCATCCCTAGAGGCCATGGTAAGGAGAAACTACAGCAATGTGCTCCTATCCCCAGTTCAACCCCTCCCAGAAATTCCCTGGGCCGATTCTGGGTTGTGCCTTACACCAGGCAAGCACAAGACCCAGAAACAGAGCTAAAAGACTCCAAATCCCCTCATTCTGTGCAGGTGCAGAATAAAAGGAGAATGACTCTTCATCACATCTACGCATCCCTTTTCCTTCTACTCTACACATACACTGAGAACAAGGCAGCATTAGCAGTTCAAAGGCCTTCCCCCAATCCCATACCACTGTGAGTGCATCAATTGTCAACCAGGAGATGTCGGTTCTGCACCATTATAAAAGGTGAAACCCTGGACACGACCTTAGAACACTGAGCCTCCACACCAGAGAAGCGGCACAAGCAGGACTTGCTTCTCTGTTACCAGACTTGCTCAGGTCTTTGTTCCTAAAAATGGCACTTTTCTTCCAGCAGAGCAGGTTGGGGAGGACAGCAGGGGCAGCAGCTGGACAGAAAAGAGAATGACAGTTTTGCCAGGACAGCCCAATGACCATGGTAGGACATGTTTTTTAATCTTTTCTAGGTTAAACACAGGCAGTTGTGTCTTGTTATATTACATTATATAATATGATTGGCTGATATAGTTTGATAGGTTGAATCCAAGAATACCATGACTCATGTAGAAAATTGGAAGCCTCCTTGTGTCCAAAATAGTGTTTCCAGAAGCTAGAGAGAATCAAATTGATTGTATTTATTTAGTTATTTTTGCTGTTTAGTAAATAACTATTGAGTTAGTTATTTTTTAAACTCTGCAAGGAAAACCTCCACAGATTTGAAAGGGGGAGGGAAGCTAAAGCCTTGGGTGCAACAGATTTTCAAAAATCACATATTTTTAGAAAATGTTGCGAAAAATTGAACAAGTGGAGCAGTGAGTATCACCATAGGTGTGTGCCAGATCTCCAGGGTTGCAGTCCCTGTCTCCAGTCCTGGCTTTAGAGAAAGGCAGATTTCCCTGCAAAGCAGCCTGGCTGCCAAGGAGCTCCTTGCTTTGGGAGCTGAATGCTTTTGACAAAAAGCCTGAGCTTTTCTGAAACACTCCTCTCTAGCAGCTGGCCATGCTGGCCTGCCCAGACATGAAGATCCACTTCACAACAGCGTTGTAAATCTTAATTAAGATCTGTAAACGATAGATAAAAAGGATTATATGAGTACACAAGTATCACTATCAGGTAGAGCCCCTGAGAACCAGCACTTTGATGCTGCACCATGCACGGTGGCATTGAGAAATGTATGAATGTCACAGCATTATTGATTCTGTAGCTACTAAAAAGCTCCACGATCCCTGGCAATAAAAACATGATAATGAGGAGTAGCCAGGATAGCACTATTTCTGCAAACAATATTTGCATTCCCTGGGACTGGAGCATAAGCTGTATTTATCAATAGAGAGGTGAGGGCTGGTTTGAATGCAAAGGATTAGCCAGGTTCATTTTGCAGAAAATGTGGTGGCTGTGGTTCATCTTTTTAGCATTAGCTGCAAGGTATCAGCAACAAAAGAGCAACTCACCTAAAAGCAAATGCTGCAAAACAGCACTAAGAGATATCAGAAGAGAATATATCTACTATTTGTTTTTTTTGGGATTTTTTTTTTTCTAGGTAAAGCTCAAAACTCAACAGCTAAGATACTAAAACCTTGGTTTAATTATACTCAGGATGTGCAGGAGCACAACCTCATTAGAAGGTGAAGGAAAAGCAGAATGTTGTATTGCCCTAACGAGTAGCTACTATTTAATGAAAAAGATAAAGTATTACTTTATGGAAACCCACAGCATCGGAGATTTCTCTAGAGAGGGCAATATAATGTAATTAAGGCCAAGTGCAGATGAAAAGAGCTACCTCAGTGATGTATGCTGTCTGATCCTGCCCCCCCAATGGTGTGTAAATGAGGACACAGCTCTAACAGGCTGCTTTCCATGATTTACCCGAGCAGCGAATTTCCAAAAGCAGAAAGAAAAAGACAGTTTGTAAACACCAATCACTCTCCCACCGAGAGAAAAGGGAAAGATGCTGCTGTGCTTTAACAGGGGCTACGTGAAACAAATGGCTGCTTTGCCTCTGCAGGTCATTAGCATAGGTACAGCCATAAATTTTGTTGTTCCCTGCTGTGGTACAGAAATCCTGCTGAAGCTGTCCTTTGAGCTCACGGCAGTCTGGACAAAAGGCACCCTCACCTTCCACCTCTGCACTTGGTGACACAAAGGTTGGAGCTGCATCCTCCACTTCTCCTGCCTGAGGCCCCACATTTTCAGCCCCAGTGGGATGCTCAGGCTTTGATGGAGATGGGGCAGTTTGCTCTGACATCTCAAAGCCTGCTGTTTTCTTGGGTTTTTTTTATTATTTCTCTCATTAAATGAGTTTTCCTCTCTTTATTTATCTCTCTTCCCAATGAATCTCCTGGCTGATGCACATGTTCCACATGGAAGGAAATAAAAGAAAACTTTCCTTTGGTAGCATTATGCAGGCAGAGAACTTTTGTATTGGAAAGAAAAGGAAAGGCAGAAAGCAAATTCTTCAAACATCGCTTGCTTGGAAAAGCTTACAAATCCTGCTGGCAGAAAGTTTATAGTCCTCTGCAGAGATCTCAGCTGGGTGATTTTTTTCTGTCTCTCAGACAAGAAATACCATGCAAATTCTCTTAAATTACTTGGTAACTACAGAAAATATGCTTGGCAAATACCCTGTCACTACACAACACAGTAATTACATATTCTGCATCCAGGTACCAATTATATTGCCTCTCCATTACTCAGCGATTACACTTCAAAGTAATTACATCTGGGTACTCTGGGTGATAAAGTAGCAACAGTCCTGTGTCCATTCTAGGGGGAATTGGCTTCTCTATAAACACATTTCCCAAACACTTTATACCAAAAAACAGATCCAGAGATCTCCCAAGGAGTGGGAATGTGAAAAAGGGAATGTGCCTTTTCCTCCCAGAGTAGGAGGAGCTGCTGGTCTTCCTCAACTGATCAACACTTGAAGACCTCTGAAAGCAAGACACTCATTTAATGTCAAAAAGGGACAAAAGTCACCAGGGCAAAATGTATGGTAAGGAGCCAGGAGGCTTTGAAGACATAAAAAATGTGATGTGGTGGCTCCAGAGGAGCAGGGGACAAGTGCTCAGTGTGTGGCAGCACTAAGAGTGACAGCCCAGCACAGACCCACACTGCAGCTCTGCCACAGAAGCAGCCAAGCCCCGACTGCAGCCTCACTGCTCCAGAACCAGGAGAGTTTGTGCCACGTGGCTGAGCCCCACACGCTGGGGCTGATGGCAGCAGCAGCACACAGATGTGCACAGCTGTGTCCCCAGACACCAAACCCACCCTCTGCAGTCCTGGGCACAGGAACACCAGGCTCAAAGTGCTCCCACTTGTAAAGCCACAGCTCGTTGTCCTCCTGGGATCCAGGAACCAAACCACAATGCCTGCACTTGCTCTGCAAGCAATTCCTTCAAACATGCTAATAAAATAAGTCAGAGGGAGAAGGGAGGAGAGGATTTTCTAAAACAAAGACTTCTGCCACCTGCAGCTGCTGCCTGCCTTTCCCATCACCTCCTGAAGCTCATTCCTGACCATACACACCATTCCCATTCTCCCTGCATCCCAGAATGACACCTTTTAATGGCAGCAAGTGTTAGAGATTCACTTCTGCTGACCTTTTCAGATCAGTCCTGAAAGCTCAGAAGAAACCTGGGCAGGATTTTAGGAGCTCAGAATTCTAGCACTGTCCCTTAACAATGCTTAAGAGGATGTTAATAGGTTAACATGTTAAATATTGTCTCTTTCTTGCTGAACCAGATGAGAAATATTTCAATTACAGTGTTCCCATGGAAGATCCCTACTCACTCGAGTTATTGTAAGCCAAGCCACAATCATCACACATCTGCCTGCTCTAGGCCAAGATCACAGCTCTTTTGAGTTTTTGCTTTGTGATTGCACTGGACACAGGACAGGAGACCCTCTGGGAGAGCATTATGCTATTAACAAATAGTCTCCAAGCTTCTCCCCACCCCATCCTAGAAAATTGCTTGTCTCCCAGCCCATGGCACCACCTGAGCTCTTGTTTTTCCCTAATTACTCACAGGTCTTACCTACAGTTTTTTGAAGCAGATGCGAATTTTCCACTGATTTCAGCATATACAGGGTCTGATCCCTAGAGTAATTTCTGGCTAAATAAGGTACTCAAGGAAATCACCATGACAGTTCATTAATAAACCTTATGATGAGTTTATTGCATACTGTTGAGGGGGAAGGATAGAAGACAGAAACTGCATACTGTCTGAAAAAAAGGGCATTTCCCCATTAAAAGAATGTTTCCCTCAAGTGCTTCATAATTATCAATGAAAAGTGGTCCAGTGTGTGCTTATGAGGAGCAAAATTATTTGCTACTCTGCAGAAAAACACAGTTCCTAGGCTTATATTTCTGCACCTGATCACAGCTTTGGTCACCTGCATTACCATGCCTGTAGGACATGCTCCAGCTGGACAAGCCATAGCAAACCTCTGTCCAGTAACAACCTGTCCCACACCTCAGGGGTTTCATCCTTCCCCCCTTTACACCAGTGGAAGGCAATAATCCTCATGGATAATGGCATGGATAATGGATAATGAAGATAGGTTATCAGGATTTTGCCAGAAGCTGTGAAGGTGGAAAATCAGGTCAGTTCAGACTCCCCAGCCTTCCTGGCTCAAGTGGCAGCACCTTGTTTGGCTGCCCTTTCTGCTTCTATGGTTCAGTGAGACCGTTCCTGACCTACCAAGGGAAGTAGAATTTACAGAGGAAGTTCTCCATTAGGAATTTTAAAAGGAAACAATTCTCAGCCAGATGTGTTTCAGGCTGGAATTCCACTTAAGAGAAAACAATAAAAGCAACGCAGTCCTGTCAGTCAAGATGCAGAGACACCCTCACCAGGACTTAATTAAGAACATTCTCCTTCTGCTTTGCTGGCCACATCAAATGTAGGAAAACTTCTGACCTTCTTCTTTGGCAAGACCTGGTGAGACTTGGCTGGCTGAACCCAAGCAGCAGCTCCTGTGCTGTGAGGAATGGTGGATCCTGACTTCTCTCCTGCACTTGGGCTGGCCTCAGCCAACACTCAGCCTGCTGGGAAGCCTCAACAAAAATTATCAGAGCTGAACAGAGACCACATCTTAACCTACTTCAGATCTTCCCACATCCACATCAGCCATTCCAGCAAAAAGAATTTTCCTTACAACATAATTCTCCCTTTGTGTACCCATCAGCAAGCAGGTGATATTGCTTAAGCCTCTTGCCACAGGGAAGCTGTAATCCCTGGCTTCTGTCAAACCTGAAAGCCCCTGGTCAGGTCCTCTTTAGCAAGCAGAACTGAACTGGAAGGATCCAGCTTGTGCAGCTGCTAAATGGATGGCAAGAGGCTCCGTGCCTGGAACACGCAGTTTCACCCTTGGTGTCAAACACATTCGGCCCTATTAACATTTTATCTGTGTGCCAGAGCCAGAGCAGGAGACTTGGCAACCAGTCAAGAATAATCTTTCCTGGCACACAGAACCCTGCTGCAACAACTCCCATGGACTTAGGGAGCTTTGGCAGGAGGGAAGAGACTGAAGATGGAGACGTGGAAGAAAGAGGGGGAGGAGGGAGCAGGCAGGCCCAGGATGGGGAGTGTGAGGGGTGTGAGATTAAAAGATTTTTACGTGCATGATGAAGGCCTAAATTGTTCATTGGTAGAGGATGGGGAGGTTGTTTCCTTGAGACACTGGCTTAGCAAGGTCTATCTGCTGTTCCTTTTGTGGCTCTGGAAATAGAAGGAATTAGCCCTTATCTGCACGAGATGCCTGATCATTGGCCAGTGTTCACAGGGCACTGTGAGAGAAAAAACCTTCTCCCAGCTAAACATCCCCCATCCACAAGTGTAGCTGAGACAATGCAAATGCTGTGGATGAGAGCTGATGACATGCTCTATCTTGGACAAACTCAGCAGTGGAAGGGTGGGATTGTTCACACTTCATCCTGAGATTTAGCATGGCTTGGTCGAAAGAATCTGAAGTAAAAAATGCCCCCCGTCTTACTTACTTTCAACTGAAAGTCCACAGAACTTACTCTTGGGAATATTCACCCTTGTCTGAGTAACAGAAGGTGCAAGGGATCAAATTTGGGAAGCATCAGGAGTGAAAACAGGTTCCTCACATCAGCTGAAGAGCAGAGATTCAATTCCTCCATGGCCAGAAGAACAGGTTAAACATAACAAGCACCCAGACATGCAGGCATCTCTAGGACCCATCATCAGAAACTCACTCCAGGGCTTCTTACATAGCCAAATGTGAAATTAAAATAGAATATATACAATGAATGGTGTCCTGATACAGTCAAATGCCCTAGCACCAGGGTGAGATTAGTTAGTATAATTTCTATTCACATTAATTAATTGGAACACCTAGAGCTTTAAAAAATAGCTCTGCAATTCCACTGCCTAAACAGCTTACAGTATTAGCAGCTAAGGCAAAAGGGAGGGATGAAGAACCTTCTCATTAAAAGCTATATTTTAATGAGATAGCAGTCCAAATTTTAAAGAATTCATCAGGAATGGCAGCAAAGAACACCCATATTAGAGTAGGAAAAGCACACTACAAAGCTAAAGTGAGGCAAACCATCATTGTCGGGCTCACAGAGTGCCAGCAGAACAGCTGGGTTTGTCAGGCTGGGGGACAGCAGCAGTGTGATGACAGGAGGGTCAGTACCTGCCACCAGCCCCGTGACTCCCTTCATTCATTACTGCAATAAACATCACAGCAGGAAGTTGAAATAGAAGACAAAATGTAGCAGGAGAAGAGGAAAAACAAAAAGGAGCTTGGGAGAGGATCCTGCTGAGGAGAAAGAGGCCCATAAAGCAAGGACAGCTGGAAGTCAAAGCAGAAGTTTCCTACTGGAAGTGAACCCTCATTTTTCCTGATTTCCTAACAAAACAACAGTCCTGCAGTGATGTTCCATGTGGGTGTCTGCTCTGCCCATTTAGTGTTTCACAAAAGCAGGAAGGCAGGGATGTGCTGGGAGCAGCTGGACTGAGCATAGAGCCCTCAGAAATTCCTTGTTAGCCTTCAGAGAAGCCACACAAAATGTTTGACTCAAGTGTTTGGTTGCTTGTGGAAAAATAACATTTCTTTGCTCTGATTTCTGTGAAGCTGTGCTGTGTCCCTGTGGCCTCATGCCGGGTTTAAGAGACTCAGCTAACCTGCACCTTGAGGATCTCAATGATATGAGGAGTCAGAGCACGCTGCTGCCAGAGGACTTGCTAAGCCATGGAAATGTCACCATGAGAAGTTGAAGAAATTACCAGATTATCCCAAATGAATTTTTCCTGGTGAATTAATAATGTTTCAGCATAAGGGAAGCAGAAAAGATCTGTCCTTAATTTATTTTTCTCTCTGATTTATTAACAGCATGGAAACATAAGCATGGCACAACACTATGGTCAACTCCCAAATCCCCAATCTTCTTATAAACCAGGGAAATTACAATTTTTTTCTAACCAAACGAGGCATCAGAATCAGTTCCAGCATGTGAATATGTGCCCTAGAGATCCCAACAGCTTCAGAGCAATGCAAGTACACACAGCCCCTAAATTACCTCTGATAGCATGCAAGGGAGCAGAGGGACAGATTCCACAAATCTGAATCCTCCTTTCAACACAGCTAACCCAATCCAAACCCTGTAAAATAAGTTCATGAGGAAAAAAAAAAATCGTAGTTCCTAACTCCATCCCTAAAAATCCTGCTTGCAAAGTGAGTATCTTTATCCCTTGCCTGTTGTGCTTATCTCCTGTCTTGCAGCCCAATCAGCTTCTGAGCTGTGTGCTTTGGCATCTGGGTCCCAGATCAGTGAAGCTCAGGTGAGAGGCATCTTTGGAAACACACTTAGGCCTGGCTTGCAGTGCTCTCCCCTCAGCAGCCCTCTGGCTGCTTCTCCAGCCAGCTTTCTGGGCTCATTTATTTGTCCTTGTCAGTTCAAGGTGCAACTTTGTCCCATCTAGTGATTTCCCTGTCTAGGCTGACTTGGGAGAAGGTCTGAATACCAGCAAAAGACAAGAAGCTCCATAAAGGAGGAAGATAACAAGGAGCAAAATGCAGTTGTTCTGAAGCTTTTTTTCATACCTTACTCGTGTAATGAATCTGCATCATCCCACTGCATTTGCAGGCTCGTAAAGATCCAGTTCAGTGTTTCCCTTTTATTCACACTGATGATAATATGACTAATTGTAGTCTTCTTGCCCACTGAAAATTGAATGAAGGAGGAAATCTGCATACTGACTGAACATACTGCCAGAGAGAATAATAAATGAAAATCAAAGGCCCAGCTCCCAGATGACTGTATGCAAAGCAATCTGTTTGCGTGAGAATTCACACTTTCAATCGCCACTGGAAGTCTGCAGTGGATAGCATTTTTCTGGTGAAAATGATACAAGCATTTGATCATCCTCAGAAGAAAATCTGTGATGTTCAAGAGTGCACAAACTCTCACCCTTCTCAGAGTGCCCAGGCAATGAGGCCGAGGAGAGCCCAGCTCTGGATACATGAATTCCACATGCAGCATCCCTTGATACCGGCTTGATTTATGCGATGTCTCCTTGAAAAAGAGATAATTATGTAGACTGGGATTATTTATTTACACAGCCCTGTCACATTTGGAATGGAGCTGGAGCCCCTGATCTGCTCAAATTCCCTGGCACAGCTGATGTAGAGGTTCCCTGTCGGAAGGGATCGGGTGTGCGCCTGTCATGCCACCTCTCTCTGGAAGTGAAAGGACATTACTGAGGCATGAATCACCCAAATCAGGGCAGTGTCTGTCCCAGAAGCCTGCTCAGCTCCCAGCCACAGTGCACTGCTGCTGTTGGTCATGGTGGTTTTATGGGAGCCCTGCTCCCTGCAGCAGCAGCAGCAGCAGCATGGACATGCTGGAGGGGGAGGATGCCAGCCCATGGAGCCTGACAGCAGCCTGGTGTTTGCCTGGTATCCCAAGAGAAAGGCAGAATAAAGCAATAGCACAGCTCAGGTGATGCTTCACAGTGAAATAGCAGGAACCATGCCTGTACATCATTGCCACCTCCTAAAAACAACACGACCAAATGCTGGTGCTGTGTTTTTCCATCTAGACTCGTTTCTCAAGTGCTTCTCTGCTTTTGTCGAGGGCACATCAACACCCTTCCCACAAGCCCTCTGGAGCCACCTTCCTGCTGGAATGATCCATGCCTTTCCGTGGGATGGCTCAGAGGTGAACAGGACACTCAACTTTGTGAGTCTATAGGATTTCCCCGTTAACACCATTGCAGCAGAGCTACCAACTTCCCTCCTTCTGAAGAGTGAGGGAGGCAAGTGGAGATGGAAGTCTTTATACAACAAAATTCAATGATTTTTTAAGATATCTTGGATGGCAAAGGTGTTCTATAGTGAGACTTAGGTCATCTTTACACCCTCCCCATACCTCTGCCCAACATACTGGGCATGCTGGGCAGAGCAGCTACCAGGCTGGTTTGGTTTGTGCGGCTCACAACCAGCTTTTTGTGGTTTTGACATTCAGGTTTATTGGATTGCAGACTGGCCTGGATGTTCCCTTCCACTTTTCTGTTCATTATACAAGAAGACCCCTCTTTAACTCTTTAGATCAGCTCTCTCTCTCCTTCTTGCATCACTGGAGCAGAGCCAAGGGGACAGAGCTGAGGCTACAGTCTGAACTTACATATTGAACACAAGTCACATGAGTCAGTAAATCATTTGTCTCTACAGGGGGCCCTGCACCTGCCAGACGGGAATAATTAAGTGATCAAGTGTCCAGAGAGCTACAGAGGCAGAGGACACTGGATATATTTGAGGTGGTGGAGCAGCTTTCTTCATGAAGAATCTGACTGTTAGATTCCTCATTAGCTTTGCTTCCCTCCCATCAGCCCTACAACCCAGTGAAGCAAAAGGGTCAAAAGCAGATCAAGAGCAAGGCAGAAGCACAAGACTCTGAACAGGGAAGAGGTGTTGATCTCACACACAACCTGCCTGCACTCAGAAGGACAACTTCACCTTGGGAGCTGGGCACCACATCCACACCTGACACTGCCTCCCCATCCCCTCAGTGCTCACTGCCCCTGGGCACCTTCCAGCCTGTTACTAATTTGGACCTGTCTCTCCAGTTCACTCATTTGCTGTGAGGTGAGATTAAAATAAACAGAAGAAAAATAAATCTAGAAGGGAATACCTTTTTTACTTGGTGCTGGCCAGTGCTCAATCAGGAATGGGACATCATTTGAACTTACATCTTCCTGGAACAGGAAGAATTCCCTGTTCTCTTCCCAGGTAGAAACATGGGTGGGAAGAGAAGGATCACACTTTCTAATAGCTGAGGGTGCTCCTTTGGGCTTAAGCCCAGCATCAGGGCTATCATGAGGGTCAGAAGAATGGCCAGTGTTGGTAGCCACGTGTGGAGTTCAGGCTTCCATCCACCTGAGAAAGCAGCACTTCCCTAGCACTCTTCCAGCCATGCTCCTTTCTCCCCTCGAGGGATTCATGTCAGTTCCATGAAATTCTCATCACGAGGGATTTTGAGCAGCCTGTTGTGACAAGATCACTTTGAGTGCTGTGTGCCCAGCACCAGCAATGCTCCAGGTCAGGGCTGGCTCTGCCTCCTGCCTTGCTCCAGCTTCCCTGGGTGCACGAACATTTCAGCCACCCATGAAAACAACAACATAAACTCTCCTGGGAGCAGATGGGGCAAAACCACTCACCTGCTGCAAAACCTATGCCTAAAATGAGCTCCCCTGAAGAGGGAAGTGAATAATTTATGATGATTCTTGGTAGACCTGGGGAATGATTTTCAATGAATGGGAAAAAAAAGTCATTTGTTTCTCAACTGTTGTAATATTTTAATTCAGCATTTATCACGCCAAAAAGTATTGTTTAGAAATTTGTGGTACATTTCAATTCAATGTTATATAAATATATTTGGGGTTATTTTGGAACCAGAGGATAGGAGCATTAAGAAAAATTATAACTGCTTTCAAAGACCTAAAATAAAATGTAGCCTTTCATTTTGGGTGAAATCAAATATTTCAGATAGACCAAACTGAGTATTTCTGAAGGGGCTTCACCATCACCTCCAAAATTATTCTGTTAATTTATCAGTATAAGATTCTCCTTTATATTTCTCACTCAAAACAAAACATCTGTTCCTTCTTCCATTCCTTGTTAGATAGTGTCTTATCTTCCCCTTTCCATAAATGCTTAATTGAAAGAGGCATGAATTTGTTGGTAGCACAGCAGTTTGGAGAAAAAGAAAAGCTATGAAACACTGATGCAGAAACAACCCTGCAGGAAGACTTTCTGAGCTGATGCCACTACAGAATGGTAGAAAAATGGTGAATGTGAAATTAAAACAAAAAAAAAAAGCATAAAATAAAGAATGAAATAAATAGCAAGATTTAAAAATCACATAAAAAAACCCCAAACTGTGCAAGAGCTTTAAAAATTCAAAACACTTCAACTATATGCTTGGACCCAAGGGGATGTTCTAAGAAGAAATGCATCTGAATGAGACATTCAGAATGTCCCCATGAGAGCAATTCCACATTGCGGAACACTTTGCATCCTTTTACCAGAATGCTGATTTGGATGTGACCTGTACATTGAGCAGCAAAACTTTCACACCACCTTTTGTTTTATCCCAAGAGAGGAATGGATAGCAAGCTTGAATTGTTAGCTATACTGTCAACATATTTTTAATAAAATATTCCTGGCCTCATGACTCTACATCATCACAGTTCCATTAGCTTAAGCCACTTATAATAAACTAATAGGCAGAATGATTTCCAGCTACTAGCAGCTAAAGAAATAATAAGCAGTTTCTCTTTCTTTATTTCTTCATCCCTCTCTTTCTTTCCTTCTTTCTCTCCTTTCTTTCTTTCTTTCTTTCCCTCTCTAAATGACAGATAAACAGAAAGACATCCGCCCTGGAATTTCCTCAGCTGCTCAAACAGGTTTCACCATGAGCTGGTAGATGGCTACTGTATTCAGGACATAATTGTGCTTGTGCCTTGTGCAAATAGAAACTCCTGCACTGATCTGGAAATTGGTTTTGTTGAGGGCTTCTTTCCTTCACACTGAGAACCTTGTCCTGAGCTCAAAGGACAGACATAAGGAAGAGTCTCCATGCATAGTGGTCATGCTGATGTTGATGCAGCTCCCAGAGGGTGTCATTTCCTTGTTCTCCAGGGCTGGATGAGCAACTGGATTATTTTATTTATGGGTTAGCTCTGAAATTGCCATCACAAGCCCTCATAACTGGACAGTTCTCTAGCCACAAGGGAAGGAATGATTTTCCCAACTCTGGGCTGCAGCTGCACTGAGAGCAAAGGCACTGAGAATGGAACGTGCAACCTAGCAGGCAACCAGTCACTCCCTGTGCCTCCCTCCCTGGACAGGGCACCAAGTTATCTTGGCAGGCTGGAGGCTGCTGCAAGCGAAGAACTATTTGTGTGAGCACTGCAGAGATCAGATGTCATGACCAACATGCCAGGGGAACAGCAGACTGCAACCCAAGTGCCCAAGCCAGCCGTGAGTAGATGGACCAGCCCTGGGATAACAAAGGGATGCTGCACGTTTCTTCTGAGTGAAGAGACAGAGGAAAAACCCCGAGCAGCATTTCCCTGATGTGCAGGTGCCTCCAAGCAGCCCTGCCAGTCCCTGAGTGCCTTGAGCCAAGCAGCACCGGTGCTGCTCCTTGGGCTGCTCTGCGTGTCCCACCCCAGTGACGCACAATGCGCCACTCAAGAGTGGAGAAGCATTATGGTTGCCTAGGCAATGCCTTTGCCATGAACAATAAATAAAATGAAAGACAATGCCTTGGGCTAGCAGCGCCCAGGGGTCTGTGTGACTCTCACCAGTGCAATACCTCCCTATGGAAAAGCCAGCTCCTGGCTCCGCACATGGACACGGACACACACACTGGTGCGCTCCTGCCTTTCACTGCAGGAAACTGCCTCCTCCAGCTCACTCCATGTCAAACAGCAGCACAGGCAGAAGAAAACACATCCAAAACCACACTCAACCGAGCTCACTCCTTCCTACCTCCTCACAAATGACTGCCAAACCGTGGGAGGAATCCAAGAGCCGAAGACACAAGGAGTTCAAGCCCCCGGCATTGTGAACCACTGCAGTGAAACCCCTTATTTAAATGCAATGGGAAATGGTGCTGTACACAGAGACGCAAACAAGAAGCCGGACAGGAGCCCGGCAGCCCGTCGGAGTGGGTTTGTGTCAAAGGAAGGCACTGCAGGCTGGCACTCACTGCGGGCAGGCAGCCACCGCCCGGCCAAGCACGATGGCGTGGCTCGTTTTTCACTCTGACACCACTGCAGGCTCCACAAGGCTCCTTGACTCGCAAGGTGATCGGAATATTGAGTACGGTACTGCAGCAGCGAGCCTGGCACCCAGCACGGCGGTGGAGAGACTCACACCCTCCCTCCCCGCCCCTTTCCCGACCGCATGCAAGGAAAGAAGGGAAAAGAAGCAAGAACAAAACCCTCCAACAACGAGATTCCAACGCCCCCTCATACATCTTCGGGAATGGACCTTGGCTCCATTGTCTGCGGTCCTTCAACTCCTTTCCCAAATGCCAGAGTGTCTGTGGGTCCATCCCCATGCGCAGCCCCCTTTTTAACATGCATACTTCTGCCATGGAAGTGTAACCCCGGCAGTAATTGTGATCATGGTCCTGCTGCGGGGACACCGCGCTCCTCCTCTGCCTGTTACTATGCAAATAGAATTCCTGGAAGGAGCAATAAGTCCCGGGGTGCAGCCCATGGCTTGGGACAGCTGCCGGGGTCAGCTGCTGTGGTGGGACCCAGCCTCGTCCTGCTCACACCAGCCACCCTCAAACCCTCAGCACACCTTCATGAGATGGGAACAGCACTGCGTGACAGACAGCCTGATGTCCCACCTTAAACACGAAGCCACTCCTAGCTGATGCCAACAGAAACCCACAGAGGCTGAGTTTTAGTCAGGGAAACATTGCAGACTTGGATCTCCAAGGGCATGGCTTCATCGCTGCCAACAAACACACCCGATAGGAACAACATCTGTGAGCCTGTGGCTGGCCATACTCCTTCTACTGGTCTTTGCTCTGCTGCATCTCCCCCGGCTCTGTCCTTGGGTCTCAGATAATTTCTCCTGTCCCATCTTCCCAGCTTCATTCGTGCCTGTAGCTTTCCTGCAAAGAGGAGTGAGTCATCAAAAACACCGTCAGAAAACTTCACTTTCACTCATGAGCTTCTTTACCTCATCCAGCTGGGCAGGTTGCACACAGAACAAATTACTGTTGTTATTTCTGAGAGCACTTAAGAACTCATGTCATAGATTGAGGGTGGGAGAGTCAGTCCTAAAAGGGTTAAAGGACCAATGCAAATTTTCATTGTATTTCTGAGATGCAGAAGCATCCTCTGTGATCAAATATCTACAGGATGCTTAAGCATAGCCCCCATTCATCTTAGTTCTTTTTATATATTTATTTAAACAAAGTAAGATGTCTCTGAAAAGCATTTAAATTCACATAAATATTGTGGAGAAGGAAATTTCATGCTGATACCTGACTGATCAGTTACATGCTTAGCAAAACCAGCAGTAACAGCACAGCAGATGTGGGGTTCTCTCTCCCTCCCACTCGTATTACTTCTGGATAATTCCTTATTGATCAGCTGAATGACACAGCAAAAATTTCCATTTCAAATTTTAAAAAAAATTCATTTGCTGATTCAGTTTTCGAAAATGTTTGCAATAGGTTTCAGTGTCAAAGAGGCACCATTTCATTGACCAGATCTGACTCAAGAATATGAAACTAATGCATCCTGTTGTTATTCCTTCCAGTGGCAAATGAGTTCTGCAATAATTAGGCCCAGGAAAATAGATTATTGTTATAAATATCTGATAGCAGATATTCTGAACTCATAAATGTCTCTCTGATGTGAGATGGGGATTGACAACATAATCATCTCTCTTGCCACTCTGCCTTTCTGCAGCAAAAAGTGTATTTGTGTGCACTCCTGCTCTCCTCCTTCCCCCAGTCCTCCCCAACTTTGGAGTTGCTCAGGAGAGCTCACTGCTGCCTGTGGTGAATCAAAATGTGTTATCATTAGGCTGAACGTGTTACTGAGTTAATTAAATGTCACACTTTTGATAAAATTAATTAGAAGCATTTCAGACTCATCTGAACACACACTCTTCACAAAACCTGAGAAATAAGTGCTGATGTTTTCATCTCAGCAGATTTTATTGATGGAAGCCCTTCATCCGTTCATTCATTACTAATATAAAATGCATTTTTTACACTGTAGGCAACAAGTTCTTCCTCTCTTTTTCATTCTGTACCAGACTGTAGGAAACACTTGCAGCACTCAACTGTGGTCCATGTTTGGAAGCTCAGGTTCCCAGGATGAGGTTGGACCCACATTTCTAGAACATGATTTTTAGCAAGTTGAAGTCTGCAAGTCAATGACAGCAACTTTAGGCTGTGCCTGTCCATGGCCTGAGAGCTTCACAAAGTCACCATGGAGGCTGATGTTGTTCAAGTTTGCAAGGCTCAATCCTTTCCCTAACTTGACATGAATTCCCTACACCTTGGATATGAAATAAGGGAAAGTCCTAAACCAAAGCAAATTTCAATTCAAAAAATCCACCCCTTATTAAGTATGGACAAGGCAATTTTCCAAGCCAGGTACTCTACTGCCCCTGAATTCCTGTATGCACTGTAGACTTTTTCTCACACAAAATTGCATTTCCCTTTAGCCCATCAATCATCTCTTATTTCACCTCACCCAGTGCAGGTTAATGCTCACCAGGACAGCCACCATCCCTGTCTCAGAAGCAATCTCAATAATTTCCTCACAAGGAACACAACCCCAAAACTTATTTTCCAGGCTTCACTTCAGGGTGTCTCATGCTCCTTTGAGTCCCTGTAATTGTTGTTCCAATTACAGATTGGAACAACACTTTGCACCTTACCAGAAATGTATTTAACCATTTATTACTGTATAAGGGACATGAAATACTAGCTAAAAGACATCCTTCACAACACAGGATATGGGCACTCTAGATGTGAACTCTTGGTAATTTGTTTACTGGTAGCTCCTGGGCTGCCCCTCTATGCACTCCACTAAAATGAGGTTTTCCTTGTTTTTTTAAACCTGCCTGGGTGAGGAACAGATACAAGTCACAGCTGACTAAGTTTTTCAGTTTATGAAACAGAAATAAGGATAGTAAAATTAGACAGAAACAACCTTCATTCTCTTCTCCATTCCAGTTGGCTGGAGCCTGAACTGCAATGCACACTGGCAGTGGATTTTTTCACTAGAGCCCATCATCTTTTGTTTCCTCATCACCGTGACATTGTTAGTTTGTTGTGGACCCTTTGTACTCTGCTTTATTGCTTTGTCTCAAAGCTCTGTCATATGTCTGACACCTGAGGTGTCCCACAGCATCTTTCACTAGGCTTGACCTTGGCCTCAAAAAGATGTGGGGGAAATTGGTGTCCCTGAAAGCTCTGGCTGAAGAGAGAAGAGAAAAAAACCCTAAAGAGATGCTTATGGGAACTTTCATCAGGCAAACAGTTTTGCTATTAAAATGATAAACTGGAGTAGCTTCCAGAGATAAAGACTATGACAAAATTCTGTTATTAAGTGCTACAGCTTTGTTCTTGGCACACACCAAAAGCTGTGTAGCTGCGATGAGGAACACAAGTAAATTTTCACTGAACTTGCTGCAAACAGGACCAAGAAAGCAATAGTATCACAAGTTCAGCAGATTCCTGAAACATTTATGTATGAGACTTTAGATCACATGATGAATTTGCAATAAACAGTAGCATAAAAGATGTTTCATTGTATAAATGTAAAAGTTAGAACTTTTGGATTAAATTTGACAAAAAGATGATGGGTGGGAGACCATCAGAAAGATTCATTCAGCCTGAAAATACATCCAAACTCTTGAGGATGAGGAGTTCATTGTTCCTACATGTCTTCAGAGCACCTCTGGCTCTAGAGGAAGATAGAAAGATTTTTTTTTCTTAAACAAGAGAAAATTACCAGGGAAGGGACCTATAAATTTATATTCTTATCAGAGAAAGAATGGACGGAGGGGCCAAGTCAAACCAGCTTAGTGAAGTGTTTTATGGACAGCAGTTTTCATTAGGAAATACTGGGAAAAAGTACAACAGCCCTAGCTCTGTACACATGGGCTTATTTAAACTAACAGAAGGAAGAACTTGTTAGGAAAAAATAGTTACAGTAAGTTTTTTTACCTAGAAAACACTAACTTTGTTCTAAAATATTTTTATTAATATATTCTATATCAGGACTAATTAACATATTTGAAATGAAGAAAAAAAGTCAAACAATAACCTGAGAGGAGGTCAGCGCCCAAGGCAATAAATATATTCAAAGACAGAATAAACAGGTAAAGAAGTACATACAACGAACATCAGATTTGCTTTTTACAAGAGCAATTACCCACTAAAATAGTTTGTCCACAGCTTTGTGGAGGTTTCTTTCACTCAGTCTTTAAAGCAAGGTGGGATGTTCACACAAAGGTTATGGGTCTTGTGCAGATGTAATGGAGTGCAAGTCTGCACTCTGTAAGCTGACAAGATGAAAGAGTTGAGATTAAATGAGTCATGATCACCTTCCAGCCCTAAAATATGTGATTCCCAGACCCTTTGCATTATAGGCTTTGTTGCCTTCCTGTTTTCTGGGTGGAGTGGAGTGATCTGAGCCGCAAAACCAGCACCAAGAAGACAGTGACATCTCAAAGTCACTGCACTGCAGCTTCCTCCTGGTTATTGCTTTTTGCTTTGGTGTTTCTGCAGGGACCAGCTGCTGCTTTGCTACTTTTCTCCACATTAGAGGAAAAAAAATGAGGAATCTTTGGTGACCACAAGCTTTCTTATGCTTTAACCATAAGGTGTTTTACCACAACTATGCTGCATATAGTAATATCCCAGCATTTCTGATGTTCTTCAGCCAAATCAAAAACTGAGAACCAGGTCTAGCAAATCAGAGGGACAGCTTGGTGGCAAAGGTGTAAAAAGAGCAGTCAGGAATGGTGGGCACTTCTGGTGAAGGAGGGTGAGCAGTAAATCCATAAGTATCAGGATTAAGGCCAGTTTTGGTCAACATCCCCTTGTTTAATGCATTTGGTGACAAGTTTAGGAGCTCTTCCAGTTCTTCCTGCAGTTTCCACAAAAGAATCACAGTTTTTGGGGTGGGAATATGAACAGCAAGCTGTGTCCTTCTTCTGAAGGGTCTTGACACCTTTGCAAAAAGCCACAACTGGACTTTTCTGCTTCTCTCAAATTAGCACTCCATTCTCAAAATGCTCGCACCAGCAGCTAGAGAAAGAGCAACTCTTCAAACATCAAGGAGTAAATCATGTTGTCAACATCAGCATCATTTAGCTGCTAGTAGAAGACAGATTTACAGAAGTAGCAAAAATTGCTGGCATTAAGTAATGTGACTGCAGGCTGTTTTTGTTCGTATTGTTTATGATCACAGAGCAGGCTCTTTCTCTGTGGGGCCTATACCAGAAGAGATGATCACAGTCCTCCAAAAAATATTGGATTCTCACTTCAGTAATACTCTATCTCAGGAGAGGCAAATTCACAGGCCTCCAGCAGCTTTGTACAAAGCAGGATTTGCAGTAAAGGGAATTTTTAAAGGGGTCTGAAAAGACAGTAGTGGTATATGTTTGGATGTGTTTGCAGGGAGTGCTTTTGAATAAAAGCAGGCAGGGAAGATGTCAATTAAAATGCAGTGGGGAGGTTGGGGAGGACAAAGAAGGTGTTTCTCATAGCCTGGTCACAGCACCACTGGGTGACACTTTTTGACAGATCCTGCCCCACTGCCTGTCTTGTGTTCCTCAGAGTCATTCATACTAGAGTAGGGAAAAAAATCTATGTTCAAAAGAAGATCATGCCAAACTGGATCCATTTCTTCACCTCATACCAGCCCTGCAGGGCCAGAGAACCAGTAACCTTTGAAACCCCTGTGAGAATTGTGAGGGTTTATTTGGTTCAGAGCACACTGTGCAGGAAGGAAAGAGGCAGGAATTGCAGCATGTGAAGGTAATGTTTTACCTGGCCAACACAGCCTGAATTTGTTCAGAACTAGGTTTACTGGAGACTTCATAAACCTTTCAACAAGCCTGGCACAAATGACCTGACAAGCCTGGCCTAAGGTCAGACTCCCACAGCAGAACCTGCACTGCCCTCCCTGCTGTGGGTTATTTGAGGATCAGCCAGCCTTGGACTGGCACTGCTTGACTTAAAGCAGGGTTTAATTGGCAGTTAAACACTTTTATAGAAGAGGAGACAATTACAACAATCAGGACAAGGAAAAGGTTACCCTCTGAGGTGGCACAGCTGGTGCCCTCAGCACCAGTCAGGTGAAGATCCTGGGCCAAAACCCAACCACTGCTCACAGTGCTGGGGGTACCTGGCAGCTCACACAGGTAATGGGTGTGTCTGAAATAAGAGACTGATGTGCTTGAGAAGCCTCATTTTGACATTGTCCTCCCATGCCTGTCCTGCTAAAGCTTTTATTTTATTTTATTTTAATTATTATTATTATTTTTATTACTATTATTACAGTTCTTCACTGCCTCTCTCAAACAAATGGCAGGAAAGACAAATGTCCAAGCTGGTACCTGGAACCAGAAAAGATTCCAAATAGCAGTGATAGAAATGAATGTTCTCACATCTTTCAGCACAGATAGCAAGGAAACCTAAGCAAGCTGCTCCCATTACTGTCACTCTGTCAAGGCCAGACTCCACTGGTCAAGCTGGAAACACATTATTTGCACTGACAAATAGTGAGCTTGTGCAATACGTTTCTCTATAATCACCAGCATGATTCACAACAGCTTCACAGTCTGGCCTCAGAAGATCAGTTGAAATGGCCTGTCCTATCCTTAATGTCTTCTGCAGCCTCTGTGAAAAAAAATAACTACTGGGAAATGGCCTTCCCAGCTGTACAAATACCTCCAATCTACTCTGACCTTCACTGAAATCTTCCTCTCAGGGAAGGAAAATTATATCTTTTAATTTTTTTCTAATGTTCTGGTTTATTGTTTTTGCTCCTTCTCATGCAATATAATTAAAATGATGTCCTCAGAGTTGGAGGATACTTACAATAAACAGCTTCTGTGGAAGCTGAACAACTCAGCTATGGTGCTTAATCAACTGGAGATGATGTTTATTGCTGCATATGCTCTGCTGCTGTGAAAACTAGCCCTTAAATACCCAGTTTCTAAACAAGAGAAAATAAAAATCCAATAAGAACAAGTTAAGGTCCTTGACACACTGTGGGGAAGTGAAGGAAAGAAAGAAGGATTGTCTGTTGCACAATAGGAATAGGCTTAGGTCAGTTAATGCATTGTAAAATGAATTACTAGTGATAGATGAACCACAGGACACATAAAATACTGATTTTTTTCCAATAAGTGCCCATATATAGAGTTCCTTAAAGCTGCAAATTTCACTCTCATTCAGCTCTCCCAGCCTGGCTGCTCCAGAGCTCAGACAAAAACCTGTGGGCTGCAACATAGCTCATGTGCCCCCCCAAGAGAGCTATTCCAGGGGCTGAAGAACACATTTAAAATAAACATCAAGGGCAAAAGAGCAGCTGTTAGCAGCAGTGATAAATAACTGGGAAATATGCTGAGGGCCAAATGTTCAAGAGCCCTCAAGTACAAAATGAACCTGTCACTGTAATGAGCCTCACACTTTGCAACAAGAAAAGAAAACGGGAAGAGTTTATGCCCAGTTTTGCCTCAAGTGTAAAGAATAATTTGGCTCTAAACCTTCTGGGGTCCTTCCTATTGTGTACAAATAATCCAGTGTAATTTCCTGAGCTCCTTGGATTAATCAGGATTATACAAACTCGTCAGTGCTCCTGTGCTCTTCAGCCTGCAGATCATGCACAGCCTCATCCACTGGGGATGAACGGGGCAGAGGCTGCAGGAATGGGGGCAGTGAAGGGAGCAGAGAACTGGGGAGCTGTCACCCACCAGCACAGGCTGTGTCCCTCTCACAGGGACCCTCTGAGCCACTCAGTCAAAGTGTCTCTGAATCAGTAGCTCAGTTCTGAGCACGCCAAGACTGCCTGGAAAAATCCTGCAAGGCTCACCTGATCCACCAGTCCAGCAAGGCTCCTATGTTACCAGCCAATTTTTACTGTTTGTATCATTCCAGTTTTTTTTTTCTCCCCTCTTATATATTTCTATAGGAGCCCTTTAGCTGGATAAATTACATTATTAACAGCAGTAATAGCAACCAAGTGAGTCATTGCTAGGAATTTCATTTGGCATGCTTACAGTTAGAGATGTGTTTTAAATGTTGATAAATACAAGCAGAAGACTTCTGCTTCACTGGAGAAATAGATTCTTCCGTTGCCTCCTCTTGTGACTGAGAGTGAAATACTGCAGAATTATTTCTCTCTGCAATTTGCAGCCTAGTCCATGCACTTTGTATCTTCCTTCAGCTTTGAAATACAAGCATAAAGCTTTTGTACTTTGACTTATCTCACCTCTACCAAGCTCCTGCACACCTAGATATAGTGACCCACTGTAAATCCTCTGGAGTAAATTGTTCTGCATTAGAAAAATATGATACAAAGCAATGAAGAACTTTTGATAACTTTGGATACCAGGGAGGAATTAAATGATATATCTAACACAAAATAAGCACCTGGTTAAGGACTGCCTGTTGTAAGGCAGCAATATAAACCTGCCAGAAGAATCAAAGCACTAATCATCAGATTTGATTTTTCCCTAGGTGTGTGAAGGACCCAGTGCAGTCCTTCAAAAATCACACAAAAAAAATAGTGGAACATTCCTAAGGACCCAGGCATTAAGGACAAGTAACAGGTCTCTATTAGGAAGACACAGACAAGACACCCATTATCTTCTTTCTTCTTTCTTTTTTTTATAAGATAAATTAAGACAGGTGAAAATACCTGCTTGAGACCAAAACTCAGCACTCACATAGGTGAAAAGTATCTGTATAACATGAAAAGAAACAGCAGCATCAAACTGTCTACAGTTTTTTTACTAAACCACCTAAAACATGGCAGAAAATGTTTTTTCTTTGTTTTCTTTCTTTTTTTTCGAAATTCATTAAAATCCTCTCTGTGTCCTGTCATATTTAAGGATTCTCTAAGTCAGGAAATGTATAGGCAGGCAGGATTTTTGGGACAGACACCTCTCAGACAGAGAGAAAAGCAAGCTCCCAGACAGCGCTTTCTGAACTTGTCAGCAGAAACGTTTGCAGCGGAAATTTTATTTCAAGAGCTGTCTGCATTCAATTAGGGAACAGAGGCAGAGCTGTGTGAGCCCAGGCCAGGAACACAGCCCAGTATTTTCGGCACTAAGTAGACAATGAGGCAGACTTGAGCACCAATACAGTAAACAGTTTGTGAACCAAATCAGGCACAAATAATCACAAGGGCGACGTGACTGCTTGTGGATAAATCATGACTGAAATCTTGCACCAACAGCAAGGCAGAGATCTCTGCTCCTGCAAAATAACAGCTAGAAAGTCTCACTGGAACCACAGAAACAATTTCTTCTCTCTCAAGCATCCTTGTCCTGCCAACCCAAACAAGTTCCCTGCTGCATATTATTTAAACTGGGAGTGCCAAAGGCTGTAAGGAATAGAGTTCTCTGACTCCCATCCATCAGATCATATAGGCACAGGAATGTGTTAAACCAATTTGAGTGACCACAGAGGACTGGTCCATCAGAACTTCAAGACTGAGCCTCCTCTGAGTTTTTATTTTTGAGTCACACCCTGGTCCTGGTAGTTGGAGCTGGAAACACCCAGCAGGTCTGATACTGGGTTTTCATTGGTTTATTCAGACATCAAAACTCCCTGACAAATCTGAAGTGCTGCCTTCCCAAACAAAATCCCTGCCACCAGATTCTTGTGCTGTAATCCCCTGGGATGCCCATCACAAGTAAAAATCCATTCCAAGGATTTTCATTGGGACATGAAAGTGTTTCCTCAAATTCACCCCGTGCTCCTTCACCTCCAGGCAGGCACTGAAGAGCTCTGAGCAGGGAATGAAAGGAGAACTTTTGCATGGAATGAAAGCAGAAAAATATGTAAAGGCCTGATGGTTCTCTGAGGAAGGGTCACGTAGGGAAACAAAGGACATGAAATAATGGAGAAGAGAGGGGAAATTATAAGAGAAAAAGGCTTTATGATCCTAATAACAAAAGTTCATAATCCACCCAGTCTTTTGTTCTGGCTCAGAAGAACATTTCCCCTGAGGGACATCCATCAGGAAAAAGAAGAGATGCAGAAACAGAAAGCGAGAGGGAAAATTATTGAAGAACAAGGAAAGCAAAACCTCCTTTTGGTCTGCAGTTTTCCACAGAATTCACTTCCCAAGCTTGTTACTAATTGTCATAGTATCAGGAAGCATTTTTAGAAATATTTTTCAGTGAATAGCAGACTCTTTTCTGACAAATTTTCTGCAAATCCCATGGGTTCTGCAGGACTCCCATGGCCACCAAGCTACTGTAAACCTTGTCATTCCCTCACTAAGGCTCCATGGGGAATTTAGTATTCACCTGCATCTCTCCAGCAAACTAATGTCAAAGTTTTCCAGCAAGGACAGGGGCAAAGCTACTCAACTTTCCAACTCTGATGTCATGTTTTCTTCAGGCAAGTGGATGTCAGTTCTGTAACTGCTGGAGTTTTTGGCCAAAGGCTTGAAAAATTGCATCAGTGGTAACCAACAAAAGGTCCTGCATGTCTGGAAGGTTTAGAAGCTATTCACAGACTTTGCACACAACTGCTCTACTCAGCCTTTCCTCTCCCTCTTGTCTCTTTCAAACTGTTTTACCTCAGTTTCTCAAAGCTGCACTGAAAGGTGCCTTCCCAAGGCTTTTTCATGAGAGATGATTTCCCTAAAGATTTCTCCACATGAAAGCCAGACACTCCCCTCTGAGCATCCTGCCCAGTTCCACTGACAGTGAAGACAACCCACCTGCCATGCCCTGCTGCTGGCAGGAGCCTTGAGAATCAACTGAGTGTTCAGTCAGATGGACTTGAAAGTGAAAGGGCTGCTGTACAAGCCAACACCCTTGGCCAGTAGCCACAGCCAGCTGAAGCACACCAGTGCTGCCTGTATTGCTGAGTGATCCTCTGTTTATCCTCAGGGCCATGGGAAGCTGAAGAGGCCAAGAAGTGAAATGACCTAAGACAGCCATGCTTGGATCTTTTTGTCATTCTTGGCTTTTCCGTATTGGCTTTTGTTCAGGTGCAGTGGATGGAAAGGTTTGAAGAGACACGCACAAAATGAAATTAATTTTCTCAATGAAAGCCTGGCTCCATTGAAGTTGCTGGGAATTTTGAAATTAAATTAATTGGGACCAGGATTTTGCTTTTCAATTTCAAACCTGAGCCAGGTATGTCAGCGTGTCTTCTGCATTCTCTTCAGTGTGTCTAAAGATGGACAAGCCAGTGAAAGATTTAATGCTTGGTTCAAAGAGACAGACACACATCTGAGTGCTCCTGCAATCCCCCCAACCCTCCTAGGCAAGAGCTGCCTGACAGAAATGTGTAGAATTTGACTCAAAACAGTATAAACTTAATGCAAATTGCATTAAAAGATAAAATTCTACAATAGGGATATTTATTTGCTTTTAAAAAATGCCAGTGCAAATCTGTGCACAAGTTCTGACTGCTTATTAAATTTTAATTAAATGATGCTACTTAAATGCTGCCTCAAGGGCACTGCTGGGGCTTCAAGCCCTCCAAAATTCCTGCCTTCAGCCTGACCTGCTCTCATCAGTGTCCAACCAGAAATCAGCCACTGATGCAGTTCTAGTAAAGACCACAACACATGATGAACACATTCTGATTTGTGATTGCAGCTAAAATGAGAGTATTATGGGCTGTTAAGCCTTGTTAATTTTCTCAGGATGCTGAAGGAAGGAGAGAAGGGAGGTCAGGTTTCTCAGATGACTGTCTCCCAGGAAATGAGAGCACAGCATCCTCTGTGGTCCCTGCAAGTGCAGTGTGCAGTCCAGGACTGCATTCCTGGATCCAGAGCTCCAACAGTCCAGCTGTCTAGAAGGCACCAGCTGACATCTTCTCCCACTGATGAGCCACTTCAGTACTTTACTTCAATATTCAGCATGTGGATTCACATAATGATGATGGCCAGAATCATCTCGGACTTAGGCTGAGCTCTAAAAGACATGATCATCTCACTAATATGATCATCCAATTTCAGCTCAAACCTTTCTTCTCAACCTGCCAGTCAGAAAGAGCCCCTGTATCTCCATCCAGAAGGATCACATCCAGAAGAATCGTGTTGGAGTGGGAACATGCCCATGGCATTGATTTTCTCCCTCCCACAATGCACTTGCTCAGATCCTCTGATCCAACTAAATTTAACAAATGCTTCAGGGCACAACTGGTGCCAGCAAAAGAGGCCCATCAGCTATAAATGTTCTTGGGAATTCACACTCCTTCTTATTCACTAATTGCACAGCTGGATCCAACCCAGAGATGTTTCCACCACCACTCAGAGAGCCAGTAAAGCACATGCCTGATGCTTTTCCAACTGGATTTTGGATGCATGGTCCATAGTTTCCCAAGACACGGTGGTGAAAGAAAAGTCTGCCTGGTTTTGGTACCAGCACTCACTGGCTTTATGAGGGGATGAGCATGATGAGGAACAGGGGGAGGGAGAGATGGCATGGCTGGTTGGAGCCAGGGTCAGGAGCAGCCACAGCTGGACGTGCTCCTCTCCCAGCTTCACTCTCCAACAGCAGCACAATCTGCCTTGTGCATTTGACACAGCTTTGTTCCAAGCTGACTCTCCTTCAATGGATTCATCTTCAGCCCTCAGTTTTCTTGTCCCTTTCCTGTGTCTACAGGTGCCTATATCATCAGAGAGTGGATAAATTCCCTGCTTACAGGACTGCAAATGTGAATGTAAGTAAATTAGTGAATTGGCTCTACATGAGCCAGCTAATCAAACATATACTGAGGTTTTAGAAAGGCAACATCGTGCTGAGGATTCCAAGATGTGACCTGAACTATTGTCTGTTGGCAAAATTTCTTAAAACTGAAGATCTTTTTTCCACAGAATGAGAATGTCAGTAATGTTAGAAAAAGAAAAATCGAAGAAGCCATTCAATGGACTGTAATGAAGAGGAGCCAAGTGCAATCACTGTGATTGCACAAACTCCATCTTTCCTCCTCAGAAAGAGCACTTAGAGATGAAAATATACACAAGGATACGTATTTTTATCTATGGAGCAAAGCACAGCTCTACACAGCCACAAAACAAACAGAGCATTGAATCCCTACGTGAGAATGCAACACCACACCCAACTGCAAGCTCATGGGTTTCCTGCCAAAATTGCTTCACGTGTTCTGTTGTCTTTGCAGAGCAGGAAGGAGGGAATGATGTTGCTAGAGCAGCACAGACTGCTGCTTTTGGGAGCCCTGTGCTCCCAGAGAATCCATGCAACAGCAAATGGAGAGCAGGAATGAAAGGAAAACCCATAAAACATTGTGCTCGCAGGGGGCTTAGATTGTCCCCAAAAGTGTAAAAGCTGGGCCTGCGATGTGTGTGCTGTGTATGAGGGAGGACTTTGCACAGCAGTCACCTTCCAGCAGCTTTTCTTCAGCAAGGGGACACAAACCTCTGCTGAAAGATATTTTTTAAAACCAGAAAGACTGTAAAAATGGCAGCAGGGGAAGGCTGCAAGAGACGTGCAAGAAAAGGAATTTGTACAGGCTCAGGGTACATTTTGTCTGCTTTAGACCCTTCCAAAAAGGAGAACAAGACATTAATCTAATTTATTCAGCCAGTTATATGAGGTTTATGCCTTCTTCATATCACCAGTCTGGCATAAAGCAACTAGAAGTGCACAGGTAAATCAATCCCATAATTTCCATTTTAGCTTTAACAAGTGATTTTACTGTTTCTAGGTGCTAAACATGTGTATCTGATGACTGCAATAGACATTATGCAGCGATGCATCCTGAATAGATACATGAATATTAAAGGTTGCTCTGTTCTGACAGCTCACTCTGGAGTTTGCCTTATGCTGCCTGAGATTTTCAGTTCTTCTTAAATGTAACTTGCATATCACTGTAAACTCTCTCCCTCCTTTTGACAGGCTGCCCTTGCAGATGGTAATTTCCTTACCAGGGAATAGGAGACTCACAATTCAACTTGGATTGGGTATCCTGTGGCAAGACATTTTTCAGAACATAAATATGTATCACCAGATCAAAAGCTGAGGCCTCGTTCTTGTGGTATGTTGTGAAAAATATGGGTGAGTATTAGGGATGTCTTCTTGGCCACAGGAGTGTGAAACTGGTACCAAGGAAGCTGAAATCATGGATATTCAGGAGTCCAGCACAAAGAGATACCATTGGCAGAGAAAATACAAAACAGTGACGGAAAAGAACCTGCCCTGGTGTTCTCCAAGCAATATCATAACACTCACAGTGGGTGGAATAGCAAAGCAAGTAACTCAATGAAATGAACTATAAAATAACATTAATTTTATCTGTACACAGTGCAGATCTCAAACAGTTGACTCATCTGACTCCAGACTGCAAGAAAATTCCACTTGGATCTCATGTCTGGCATTTGCTGTCTTCCAAATTCCTTCAGAGAGCATTTCTTTCTTATTATTCTGCCAGTTGTCCTGGGGAATCACCACACCCCCAGTCTACCACAGTGTTTCATGTACAGCAGAGCCTGCAAACCACAGCTGTCTTCTCTCCACAGCCCTCCAAACAGCACGTTGTTCTTTGATTCAACTTATAAATGCTCCCAGTTTACCTCATATTAGGATGTATACAGGGAAATAAAGTCAACATCACACAAGGCATAGCTGCACATGGTGAGACAGTACTCTGCTCTTATTTTACCACCAACTCTGAGCATAGATGGATGTATTCAATGAATTAATGAACTAGAAGAGATGAGAGGAGGTACAGAGGAGAGCTCAACCTCTGCCAGCTCATTTCTCGTCCATCACCTGCAGCTCTCCCCATGGCACAGACAAATTGTCCTGAGAGGAGATCCCATCCAGAGCCACCCTCTCCAACATTTCCTCCAGCCATCTTGGCAGCAAATCTGCTCTCCACACTACAATTAAATCCTGGATCATTTTAGAGGAGAGCAGAGACATGGAAACAGATAGAGATGAACATGGGCTGCTGCTCGCCCTGTGATGTAGCTATGGAGATCTGCATAGTAATGGGATGGAAAAGGCCTGTGACAAAACAACCCTGACATGCCATTAAGGGGATATCCAGGCTCCTTGTTTTTTGCTGGAAGTCAGTTCACTCCCTGTTTAAGCATGACTCTGTTCTCTGGGTCACTGACTGAAGAATTCCTGCCTGGGAGTTAAACATGTAATGCTTTTCCACAGGTGATAGAGAGAATTGGGTGGGGAAATCCTCTGTTGAACCCACAAGATGCAGGTGTCTCATGGCTAGAGATGTTTTTGAAAATGCTGGTCTACACCCAGAGAGACATTCTTAATGGTTTTAATCTCTTTCCCTTTTGTTTTTTAGAAAAAGAGACACGGAACAATAAAGGAAACAGAAGCTGGAAAGCCTCAAAATGGGAAACTTTTGTGGTTTATGACCAGACAGAATAAGGAATCCCTCCAGAGGTAGAAGTAGAGAACTGGGGAAGGGACAGGGAACTTGGTGGAGCCAGGAGAGGAGCAAATGAGGATGTAAGAAGAGCAGAAGTTTGGAGAACAACTCAGAGACCAGAGACCTGCATCTATAACATTTTTCATCACCTGGTTTAAATACAATGTCTTGAGTCACCAAGACCTGTATAGCAGAAACTGAGTGCAAGACAGCACCAAACAGGTTGAAGAGCAGGAAGGCTTTGTTTGGACTAAAGGTAGAGCAGTTTAACCCTGGTTTTAAGTGTTGTGGAAAATCAGGTGAGTTGGGACTGGAGGTTTAGCTACAAGCCCTGGAGAACACATCATATAGATGTCACAGCAGAATACTCCCAATGGATGAAGCTTCTTGCAGACTGAGAGGAGGATCACTGCACAGCACATATTTGGGGGAAAGCAGGTTAATAAGGGAAACAATCTGTTCTTTGACTGGGTTGATAATACTTCAGCACCTGAGTACGCTGCTGCTTGGGGAGGATGCAGCTCCCCAGAGAGCTGAAGTTTTGCCCAGGGCCTCCTTCCAGTTTTAGGAGGAAAGGCATGCTTGCATGATTTGCAGAAGAGAACGGCAGTGGCACAGCTGCCCCAGGGCATCACACTGCAGATGTTTGGTCCATGTCCTGCAAAGTGCTGCGGCCAGTCCCCCCAGCTCCCCTCTCTGCTGTGTCCTCTGGTGCCCTGTGACAGGGCAGAGAACACCCTGGAGCTGCTGAGCACTGCTCTGGCAGCATTCCTGGGCACATCCCATCCCTCAGGTGAAGGTGCTCACCTGCAGCACCTCTCAGCATCAGCCTGGAGGCAGCTGCTGTCACAGAGAGCTCGGCAAACCCTGCTGTAAGAGCACCGGGGTTTTCCCCAATCCTTTGGCTTTCTAGTCATCTAGGATTTACATCACCTAGTGTAACTCTTCAGAGCACGGTTTCCAGTTATTTCCTAGGTTGAAAATAGGTCTCGAAGCATCTTCAGGCTTTCCAGCTCAGCCACACCAGAGCAGCACTTCAATAGTTGCTATTAAAACCCTAAACCCAGCCTCAGATCTTGTCCTGGAACCATTCTCTGAACCTCATCTGTGTCCAGAATAGCCACTTGCACAAACACACAAATATTACAGGACTCTATTGAGAATGCTGATCCAATCCTTGACTTGGGAACGTGAGGCTAAATTTCATCCTTGCGCAGGAGGAACTGCGTCAGCCTTTCATCTCTTCCCCTAATTTGACACAAGGTCAAGCAAAGGGCCATGAAATACTGCATTTTGCTCCACAGCACACAGCAGAAAATGCAAGAGCCAAGCTTTTACCAGCGTCCTAATGAGGAGGAACATTATTGCAAAGCATTAAGCTCCAAGCAACAAAGTATAGGCATGCCTATAGATTCCTATAGAGTTCAGCAAGCCATGATACAAAAAATATTAAATATTAAAAGGTTATGAAAGAAGTAATGAAACCCTTCCACCTCATCCCTCACCCACAGATGTTGTCTATTTAGGAGATTATCAATGGCTGGCTGAGAAACCACCAGTCTTCAGACTTTGTCTGTGGTTAATCAACAACTAGAAAAGGGAAAACTGCCAGGATATAGATTCAGTTTCTCAGAAGAGTTTGCTGTCAATGAGGCTGAAAGCAATGTAAAACAAAAACTTCCCCTTAAAAGTGATGGAAGCATATGTCTTTCCTCATTATAAGAGACAAACGAGTCTGCCTCCTCCCTTTGGATGTGTATCTGTGGAGCACTTGGCTTCACTGCCCCAGCAAAGCAGGTGATCAGTAAAACATTGCTGTCTGAAGCCTTCTCCACACTTTATTGAGAGAAGGAGCTGTTTTCATTGAGGGGGAGAAGACACAAAGGGAGATTAAAGAACAACCCGAGGCATTACAGACAGTCTGTGGTGCAGCAGAGATCTGCAGTCTGCTCAGCCCTGCAGTGTGAGGACCAGGAGAGACCCCTCTGCCTCCTCACTGGAGAGGGACTGGCCACATTTCCCCATGGCAAACCTGCAAACAGCCAGTGCTCTACAAGCAAAGGGAGGGAAAAGATGCCAAGGTGCTCCCTCAGGTGAGGAAGGCTGACCAACCACACTGTGCTTTCCCTGCTGGAGGCAGTGGTTGGCTGAAGGAAGCAAATGTCTTCTCCATCCTAAGCATTGGATTTGTCACTAGGGCAGCATGGTGGTGGCATGTGATCCCTGTCACTCTGCCAAGGACCCTCCCTCCTGCTCAATCCAGGGGGATAGGAAGCTCCCAGGCAACTCTAAGAGAGACTTGCTTGTGGTAGTACCAGGGACCCACCTTCTTTACCCTGGGGGAATTTTCAGTCTTTTCAGGCAAAGCCACCAGTACAAAACTCACAAGATGAGCTCCACAGTGTATTTAAAATTTTGGTTCTCAGGAATGTGTAAGAAATGGCAGCCTATCTTCTCTGAACTCGTGGCACTCTGAAGAAGAAGAATGAATTTCCAGAGATATTATGAGTAAATCCATTAATTGTTTCAGAAGCTGGAATTAATTAAAATACAGCCCTTAAAAGAAACTTAGCATTTGCATGTGCTCTCTTTGTTCTGGATGATCTTAGGAGTGAAATAACAGACTCCACAGATTTTCCATGTAATGAACCTTAATTGGAATCTTTTACATTAGAAGAAAACCTGTAATTAAGGCAGGTTATTAATGATTATATACCTAATTATAATAACTAGATAAGCTATCATTAGACTCAAGCTAACTTTTCTGGGAGGGTCTGAGATATGAGAGGCAAGCCAGCAGTGATCACAGCATCCCTGTGAGCTCTGCAGGCACAGCTCTGCTGCAGAGGGGAGCAGGCTGCAGTGATCACTCCTGGGTGATGTGCAGCACAGCTGTGGCTGTGGAGAGCATCTGGCAGTGCTGCTCCTCGCCGTGGGTACCTCTGGATTCCCTCCTCTCCCTGGAGATGTGGTGCTTCCCCCCCATGACTTTGGTAGCTGCAGTTCAAACCCTCCCCAGCTCTCTTCAGGAGAGTATTTTAGGCTGGTATTGAAACCCCTGTAATTCCCAAGGACACACAAATGGACCATGGAGTGTCACTTGGAGTTTTCCACTTCGTTTGTTCTTGTTGATTCACCTCGTTTAACAAAGTTTTGTGATCTCTTTGTTAAGGTTGGCATCCCACGTTTGTGCTCTGCTGAGAGGAGAGGTTAGGACAGGTCACAGGGTTCCTCCCCAGAGGAAGCTCAAAGATAGGAGTGAATTTATGAAAACTTCTCTGGAAGCAGAGTCAGGATGAGGCAGCTCTGCAGCAGCACTTGGAGGGGACGGTGGAACCAGTGCTTTGTAATGGCCCAGGGAAACAGAAAATATATGTGTGGCTTCCCTGAAACTAAAGCAAACAACCAAACCATGAACTTAAAATTCAGAGCAGGTAAATTCTTCAGTAGTGGTAGAACATAAAAGTCTTATTCCCTTCAGGGGATTTTTCTCATTTTAAACACAAGCAAACAAATTTAACAAAAACTTTTCAATTAAATCTTAGGACAGATCCCCAAACCTCAGAGCACCTGTCTGATTTTCCATTAAACAGTGGCAGCAAACAAAGCACCCACAAGAAGAATGAGCAAATAGCAGGTAAAAGGACACATTTCTGAGTAGGTGTCTTGGGCCATGGCAGAGGAGATGCTGTAGCTGCATCTGATCCAAGAGTCCACAGCGTACTGGAACCTCGCATCACTCCAGGCTGAATTATGGCTAAGTATGGGCAACTATTAATCTCTTTGGGAGCTCCTTTCTTGGTCAGTACTTCATGAAAAGAGTAGCCAATTTTTTTAAGCTGACTTTTGAAGTTTGCATCCCTAACTTAGGTTACAGAGTCCCTGTATGGAGCAGTTCAGTTCCAGGGTTCACTGTATTGCATTTACAACCAACCAGATGGAGAGAGCCTTGCTGGGATAAAGCTCTGTCCTTTTCCCAGATGGACTTTGCTCCCCTTCTGCCTCACTCTCCACTCTCCAGTGCAAAAAAAGCACCAGCAGGGGATGATCAGGAGAGTCCCTTAAAAATGGCCCCCTAAAACTGTAGTGAGGGCACACCCTGAAAGGGCTTTTGCAAGGTAAATTGGCCTCAGGTCTCTTGGTCTCCAGTACTAAAGAGCTGTGAAACGTAAAGAAAATCATTTTTCCCTCAGGAAGAATGGGGTAATTTATGCAGGCTGCTCTGTGTTGAAACAGCAGTGTTGTGGCTTAAGCAAACATCCAGTGAGCAGCAGCAGCAGCAGCACACACCGAACAGTTTATTACCATGTCTCTCTGGGTCCTGTAAATCTGCCATACATTTCCAACAGGCCTCAGCAAACACCTTCATTGAATGGATGGGAAAAGTCACACATCACTTGATGTGCTTTTGCCCTGGCTTGCAGGACCTCTTTTCTGCCAAAACAGAGCATCGTTTTCTACAGCAGCTCTAGTGCACAAGACAGCCTGCAGGTTTCTATGACAGCTGCAGACACTGTTACAGGCTCAGCCACAAAGCACACAGCCCTAGGCTGTGTAGTCAGGGTTAGCCAGGATACAAAAATGCTTTTTTCCTTGCTAGCAAATAGCAGAAAAGCTCTTGCTGTAACAGCCTGTCTGCCTGGCCATGTGTGGCCACAGGGGCTGGAGGCTGAGCCCCAGAATCCAAAGCAGGTGAAGTCAGTAGTTGATTTCACAGCCAGATTACACCCAGGGGGATTCTATCAAAGTCCAAGTCTGTGTCTCCCCAGTGCAGAACACTCAGCCATGGTTTTTCTCATCCTTCTTGGCCTCTTTAGTTTACCTGGGCTCCTGCAGTGTCTGAGGTAGAAAAGGAAACAGCATGTGACAAAAACATGAGCTGCCTCTAAAGGCCCCAGCATTCAGATCCCAATCAGGACCTGGATTAAATAAATTTGAAGCATGTCACTGGCACTTGACCTCAGCCCACAGAGGGTGAGGATCTGCCTTCAGGATTTGCTGAGGGCAGGGTTTCAGCAGGAGCCTTGAGGCGAGTGATGCTCTCCCGTCTGTAACAGCTTCCCTTACATCCCATTTTCATAGGCACGTCCATGTTGCATAAACACTACCCATGAACCAGCCTCAGAGATAAAGCTTCCTTGCTCAGGTGCTTTCATCATTCCCAATCCCTTTAGGAAAAAGCATGAAGGATTTATTTTACCCATCAATTTGGATTACATTCTCCTTTTATCAGCATCTTTTCCTTAATGACTTTGGCCATTCACTTTGCAGGTCTGCTCAGGTACTGAGCTTTCCTCACTGAAAACTTCAAAACATTGTTGAGAGGAAGGAAAAAATCACAAGTTATGTTTGCTGGACTATTGCAAGGGAGTCATCAATTATGCAGGTTTTGGAATATGTTACACTACCCACAGCTGTTTGATAGCTGGGTGATATGATTTATGGGAACAGCCAAGATTCAATTACTGATTTCCCATAAATTATCTATACAGCCCTTTCATCCTATGCCAGGTTATGAAGGGCTCTGATGAACAGAGGGGACCAAAGACGGGGTTCTCTGACCATGAAACAAACTGGGATTTTCAAAGAGAAATCAAAAGAAAAGAAACAACAAGTGAAGTAGTGCCTGTGGGAGGTGTCAGACTTCAGATTCATGAAATTGGACTGTCATTTCCAGGCAGGAGCAGGAACATTTAGTACAGATACACTGATCAAGCCAGTCTTCAGACTATCTGTCTATTTGTCCTTGACTCCTTATCAAGTGCTGTGGGACAGGCAGATATGGCTGGAAGGAAATAGCACTCTTTGCTGCATCTTGCAAACCTGTAAATATTATTGACAGGAATCATTTAATAAGCGCCTGGGAAATTTTAGGTACAAGAACTGACTTTAGCAAGGGTTTTTTTCAGAATAGAGAAAGCACAGCTGGCCCTTAGGAATAACAACACCAATTTAAGAGAGGCTAGCATTGCAGAGGAGTGAAACAACTGTCAATCTTGTATGAGGCAATACTGACCATAAAATCCCAGCATATGTTGGGTTTAGGAATCATTTGGGAATCTCATTCAGAAACTGCAAATGAAATGTGAACAAAGGAGAAAGGAACTGCAGGAGCAAATCTTCTTCTTGTACCCCACCCAGCCAATGGTCCTGGCCAAGGCTCTTTCCTCTCAGCTGCTCAAGGACACCACAATGTTGCTGTTTACATTTATTTTCTCTTTGACTTTTCCAGTCAGCCTGAAAGGCAGCAAGCCCATTCTCTGGCATGGCACCACCTTTGTTATCACCATTCTCATTTCAAATCTGAGGTTTGTAACCTGGTCTGTGGCAGCTGAAAGGAGAAAACTGTCTACTTAGAGATTAAATCCATCCAGAGGAGAATAAAACAATCCTTTGACTACACTTTAAAGGATTGAAAGAGGAAATAAAGGCAGACAAAAGAAAAGTTAAACAGGAAACTCCAGTAGGACTTCTCTGTGCTCTTGCGGTTATAGGCAATAATCTTTGCCTCCCTCTATAGCTACAGGAGAAACACATTTCTCTCAGGATCAGCACAACTACACATGAAGCCTGGGTTCCTGGGTGGGGCACACTGTTGCATTCCCTAAATTTAGATGTTTGAATTCTCCCAGGTCCCACCATTGACTTTACTCGCACCTAAGAAAAGTCACAGTTATTCTCATCAGGAGTACACTGTGCCTAACATGTTATGGACAGAAAAGGAAGCAGAACATTGAAAAATATCTTTCATGGGAATTTCAAGTTTTCTAGCTCACTTGTTTCCCCTGTATTTGTCCTTTTTTCCCCATTTTTTTTATTTTGTACCACTCTGTGCCACCCCCTCCCATTCACACAAGTGAGTGGGAGGAAAAGGCTGAAGCAAGCAGTTGTTTGTCTGCTTGTTTTAAAATAACAGAGTGAAAATTAATGTGGTTCATTCTTCGTGAAGCAAAAGCTCAGTCTGGGGCAGTGCTGTAATGGAACAGCTGAGGGAAATGGATTCTATTAGCCTGGTTACAATCCCTTTTCTTAGGGCTGGTTATTACAGAGCTCTCCCCTTAATTGTGCAACCTGCTGTACACACAAATAACAGGTGAGACCATAATGATGGGTTGTTCCACATCAGAGCACTCAACTGGCAAAGTGATTCTCACAGAAAATTGTCTCTGCTCACCTGAGCAAACCCTGCAAGGTGCTCAGGGAGCCAGGCTGGTGCCCTACACCAGGGATGCAGCAGCCACTCCAGGGATTGCTCTGGGCACTGCCATGGGAGCAGCCCAAACATCACCAGTGAGGGACAAACCTGCCCCAAAAGAGGCTCTGCTCTCTGGGAAAGGTCACAGAATGTTTAAACTGTGGCAAACTCCCATCTGTACTCCAGCAGCTTCACCACCACGGGGCCCATGAGGCACAAGCTCGAGAGAGAGTTTTGAGCAGTGGTTGGAGTCCCAGCTCTGGGGTACAGCAAAGAAGAGTGCCCGGTTCCTCAGCCCCTGTGGTTGTTTGATGCACTTTCTCCACAGACGTTGTCCTGTGGAGCTTTTTACTGGCTGAGGAGACTCTGGCCAGCACACCACAACAGGTCCATGGTTTGCTGATCCAGCAGCAGTTCCCCAGGTCTCTCAGAGAAATAGCACACAGCAGTAGAGCCTTTCCTTGGGGTGACCAGTCCATGGACTGCTTGAATCTCCCTTATTCTTCAGCCCCTTGTTTTCTTCCTGTAAATGTCTGAAATGATTAATTTAAGATTTGAAGACCAAAGTTACTGTAGTGTGCCCAAAATAATAAATGTCTCAGATTTTCAATTACCCTAAATGTAGAAGTGTTGGATCCCATTTCTGTAATGCGTCACACAGAACCATTACCCCACAATCCATTAATTATCACAAGGTCAGCACATTCTCTGGTGTCTCTTCATGACTGCACAATGAACAAGCACTGCCTCTGCTGTGGGCAGACTCCAGCTGGGGATGTACAGCCAGACTCTGGCTACCCAAAATGATCAAGAGCACAGTGCTGGGCTTTGGGGATAAACATGCCTGGGTAGAACAGGAGAGGAGGACGAGGGAGACTAAGCTGCCTGTGTAATTTTGAGCCTAAACAACAAACAAAAAACCACACTGCTCTAGGGAGATGTGCAAAAGAGCCTAAATAACACCAAAGAATAGCTCTATAAACAGAAAATGAAAGATTGCTTTCATCCACAAAAGATTTCAAGAAATAGGAGGAAGGGAAAAATAGGAAACAAAATAGCAAGGAAAAATGAAAAAGAGAGTTCAGTCCAGGTCTAGTCCCCATCTGATCATACCTCCCACCATTACAGCCCACATCTGCTGCCACTTATACCATAGTGGGCTCTTGGATGTGAAAAAGATTCAAGCTCCTTCCTCAAATTCACCACAGCTCCTCCCACAAGGAAGAATTTACTGGACAAATGTGGGAAGGAGACTGGGGAGAGGTACAGTCTCACTCCAAGCACCAGACATTTCTCCAAACTCTTCCCAGATTTGGGGTGCATCAGTCCAGTGAACCAATCCATGCCATCCTCTCCATTTTTGTCCAAGCTTTGTGTGCTTCTGTCTAACCCCATTTCTGCAAGACTCTCAAGACCTTTATGTGATTCCCCAGGCTCCACCTGCAATATGGCCTTTCTGACACCTCAGATATGTAAAATGCCCACTCTCTACTCCTGCCCTTGCTTTTCCCACTTTCTTTGAGCTCCCTCTGCCTGGCTTTCATTTTCAAATATTCTAGAGGTAATATTTTATTGTAATGGGTTTTATGATGGTGATGTACAACACCCTTAAGTGCTTTGGTGAAGGGAGAAAGAAAGGTTGTGCTATAAATAAAATTCTCGTCTGCGATCAGAGGCACAGAGATGATGGATGTGTGGGGGTGACTGCACACACATCCCCACAGGCCAACCCTCCACTGGCTGGTGGCTGCTCTGGAAGGAGCCAGGGTCACAGGGAAGAGGAGGCCATTTGGCACTGGCTGCCTTCAACAAGCAGTGAGCCAGCTATTCTGGGAGCCAGCAAGTGAGCAGAGAGAACCAGCCACAAACTGGCTGCTTGTGTTGCCTTTTCTGCTGTGGATCAACACCAACATTTCTGTTTCTGTGGCATCTTTGAATCTGGGTTAATTGACTCCTGTCCCCCATCCATGTTTCCTGCCAATTCAAGCTGGTCAATACACAGGCTACTCCTGCTAGAATCATTCCCCAGTGTAACATCTCTCAATAGGTCACAGCTGGGTTTGGTTGGTTTTTTTGTTTTTGGTTTTTTTATATAAGTTTAACTGGTTTAAGAGATGGAATAAATTCCTACAGCAGGAGAAGGAGAGAGCAAAGAGAGTTTCCAACTCCTGAAATCATTCTGCTTTGAGCTTCACTATGAATGAAGGGAGCCAGGGGAAGATGATGACATGGAGAGGAAACAAAACAAAACAAAGCAAAAAATAGATATCTAATAAAGAAAAAAGGCACAGAGAAGAAGAGAGGAGGGGGGTTATCTATCCTGCAGCTTTACAGGCAGTATTAGCATCTTGTTGCCTAATGAGCCATAGAGGTAATAGACACACCACAAAAATAAAATGGGAGGGAAAAGCAAGCATCAATAACACAGAAAAACAACCACAGAGGCTGCTACTGAGCAAATGTCACTCCTCTCACCTTCTCTGCATCTTCCCAGTCACCTGCCCTCCTCCCTTCCCAGATGTTTGTTCTCTCTCTTCTGGTGCTTTATCTCTGCAACCATTTGGTTTTCATTATGTCCTGGGGTTTTGAGTTGGCAACAGCCAAGGGGCAGGATTCAAAAACAGCTCTCAGGGGTCCTTTGCAAGTGTTAACATCTCCTCGTGGTGCAGATATATGGTCTGGCCTCACTAAAGTTGGAAGAGAAGAGGCCAGAGTGCAAGGACACAGTGAGGTCACCTCTCAGTGTGTCACAGGTGGGATTTCATGCTCAGGAAAAGCAAAAAGACCCAGACCTGTCAGCTTGGCTCAGCACGGCCCTGTTTGGTGAGACAACCTTCTGGCTTGAAAACCCTTTGTTTGTTCACAGTAACACAAACCAAAGCTTACAGAACAGCATCCACCATCCTTAGCAGTTATTTTACTGGCACAGCTTTTCAGCAGGAAGCTGGGGCAATGACAGGAGTGACAGCCAGGCAGAGGGCTGTCACTGCCCCATCTTCTCACCTCTGCCAGCAACCTGGACATTAAACGCAGCTGATTCTCAGTTAAACTACCTTTGCTTTCTTTTTGGACACAAAAGAATGTGTCCTAGCCTGTTTATTCCCCTTCCCTATTTCTCTTTCCTTTCTTAACTCATCAGTCCCTTCTCCTGTCTTCTTTTTCATCTGCAGCTCCTGCAGCTGCCTTCAAGGTTTATTCCTTTCCTGCAGAATTATTTGGAAGTTTGCTTGTGCAGGGCGAATAGCATTTCTGTAATAAAGCCTCAGCCACATTCCATTAGTGTCATTTCCATCTGCAGAAGTGAAGTGTCAGCTAATAAAAGGTAGCACAGACCCCTTGGGCAAGATAAAATGAGAGAGCGAGAGAGGGGGGGAAAAATCTACTGTCAGAGATAGAGAAATGATAAATGTCTTTCCAGAAGCAGGAACACCTGGAATGGGAAGAAGGGAGCACTGGGAGACAGAGAGGGGAACAAAGAACATTCATATTATCTTTGCTAAGAAAGCTTTGTTTTTGGAAGGTCTCATTAACTCAAGAATCACCTTCTACCCATCTTCTCCATACACTGAGGGCAATATCCAGCCTGGCTGCACCTCTGCAGGGAGAGGATAATGTGCAATTATTGTTTGCAAGAGCAATGGCCTGGGGGAGCTGTGGGGAGCTGCACAGCAGGGTCCTGTTAGGCAGGGTCCAGCAAGGCAGGGTCCAGCAAGGCACGCAAAAAACACACTCAGGCCATGTCCAGGTGGCTCTGCTGAGCTTTGTCCCTCCACAGGGATGAGAACAGACAGGGGTGTCACTGGCTGTGTCTGAGCTGTGACACCCAGAGGCATTTCTGAGACAACTTTGTATATCTCAGCCTTTCCCTGACCCCACGTCAGCCATCCAGCAGGCTCCCCATCCAGATGATGTCAGGACAAGCCCCTCAGGGTCCATCACAGGGTGCACCTCCTCTGCAGCTCAGGGCCACATTTATGACCCATTTGGTCCCTGTCTGCTCCCATTAATCAGGAGGGAGGTGACTGCAGTGCTGCTGTGGCCTCAGTGCTGTCCACCAGTCCTCACCAGCCCCACGTGCTGAGCAGCAAAGCAGGCACATCACCCATCCCTCCAGAGCACCCTTCCCTCTGGACAAAGACAGAAAGGCACAAATGCCACAAGAGAAAAATAAATAAATTTTAAAAATTAAGTTTAGTTAAAAGGCCCCATTTTTTTCCCCTGCAACTAGAACTTATCTCCCTGAGCTCAGATGATCTTTGTCTGGACTCAGGCTCCAACTCTGGAGAAGTCTCAGTTCTCTGCTGACTTTATCCATGGCATTCAAGATTTCCAGGACCAGATCAACTACTACTCAGTGCAAACAGCTCTCAACTCTGTTAGAGAAGCACAACCATAAAAGAGGATCTCTGATCAGATTTATGCCAATCTGGCAGCTCTAAATGTCAGAATCATGTTAGCACAGGCAAACATGATCCCATGAAAGGTGTCAAGTGTGCCATAGCCCAGAGATTTCAGGTCTCCAGCTGGGCCACTGGAGCCATTGGCAGCTGGCAGGGGGTGACAACCTTCAAGGCTTTTTCATTTCTGTGAGGAGTATGATCAGACTAAGCCCAAAGGTTGTGTTCATGAGGTCCATCTGAGCAGTGATGTGCACCTCAGCCACAGGTGTTTCTTCTAAAACATGCAATACACATGCATGCACATGTAGTTTTTCCCCAAGTAATGGCCAAACCTTCTTCACTTCTGCCCTCAGAAACAAGACTGTTGCTCAATTCCTTCCTAAACCTTCCTACCAGCAGCAAGTTACTGTCAATATTTTGGAAAGCAATCATGTCAAACAAAACCATCATATGGGTAAATACAGAAAGCTGCAGTTTCACAGGCCTCAGGTCCTCTTAGTTGACCACCCAAAAGTACCTTATGATAAATTAAGGACTTTCCTTTCGATTTTAAATGGAAATAATATCACCTGGCAGCCATGCTCCCCTCGTCATTGCCTGGAGTATATATGGATTTTTCCCTGCATCTCTATAGAAGCATCACCCCCAGGGGCACTGGCAGGGTTTTAAGCCTGTGACAGATCACCGTGTCGCTCCAATTTCCTGGCTAAAAGCTTCCTAAATTCACATAGCTGAGCACTCCAGGGAGCCAACTGGATAGCAGTTTGCTTAATAAAAGTTGCCTCTATACAAAGATCTAAATCCTATTTTCCAAGAACTGGCAGGGGATTTTCAGGGTGTAATCCACCTACTGCTGACCCTCCACAGCAAAGAAACTTCTCATTTGCTGGCTGGGATTTTTTTTCATTGGAGAGCAACACAGGGTTTTTCTGGTGGTGCTGGGAGAGGGGAATGTGGGAGCACCTGAGGATTGCCACAGGCAGAGGAAAAAGGTTGGGCAGTTTGTTCCATGTCTGCTGAACAGCCTGTTATCAAAGGCAACAGGATAGAAAAAGGATTGCTGAAGAGGCTGTAATTCTCCAAAATTTTGCTCAGAGAAATGATTACCACGTACAATGTGGAAGTCTGAATCAACAGTCCTCTGAAGGACCTTGGAAAGCCCTTTCAGTTGTTTCAGAAGCAAATTCTCCTATGATCCTATCACTGTTCGGAGGATCTGAATCACTCTCAGGTAAACCCTGGGGATTCCCACTCTGCTGAGACATCTCCATTCTGATGTGAAAGTGCCACTGTGTCACCCTCCTGCCACAAGGAACAGTCACCTGGGTGAAAACGAGACTGGTATGACAGGAGTGATTAAAGCTTGGAACAAATACCCATCAATGATTCAAAATATTTGAGGAAGATTTGCTTGCCTCTCGGGCCTAAAAAACCATCTTGTGCAAGGTTCCTTTTCCCAGGAAGAAATTCACAGTGGTCCTTTAAACCTCTGAGACACATGCAATGGATTATTAACAGATGTGAGTGGAAGGGTAGCTCAGTTTAATGTCACCTTTGTACACACACAGGCTTCCATCCTTTCTTCACAGAAAGATTATCTTCCCCACAGATAGCTGCTGGAAGTCATCCAAGAATTTAAGAACATTCTTTCATTCACAGGTGTTTTTGGAGCTTACAACAGCAGTGCTTATTCTGGAAGATGATGAGAGAGAGAATTGCCTTGGCCCTTCAATCAGCTTTTGCCCATTTCACATCAAATTGCTATCTGATAAATACTCAGTGAAAACTGGAACACTCTAATGCAAACAGAAATGGCTCCAGCAGCCAGAAGAAACACTAATGACACAAATTAAATGGAAAGACACTGAAGCATGCAGTGCTGTCCTGGTGGACAAGCTGAATGTGAGCCAGCAAATGTGCCCCCATGGCAAGGCAGTCAGCAGCACCACAGGCTGTGCCAGCAGGACAGTGCCAGCAGCTCCAGGCAGATGTGGTCACCCCCTTCTAGTCAGCACTGGTGACACACATCTGGAGTCCTGTGTCACTGCTGGGCTCCCCAGAACAAGAAAGATGTGGATGTATTGGGGGGTGTCCAGCAAAGGGGCAGGAAGATGTCCAAGGGACTCTAGGGACAAGGGAATGCTGAGGGAGCTGGGCTGGTTTAGCCTGGAGAGCACTCAGGGAGACCTTATCAATGTGTATTGATAGCTGAGGGAGGAAATACAGATGGAAGGGCCAAACTCTCCTCAGTGGTGCCTGGAGGCAGGAGAAGAGGCAAAGGGTACAAACCAAAATACAGTAAAGGAGCACCTGCCCTGGCTCTTGCCTCCTCCCAAAGCAATATCCCACATGGCAGCACAATCCTGGCATTGATACTGGAGAAAACATCTCAATTTCTCACCAGACCACTTCCCTGGGCTTCAAGACAGGGATGAGAAAGTTCCCACTCACCTTGTTCAGACATCCAGGGCACGAGGTTGAATTCACAAAAAAAGCTTCAGCAACAGCAGAGAGAGAGGGAGAATACCAGCAAATGCATTTAGCTGCCGACAGCAGCCCAACAAAGGATCACTACAAAGGCATGCAGAGCTTGTGACAGGGATGCACAGAGTCAGTCTGGGACTGAGGGACCTTAGTTACAACAGCAGGGTGGAGAAGTGGAGCTGGAATCTATAGAAGGAGAAGAAATTATGACCTGAGTGAGTGATATCTATTCCAGAGGGACTGAGGAAGAAAAAAAACCTACAAAACTACTTAAGACTGTATCAAACACACAGAATGAAGACCATGAACTTAAAGATGTGGAAAGGTCATGCCACAAAGGAGTAGAGGTGGAAATCAAGAGAGGCAAAAATAAAACAGCTGCAGTGGAGAGCGCAATGAGAGAGAGCAGGATAAAAAACGCTGGACAAGAACATTGACAAGTCAAAAATATTGACTCTGTGCTTCCTTAGCCAATAAGGTTGACACCATGGGATCTGGGGAGGATGGAAGAAGTTCAGAGATGCAATTCACTGTTCCCTCTCCTCCAGACAAAGGCCAGGGATAGCTCACACCTATACAAATATTGCGATGACTCTGCAAATCTACACAGTTCTTACTGTCATGAGCTTTTTTAATGGCAAAGAAGGATGGTCTGTGCCACCAAGGTTTTCTTTTTTCTCACTTATTCAGCCCCAGCAGAGCTGCACTCAGCCCAGATATGCCTCAACACCTCTTGCATCCCAAGTGAGTGCCTACATCAAAGAGAGAAAAGGGAGAAGAAACCCATAACATTTTCTTCTCTGGGACAGCTAGATTGTCCTAAAGCCAGTGTTGAGCAAATGACATCAGCTGCCTTTTCCAGCCTGAAAGATGACCTCCTCTTTCCTCTTCATCTATTTCATTAGCTCTAAATTATTCCTGTGGCCAAGACATTTGAAAGCAAATTGCCAAAAAGCTTCAATCACAACCCCCAGCATCTGATTCCCCAACAGGACTCAGTGCCCAGTCTGATTCTCATCAAGACATGACTTGAAGGCATAACATCCTAACCAAGAAACACTGAGAGGCAGAGGCGGAACGTAAGGCAGGAGACACTTCACATAAAAACCCCAGAGAGACTTAGTGGAGTCTAATTTTCTTTCATTCAGGGGCCATTTCCATATTTATCTGGACCCAAAAAATAGACCAAGGAACAGGAAGAAGCAGAGGGGGTGAGAACACAGATGTCTAGTGTCATCCTGTGTCAGTGTATGTGACAGGACAAAGCTTTGGAGAGGCTTTTGGTTGGAGAAAATGCTGCCCCAGTGAATCACAACACTGGGAATATTAATTAGCTACTGTTAAGTCGGCTGTGAGCATGCACAGCTCTGTGAACACTCAACCTTTCATCACTATTACTGAATCACACACAACCTGCCACCAGAGTCTTCCCAGAGCCAGGCCAGGACTGAATTAGCAGGGCCCCTGGCTGTGGTGACTGAGCTGCCACTGTGGATGTGCACAGGGAGGCTGCAGCCGCCGAGGGGAACCTCCAGAGCCTGCTCAGAGAGATCACTGCTTCCAGAGGAGCTTCCTGACTGCACTAGGAGCAATGGCAGGACTGAGAGGGTGAGGAGCCCAGCGTGGAAGAGGGAGAAAGAGATGAGCTTGTGGCTGGACACACTGTGTATTTTCAGGAGAACCAAAGAAGTCAGGAGTGCTGATGTACCTGCAGGTCAAACCCAGGGGACAGGAACAGAGCTGCAGGCTGGCTTTGACTTGCAGGTGCCCCAGGTTGGAGCTGAGGCAAATTTGCAGATTTGATCAGGAGATCAAAGAGAACTTGGCTCATGCCTTTTTCAGCTAAGGGAAGAGACATCTCTCTTGCCTGTGACAGTGCACTACGTGCTACAGATTCGAGCCTGACTACAGAATTGCCTCCTCTTCAGAAGAGACAAACAGACAGTCCTGATTTGGACTGCTTTGGGTGAGGGTCAGCTGGCTGTCCCCAGCTCTGGACTGCACAATGCCAGGACGTGTGTCCAGTCTCTGCTGGGTAGCACTTGGATGTTGCTCTACGTGGAATCTTCCAAGTTCATTGAGTCCAGCCTTTGACCAAACCCTGCCATGCCACTAATCCATAACACTCAGTGCTACATCCAGTCATTTCTTAAACACTTCCAGGGATGGTGACTCCACCATCTCCCTGGACTGTCCATTCCACTGCTCAACAACTCTTTCAGTGATGAAATTCTTCCTGGTGTTCAACCTGAACCTCTCCTGGCACAGCTTGACATGCATCAGAAACAGACACAGGGTGTTATTAACCTGTCTAGAGTGGGGTCCCCAAACTTCCAATTTTTTCTTGTTGTGCTGCTGAGGGCAGCTAGTTGAAAAGGTTTTTTAACACTTTGGCAGGCAAAGATGGGCTTCAGTTGCCTGTTTACCTCGGCCTGCCCTGCTCCTCTCCTCCCGTTGCTCTCTGTGTGCAGCTGGGTCCCACAGCAGCTTGCAGATGTGCTGACACACAAAGAACAGTTTCCCCACCGGCAGGAATCGTGCTGGGCAATGAAGGAGTTTCCCAGTGGGAGGACCAGAACCTGCCAGTTACCTTGGCAAACACCACGGGATCAGAGCAGCCAGGTAGAGCAGGGCTGAGCTCTCCTGCCAGCCCTGCTGTCCCCTCGGTGCTGCCTGGTAATGAAGTCATGGTAATGAAGTCATTTTGGCCAGCAGGACACGCAGCAGATGGGCTCTGGCACCCAGGGGCTGCTGCCCCAGCCTCTCCTCGGTGTGAGAACTTATTAAGGTCGGTATTTTACAAACCCAATCAAGGAGGAGAGCCTGAGCGGTGTTATGACAGCAATAAAAGAGTGTCCTGCTTCGTCAGCACTTTGGAAAAATTAGTTTAAACGTCCTCAGTGGCAAACAGCATTTAGTGCTGCTCAGGTGCAGGAGAGGGAGGCAGGAAAAAGAGACTACACAGGCTTTTTAAAAATAAAACTCAAAGTGAGTTTGGCACAGTGAGTAAATCACAAGCAAGCATCTCCCTACAGCGCCCCGCTGCATGAAACTCCTTCCTGAGATAAGTCAGTGCCACATCTAGCCAAACACAAAAGCAGTGCCAGCTCTTGCTGCATAATGCACCTTCCTCCAAGATATTTGAATTAGCACCTGCACCTCTTCAGAGAATTGCAGCATCTCACCTTACAGTGCACCACCAGGTTCTACAGTGCCTGATACCACTGTGCATCTTGTGCATATTGTGCACCTTTTTTCCATGCTCTCAAGTCTACACTGCAGTGCAAACTCCATGGTGAACCTTAAAAATCAATTCCAATTACAAAACTTGTTTTTCCCTCTATCCAAAATGTTGTTTTTTTCCCTAGGTAGACCTTCAAATTCTGATCCGAAATATGTTTTCTCTTCCTTTCCTCTTTCAAAAAAACTGGATCAGGTGATTTACAAATTTGTGTAAGGGTCTAGGGAAACAGAAGACAGGAACGATATGTATCCTGACCACTTTTCCTAAAAATAACCACACAGACAAAAAAGCCCAATAAACTAAATAGCATCACTCAGAAAGAAAAATGCCTCGAGGCTTGAAATGAAGCAGTGGGACCCCAAAATACCAGTTTGATTTAGCTGGAAAAAAGGGCAGCTGAAACAAAACACAAACAATTCTGCATCAGCTCTCCAGAGCAATCCTTCCACAGCCACTGATCCAGCTCCCCTTCTGCAGGGAGGAGGAATCACACCCCACTTACTGACCTCCCTGTACACCCTCCCTGCCAGCCCTTATAAGTTCATGGTCTGCTGTCCCTGGGCTGCTGCTGGGCCAATTTGCATGAGGGAAACTGTAAATGTCACACCAAAACACTCACTGTGGTATTCTCCCAAAGCAAATAAAGCTTAGGACCAGCAAGCAGAGAAAATCACACCCACAGAGCAGTCATAAACCAGCCACATTCCAGACACTTTGCAAGTTTTGTTGTCTCACAAATATTTGGTAGATCCAAAGGTTTTTCTTTAGACAAAATGTAGTGTTTTCTTACTTCCCCACTGGGAAGTTAAAAACCTTATGGTAGAAAGGGTGCTGTCACCCTGATAACACAGGACAAAGGACACCTCCCTTTTGAGGTGGGAAATACAAGGTTCCCCTTCACACTCATGGTAGTAAAAGGTTGGAAAGTCCACAAAGAATTATAGATTCAGAATCATAGAATTATTTGGGCTGGAAAAAAATCTTCAAGTTCATTGAGTCCAGCCATTGATCCAGCACTGCTAAGCCCACCACTAAATTATGCTCCCAAGTGTCACATACACATCTTTTAAATCTGAGGTCTCAGCCCTGTGCAGGTGCCTGTCACAGCCTCCAGACTGAAATGGGAGGTTGTCTGGAGGGTGACATAGATGCTTTAGAATCAAAATTTGATGAGCTGAACTTGGGGTGGGAGATATCAGCTTTGGATGTGAAGTTTTCAAGGACTGGGGAGCCCCTCCTGTCCCTGGGGAACACCAACTAGTGCACCCCCCAATTAAAAACAAACATATTTTTAATGGAAATTAGGCAAAACTTGTCTACATGCAGCTCTATTGCAGGTGAGGGACCAGAGCAGATTCTTCATATCAGACAGAGAAATAAATAATTCCCACTAAAATTCTAAAATTGCCACAAACCACTTGCTCCACCACCCCCCCCCCAACAACAGCAGAGGACACCATCTTTCTGGTATTTCCTTTCCTCTCAGCTTAGCCCAACACATTTTCAAAGACTGAAACTCTCTCACTGTGGCTCAGATAATAGAGAATAAGACGGGAAAAACAACATGTATCAACATGCCCAGTCTCTCCAGCCAGCCAGAAAGAAAGAAGGTGTTTAATATGACCCTGGCAAGGGTCAAAACTACCTGTGATAAATCATTCATTCTCCTGGTTCCTGGGAGCTGTTCTTCCAGATCAGTGATGTTCTGGGTGAGGTTTACAGTGGATATTTTTCCCCTCTCAGAGCAAGATCACCCAGCTGTGGCAGACACAGCCTGTGATGGCTCCAGCAGCAGAGACAGAGCCACGGGGGTGGATGCTCTGCAAGCCTTAGCCTGGTGGTCTCAGGAGCAGGCTGGGACAGTGCAGGGACAAGCTGGAGTGGGGCAGGATGAGTCCACCCCATCCCTCACCAGAGGGAACTGATTTCTCTCTGTGTATCTGAGCAAGCCCAGAATGTTAAACAGCTTCTCTTCATTTCTTCATCAATCCTTTTCCTCAAAAAACCCAATTCTCTCTCATATCAAACCTTCCTTACACTGTTGTCCCAAGGCTCTGTGTGTAGCTAAGCCAAAAGCTCCTGAGAGCACACAAAGGTCCAGAATTAGATTTCAGCAAGCAGTGAACTGAGATCGTGATCAAGGTGCTCCACTTTGTGCAATACACAGTGCTGGATGAGTGATTTACACAAAACCAGTCCTAAATTACAGCACATATCACAACTGTGCCATTTAGGTAATGCCATTCTCTGCTTTTATGGTCCTTCCTTCCACAGTATTCTGGTGCCCAAGCTAAAGGAACAACCTAGATCATAGAAGAGTGAATTTCAGGGTAACTAGATAGGAAAAGAAATAAATAAGAAGAAAATATTTATATGTGGCCTGGAAGCTGCTCACCAAACTTCCAACCTTTTTTCCAGTGTGCCTGAGGGTCCCAAATGTTTGTTTTGGGGGGAAAAAAACCACAGTAAGCAGTGACAAAAAAAAAAAAAAAAAAAAAAAAAAAAAAAAAAAGAAAGAGCAATGAGTCTATTCCATTTTGCCCAGAATTTCCCAACATATAAATCTTGGCACAAACACCCTTCATGGAGCTACTGTACTGCCTTCAGCAGCCTCCTCTCATCTCTAGAGACATTCAGCTCACCAGGGCTCTTCCAGCACAAGAGCCTCTGCCAAGGAAAAACAATTTCCTGGTGCCCTTCCTCTCCCTCACTGTCACATTCCAAGCAAGCCAGGGCTTGGCCCAGAAGACGTTGCTGTGAGGAAGGAGCTCAGGCAATACAAGACTGATTCAGCAGCTTGGCACCTCCCACAGAAGCACTGGGCAAACATGACCTGTATTCATTGGGAGAGAGGAGACTCAGAGGTGACCAAGACAAAACATGACTCCAAAGAGAATTCATGAGATGATATGAAACTATTTAGGGCTATGTCAAATGTGGGAAGCAGGTGGGTAAATGAAGAAGCTTGGGAAAGGTCAAGCCTTGGAGCAATTGAGCGAGGATCTCTTAGTGCAGGGAAGAACTGATCTGAAACATACTCTTGCCAGAGGCAGCAGGGAAGAAGAATCAAGTAAATACTTTTGAAGGAATTGGAGGATGGAATTTATCTCATTTTAAGCATCCAAAAATGAGGTGTGTAACCTGGGCCTGTTATCCAGGCTCCCTCAACAGCAGAGAAAGACATTTTAGAGGGCAAGTAATCCTGGCTACCAGTGAAAATGTCTGTTAGCATGAATCCAGGAATGGACTCAGGGATGAGGTGAGGAAAATCCCAACCTTAATCACTGCAGAGCTCCTGAGAAGGAGACAAACATTTGCCAACATGAATTTAATGAGGTGTCTCCTTGGAGTGGCACCCCACCAAGTTTTAACAGAGACTATGTGGATGTGAGTCTGGCCATGTGCCAGCTTCAGCTAACCAGCAAAACTCAGCAAAAACAAAACAAAGTGGTCTTTACTAGATTTTAAATACATGGAGGATTTATTAAAAAAAAAAAAAATTTAAAAGATGGAAAAATACAAGGAAAGATGATGAATGCTAATGCAATAAATGAAGAAAATATATTATCTTCAATTCCTTTTTGCCTGGATCTATAGTTATTTTAGAAGGAGATTGGGTTATGAGATAAATTTCATTTATTCCTACTAAAAGAAGAACGCTACATTTTTTTGACAAGTGTTCTTCAATATGCCACCTGGATAGTTCTAGTAACAGGTAATAAAAATGAAATATGATAGGATTTCCAAGAAGATCCTAGCAGTTAACAAGGGAAACAATTTCATAGCTCTTCCTTAGGCAGTGCCCAGATTTCCCAGGGATAACAAGAAACTTTAATCAGTCCCTTTGCAAGGTGTGTAGAGGAGGTTTTCAAGATGTGGCTTTATACATGTCCTAGTTGTAGCTATTACTTAAGAAGCAGCAAAGTAAAATCAGAGCACTTGGCTGGATGGAAACCAACTGCCTGTAGAGCTGAGCAGCAGTGGGGAGTGCTGGAGTAGGGGATCACAGAAGGAAAGACAGGGTGAGTTTTATTAGGAGCACCACAGGCTCAGCACCTGCAGTTGTCCTGGGTCTAATTCTTATTTTACCTATATAAACAAACATGGTTTTAGCTCTTCATGACCCATGGACTGAGCCTGGCTGCAGACCCACACTGTTCCAAAGGCAGCCTGGTCTTGCACAGCCCTAATTCCCAGTTTGTTCTCCACAGATTTACCTTTGTACAGTGCCTTTATTGGATGCCATGAAAGCTGGCTGTGAAGAAGGAACATACTTGAGATGCTTAAACAAATCATCCTTTTGTATTTTGACTCTACATTAAGGCACCAAGTGAATAAAATGCATCAAATCTGCTATTTCTTCTTCTGGACCAGCTTCTGTTGGCCTTTGCATTTTGTGTGAGTCTCTCCTTACTTTTCAAACACATTTTCCCATTCTATCAGAGCTGCCCCACCACTAAACCCCCAGCACAATGAGACTGCAGAGGAGCCAGGGGAACCCTCTCTTTGCTGCTGTGTGCAGCCAACAGGGCAGGAATGCTGTAGAAAGTGGCAGTGACTGTGCTATGCATAAATCATAGGGACAATATTGTCTCTCTTCCCTTTGCACAGATCCCATACATCACCATGACTCAGTGCAGATCTCCCAGTGGGGATTAATTCCAACTTTTAATGCACTTTCCATCTGATTCCTCCATGACAACAGATGGGTCTCTGTCCTGAGATATTGCATTTTGCAAACAATATATTAAGCACCTCTGTGTTCCAGTACAATTTGGTTTGGGAACCCACTACTAATCCCATCTCAGTGGTTTGAATTGTGCATTTTACCACTGACAAGACAAAACCCCTCCAGTCCAATGGCCATCATCTCTTCTCCTCTCCTCTACTTTTTCTGGTTGTTTCACCAATCTTCCTGGATGTGATAAATCATGTAAATTTAATTTAGAGATTATACCCCTGGCTTTAGAGGCAGACAAGGTTAGCTCTCTGCTTGCAGCCTGTAGCCCACTAATCTTATAAAACTCCTCCATTCCCACTTGGCTGGAACTGCTGTTGGGGAGTGGAGGGATGGCAATATCTATTCTCTAAAGTGTTTTGGATTTTTGTTGGACACTTGCAGATGGCATCCTGGCCACTGTCCAAACTCATACTGCTGCATAAGGATAAATCCTGAAGGTTTTCACAAGCCCACTGTATTGCAAGCTTTATCTCAGCAGTATGAAGTTGGTGCTATCATTTCCAAACTCTTCCCAGTCTCTCCAGCCAGTTATAGATTTCTTTCAGTTACATATTTCCAAAGACTGAGCAGCTCCCAAGTCCATAGCACTTCCTTCCTGTGCATGTTTGCTGCCTCCTTTCTGTATGACTGGAGGCCAACACTCCTTCCCTAAGCAGCTATCAGATCTGCAGAGGACATGCAAAAAATAGGGGAATTCCTGATATCTGCAAAAAAAGCATCGTTCTTTGCCTTTCAGGATTTTTTGGCCCCAGGCTGAGGGTTACAAGCACTGACCAAGCACATTATCCATTCAATCTTTCCTTCATCTATAAATTCCCTTTCTAAGGAAACATGTAGCACCAGCAGGGGATTAAAATCAGTTGTTTCATGGGCATCCCAGGTGGTTGTCTTTTATCTCCTTTCCTAATATTTCCGTTAGGCTTGGATAGTTTTTATTGGCTTTTTTTCTCTGCTCTTTCTCACGCCTGAGCAGTTCTTGGCTTTGGCAGGCACAGAAACAGCAGTTTTATGACATGCATTTTTTAATGTATCAAAACATGTTCCTTTGATCCATTTTTTAAAAAGCAAACTCTGCTCAGCAAAGGTTAATAAGCTTCCCACATCATCTGGATGTAAGAGAGGTCCAGATGTTGCTGAGAATCAAAACTCTCACCTTCAGAATTCAGCAGGGCAAAACCAGAACCTTCTCTGGTACTGCCTAAGCCACAAGAAATTGTTGGACCCTCTAAGAGCTGCCCCAGAGTGTTCTTTAGTGCTGACGGTTTGGCACATCTGAGAGAAGTTTATATGAAGTTATGACAGTTACATGAGCTCCATAGCAGCTGCCCAGACAATTCACATTGGCAGGTTTCTATAGCTCTGAGTATCACACATACAGGGAACGTGCTGGAAGCAAACACAGACCTCAGACAACCAGCACATCACACCCTCCTTATGTAGCAACTCAGTATTTGCACATCCAACACTAAGATGAAATTGTCTCCAGCCCAAAGCCTGTGTTCTCTCTGCTGGGTGACCCTTATGAAAAACAAAAGGTAGGGAAGGAACCAGTGTTTCAGCCAGCACTGACCCCAGAATCCTCCAGGTGCTCTGGCAGGGCAGTGCCCACTGCAGCCTTGCCAGGACACCTGAGGTGATTTGCAAGCACATGGCAAGTTCTCTTTGGCCTTTCACACAAACCAAGTCATGTCACTAAGTTCTTTAGAGCTTCAGTCCACACTGAAGTTAGGCATCTCAGCTTGTTCCAAACTTTACAGACAAGAAGCTAAAAATTCTTGTATTTTACTTCTTTCCTTCAATTCAATGAAGAAAATGCTGAATGCGCAAAATATACTTTGTTTTACTACTCCCCAAGTATCTACTTGCACAGGTATTTTGACTTTTTAAAGAACTATTTGAATGTGAAAGGCAGGAGACTTACCAGGCAGAACTGGAGGGAGCACCCCATGGATGGGAGAAGGCTGGGATTGCAGGCAGTAGATAATTTTGCAAATTTTGCACCTTGGTAGATCACAGAGGGGCACTCAAGGAACTCAGGTGAAGAGAATCAGTAAGAGAAGAAGGATAGAGGGCCTGGAAAGCAAGAGAAGGAGATTTTCATTTAAATAACCACGCAGCAGATGGGAACTGGACACATATATTAAGCTAAGTCAGGATTTTAAACCAAGCCCCAAACACCAGTTTAGAATTGTAGAATTGTCCAGGGTGGAAAAGATCTTAAATATCCTCAAGTCTGACTGTTAACCCAGTACTGCCAAGTTTGCCACTAAAACATCTCCCTAAGCATCACATCTACATGTCTTTTAAACACCTCCAAGGATGGTGACTCCACCACTTCCTTGAACAGCCAGTGCATCACAAAGACAGCTCCTGGCCTCTTCTCACTGCACAGGGCACAGCACCACTGATCCAGATGCTCCCTGAACTAGGTTAATCCCAGATTTGTTTCAGAAAAGTTTGATGGATGTTACAGTTCATTTATTAACATGGGAAGGATGATGCAAAAATCCCAAAGCCAACAGAGACTGGACAGACAGCAGTGCATGACTAGGCAAGCTTGCCAAGAAATCAACATGACAATTTTTATCAGAGCACATCGCCATTTTTCATGGTAGTGATCAGAAATAACTCAGTTTTACAGCAGAATTGTTCTCACCTTCTGCTTTTTCAGAGCAGCTGATGTCTCACAGAATCCTTTGGAAAACCACTCAGCCTTGCAGCTATCACTGCTTCTTCTGTCTTCCACATTCCTCCCTTTTTCCAGGAAGGAAAAGCCACTGAGTCAAGTTGTGTTCTTTTCCCTTGACTTCACACTCAGCTCCCCAGCAGCTGCAGATGGTGTCAGCCACGAGGGAAGCTGAGCAACAGCTGGAAAGGGGAATAAACTGGAAGGACAGGGCTGGGAAAGCTCTGGGCTCAAAGGGGGCTCAGAGGGACACCAGAATTCTCTCACGATGCCTCTGTTGTTGTACAAGGAAAATAATATCTATTTTCCTAACACTGAGATTTTTTATTGACTTCAGTGTCAATAAAAGCAGAGAAATGTTTAGAATTAAACATGTTTTCTAACAGAGGACAAATCAAAGGAAAGGTCTCTACAAAGAAAATATCAGAAAACTGTGAAACCATCCTTTACAAAAATATTGAAAAGAAGAAAATTAATCACATTAAACATCAAAAATTACTTTTTTGATCCCTCACAGAGAGGCTACCATGACCTCAGCTCTGAAGATATCCACAAAGCAAAGTTAATGTTATCCTACCACATTGAGCAGGATAATATAGGAGGAGGAGGAATAACATGAGCAAAACAGAAATTCCTTGCCTAAAAGCCACTTCATATAAAAATATCATCTTAAAACTAAACTATATTAATTTTTAAAGTGAAATTTTAAATAGATAACTTTAAAAATCTGGCATAAGTCTGCCTCCTTCCAGATCAGCATTTAGAGATTTTCACCTACGGAAAGGTTCCATTTTGAGGAGCAGCCCTGACAGCAATGAAGCTGAATAAGGCTAAATTTAAATTAGTCAGAAAAGTATCATGCTTAGATGAGAACAAGGTCCTCCCAGGAGGTGGTGTTCAACAGCCTCTGTGATTGCTGCAGGAAGGACACTGTTTTGCATTGTTCTCTATAGGAAAGTCAATAGCCTGGAGAAAGATAGGTTATTGTTCGTTACATCTAGAAGAGCTTTTATTAAAAAAAAGAAAAAAAGAAAAAAAAAGTATCATATTCACAGGGCATTTGAGGGTAAGCTGATAGTTTTAATTTCCCTTCTAGCTCATTTCCAGTTTTTTGGGAAAGCTGGTTAGAGAACAGAGTTGTCTCTGTGAATGCATGAAAGTCACAGAGCAAAGGAAAGGGAGTAGCAGCTCCCCCACACCATGTCTTGAAACCACTCAGCCTTCCCAAAAACAGCCTCAGCCAGAACCCTGCACACAGCCATGGCTTCTCCAGTGGTGGGAACAGAGCCTGTTTTAGGACAAAACCCTCAGAAATCAAGCTCACTTTATAACTGGGTGTCCAATGATTCACAGAAAGCAGGTGAAGATGCCAATCCTTCGTGCTATCCATCCCTTCCCAAGAGCTCCCTGTGACCTTTAATTCCCCTACAAAGAGGCACCAGAGGGTTTTATTTGGCAATCCTCTCCCAGCACAGCACTTTCTCCTGAGCCTGGAGCCCTCCTGAGAACCAGGAGTGATGCTCTGGACCAGGGGCAGGAGAGCACAAAGAGCCAGGCAGGGGCTCAGTATGACAGCAACAAGGAGGTGCTGGGCAAGGAGAGACAGAAAAGCTACATCAAGAAGAAATCACCTTCATTTTGATTATATTTTTCACCTAAACCCACTGAATTTAATTATTTGTCCCATTACAGGAAATGCTCTCCAGGTACAAGCTTCCTGGGGAAGAACTTGTACTGCTAAGATGCTCAACTCTATATGAGGTTATTTAGGAGCCAGTAAAAATTGTCTCCTCAGTCCATTTTGTACCCTAAACAAAAACACTGATGTAAGAAAATAGTGCTTAAAATGCCTGTAAATGTTTTATTCACAGAGAAAAACAAATTGCTGTAGGAAATGAGGGACAAACATGAAGGTGCAGCAAAACCCAGCTCAGAGCTGTGATAATTCTTAAAGTTACTGATTAACTGAACACTCAAAAAAATCCATTTCTATAGTAGCTTCTGTCCTTATGAACAGTCACAAATTGAACCTCAAAGTTTAATGAAGGAGAAAATTTTACATACTTTTGTTGCTAGGGGTGCTGAGGCACAGAGCAGTGAAGTGCTCACCATCTTATCTTGGTGTTCCCTTCGACTCCCTTCCTTCCTCTCCAGAAAACATGGTGAGGAGACAGGAAAACCTTCCCAGGGAGGCTGTGCCTGTGGATCAGTGCAGGATCAGTGAGGCAGAGATGTGATGCACAGAGCACAACCAAGAGTCCCACAGGGGAGCACTGAAAGGGAGACAGATGCCAGCAGAGCAGGGACAAAGCTCTACATATGGGAACACGCAAAAATTCTGCACAGGGCAATAAATCTGAGGCATTCTCTACCCTGGAACACCCTGGAGGCTCGGTGTTTCAGGAGGAACATGTCCTGTTCCCACTTTGCATGTTGGAAAACTTGGGAACAGTTCTGAGAACACAATTACCTGGATCCTGACTTTTCTGTGTGAGACTCCATGAGTGATATTTACCTCCCAACTCCAACTGCTTTGGAGTTCTTCTGCTTTAGCAGAGTAAGCAGTAAATATTTTCATTTAAATTACTGTATATTCTCCCCTCTCTGTCTGTGAGTCCTCACCTCCAGGTTCACTGACACACACCCATATTCCCTGCCAGCCTCCCAAAAGGAATGCTGCATCTCTGACAGCAGCACCACATCTCTATGCAGGTAACAACTAATTACTACAGTATCAACTCCTGAGACAAAATAATCCTCACAAACTCCATTTTCCTCCACTCCAGCAGGAATTCATTTGGCCTGGCCTTTTCCTAGCAAATATTTAGCATCCCGTGTGCACATATTTAGAAAGAATTCCTCCCAAATCATTCAACTGAAATTGATTTCCCCCGAGGAGGGATGAGAGAACAAACACGTGCCAGCTGTGAGCAGCACTGTTCACTGCACTCCTGGAAGGCACTGGGGCACCACAGAGCTGCAAGCAGCAGGGGAATCGAGGTGGGACACAATTACCCATCCACATTAAATTAATTTTCACTCTGTTTTCCTATCAGGTTCACTGCTGCAAAAACAGAAGGGATGAGGTTCCATGGAGGTGGTTTACAAGGTGAGAGAGGATGGCAGAACAAGGTAAAGAGAAATGCTAAATACCAATTTTGTTGTTTAATGTTTATCTTTGCTCTGTTTCAAAACTTTTGCATAGCAGTGGCTTTGTAGGAGAATTTCTGGCTATGGCTGTGAAAATATTACTGCTACTTTTTTATATCTACTTTGTGAGAGTTTAGCTAGTCTCAGACAACATTGGCTGCAATCTTTTCATCTCAACAGATTCACTGTGGGAAAGCTATTGGTACAATACGGATTTCTATGTTTCAGTAATATTATATCAATGTAAATGAAAAGAAAAAAAACACTGGATCTTTTGGGAATTTGTACTTCTGGATTTTTTTCTTTTTATTTCATCTTAGAATGCTGACAGTTCACTGATATTACTTCCACTATTCTATTTTCACATGGACATATAGTGAAATCAATCACAAATAAAATTTTTGTTGAAGACGATGATTTGGGACAAATAATGAGGCTGGATTAAAATAGTGGTTTATTGTAAATCAAAATTACAATGAAAAAAATTCAGAATTTGAAATAGCATGGATTAATATAGAAACAGTAAGAAAACTTTGTTTAAAAAAAAATTGAAACTCCAAAATGCCTAATTTACTATAAGAAAGAATTTCAGAAATTATTTCATAGGAACACAGGAGAAAATAATGAAATGTCAACACTCCCTCTGAAAACGACATACTGAAATCATCCATCTCTCCCTTAATGCATGATAACAAGGGAGGAAAGATGCATGTTAGGGCACTGGCCTGGAATATAGAACATTTCTATTCAAATTCCCAAATGGACAGAGATTTCTGGTTAGACTGTGGGCTTTTCTGTGTCTCAGTCACCAAAGTGGTGAAATGCAGTAAGAAAACACCCCATCTATTCCCTAACAGAGTTACTATGATAATAAAGTGGCATATAAATTCCTTGGCTTTAAGCCAGTTCCTTCTAGCCACTCTCACCTGCTCCCAACAGCAAGATGTTTACTGATAATAATTACAAGCTGAGATGACCAGAGCTGCCTGGGGGATTTGGATGCCCTCGGGAACGGCAGCTCTGAAGATCTCCACCCATGGGTTTTACTGATCCTCTGATTGATTTCTCCCACCACCCCAACAACACTGCAAGTGCAGGCATGCAGAACAGCAGGAATATTTACAGTGATAACATCTTCATGTCAGCAAGGCAGGGAATCCCATTGGGCCAGAGGCTTTACAAGCAGCAGTAAATAAGAACATCCTGTCCAAAACAAACACTCTGCAGTTCTGGTACACACCTTTGAGTAGGGACAATTCCCTAGCACCACTGTGCAGAAAATCTGGCATTTGAAAGCACTTCAAGAGTCACACAAATCCAAGAGCCTGCTCACAAAACCTTCATCTGCACCTACGAAAGTACACATGCTTACATTCCTGCTCCTTTCCAAAAATCAGATCTCAATCAAAATTCTATATGCAGAAATATCCCTTTCCAGGTTATCACCTTCCTAGTACAGCATCTTCTCCTCCCCAACAGCAGAATTGTTGATGTTGCTTTTGTAGCTGGTAAATAAATCAGCTGCTGTCAGGTCAGATAAGATTTTCTATCAGGTGGAGGTACAGAGTTTTCTACTGAAGAGCACCGGTGTGGCAGAGGAAAGGACTCACAGCACTCTTATTTGCTGTATTTCTGTTGTATTTGCCATATTTCTATTGAATTTCCTAGAATAAAGGTTTCCCTTAGGAATGAGGGAAAGATGCCCAGAGGTGGAGAAAGTATTGCTGTGCCTTAGATTTTATTCTGACCCTTTAGTGCTCCTTCCCTAAGCTCAGAGGCTACAGGCAGAGCAGAATTCCTCCCAGCAGCACAGAAGGGAGGTGCTGAGGGGGATCAGCAGCACGTTCCCAGCTGAGACAGAGATTTTTTCACTTTTCAGGGGCATGGGAACCTAAATTTTCAGCAGGCTTTAGCTACCTCAGGGACTGATTTCCTACCAATCCTAAAAGAAATAAGGAAACCTCTCAGAGAATGAGAGGGCTGCAGGTTTATAAACCAGTTTGTCTGCAGACAGTTTTCCTTGCTGATCCACCACCGACCCTCCCACTCACGATCACCTGGATGCTACCCCAGGTGTAATTGACCCTGAGCACGGGCAGCACCAGCCTCACTGATCACAAAAGCCTCTGTCAGACACGGGGCTGATGGACTTTTGTGCTGTTCTGACTGTCATATACTCACCCTCTTGTACTGTGGCTGTCCCAATTTCATGGAGAGGAAAGGGCTTTCCCACAGTGGAAGGTATCTATTGATCCCATTGGTCTTTTTCCTATTCTTTTGTTTTGGAAGTTTCTTCTTAGAGTTACAGACCTCTGGTTCTCAAGGCAAGCAAACCTTCTCTAGGACAGCAAGCAAAAAAATAAACCAAGTGATTTTTCAAGCCAAGAGGGAGGGAGAGGGAGAAGGTTGGAAGGAGTTAAATTGCCCACTCTAGCCTTGTCTCCTTTGATTCTCCTCCCTCCAGGCCAGATGCCAGGGAAGGCTCGTGTTCACCATCTCTCCTCTGCCTTTCTTGCAGAACACACAAGGGCTACAGAAAAGGGAACAAAACCCTCCCCTTCCATGTAGGATCAATTTGCTTACACTTCCCAGCTTCTCAGAGGGTAGGAGAGGGATGAGATCCTCTCTTTGTTCTTTAGTGCTTGAGACATTTGCATTAAAAGAGGCTCTTTGTCGTTTAAACTCATTTTGAAGTTATAATCCTCTTTGAGCTCCGTGTCAGTCGCTGCTGGAGGGAGTGCCTGGAGTTGGACTCTTCAGGGCAAGAGCCCAGGTTTGAGTCTCCATGGGCACAGGGAGCTGCAGCGCTGGAATTCCTCCCCTTTCCTTAGGTTTGAATTCTGGGACCAACATCGGCATCACTGCCATTGTTCCAGAGCTGACAAACTGCTGTGGAGGGCAGCAAACCTCTCCCTGACAGGGCACTGAGGGTTCCCATCTCCAAACAGCCACCTGGAAACTCCACACAGTCACAGAGCAGGCTGAGGTGGGAGAAACCCATGAGGATCATCGAGCACAACTCCTGGCTCTGCACAGAACCATCCCTGACATCCACAAGGATCAGCTCCTGGCTCTGCACAGAACCATCCCCAAGATCCACGAGGATCAGCTCCTGGCCCTGCACAGAACCATTCCCAAAGGTGACACCACATGGTGAGACTGTTGTCCAAACACTCCTGGGGCTCTGGCAGCTTTGGGGCCATGCCCATTCCCTGGGGACCCCCTGCAGTGCCCCAACACTCTCTGGGTGAAGAGTTTTTTCTCTAATATGCACCCAAACCTCCCCTGACACAGCTCCAGCCGTTCTGGTGTCCCGTCACTGTCAGCACACACCACAGATCAGTGTCTGCCCCTCCTCTCCCCCTGACCAGGTTGTAGACTGTGAGGAGCGTCCCCTCAGCCTCCTCTTGTCCAGCTGAACAGACCAAGTGGCCTCAGCTGCCCCTCAAACCCTTCCCCTCAAGACCCTTCACCATCCAAATGTTCCCAAAGCACGTCAGACACACCACAGGACACACAGAGAGAGCTCCTCTGAAATCATGGCACGAACTCTGAGAGACACGAACCAGACCCCCTGACTGCTCATGGGAGCAGCACAACTTTCCTAAATTATTTTTTTAAAACCCAGCAAATATTTATTCTGTATTTCCTTTCACACAGGAGTGCTGAATAAACCTGATTATCAATATACAGCAGAAATAGCCTCAGTCCTGTTACAAGGAGATGAAATGGCTTTGTTGTTGTATCCAGGATTCCTTTGTTCCAGTAAGGAACAGCAAGCTTTAATTAAATGCATTAGTAATCACAAGGCAGTAAAGTGTCAATTGGTCATTAAAATACAGAATGCAACATAAGCTTAAATAATTGCTTAATTATAAACATACATGGATGCATCAGAATAGGTAAAGTATTTTCTGTTAAAAGGTGGCAATTTTCTTCTGGGAAATTGCCCCCGCTTCATATTTTTCTGGGCTTTTCTTTTCATTAGGATTTGTATAGACTTTGAACAAAACAATTTTCAAAGGTCTGGTTTTGAATTATTATTGCTATTATGCTGTGTTTCATACATCTTATTTCTGAAAGCAATCCCTGTTAAAATAGCATTTATTTTGCTCAAAAGTTTGCAGAATATTTCACCAGAATCTAACTCTGAAAATTCATATAATTTTTTAATTAAAAAAAAAAAAAATATTTTGGCTTTTTAGAACAGAGAAAAAAAAAAATTACTGGCCTGGTATTGACCTCTTCTAGCTATGTGCAAGCAAGCACACCATGGAAAATGGCAGTATGCACATTATCCCAAAATGCCCTTTTATCCACGTATCCAACTTGGTAGAGGACACTTTTTCCTCCTAAGAGGAGATATTTGTCTGGTCTGGCTGTCCCCAGGTAACCCCAGAGAGAATTCTCTATCCTTGGGGTGGATTTGAACAAGATGGAGTTGGAGCAGTGGTTTAATAGCACCAGTCCGTAAAGAAATCCCATTCATCCCCTTTCATTTTTCTGCTATAAATTGCTTATTATCTTTTACTTCTTTTTGGTGAATTTGTCATTTGTGAGGATTTATTCCCATTTTAAAATAGAGTATAAATAACACTCTATCAAAAGCGGTTAATAAGGAAAAAGAATACTTAAAAGACTTGATAAAAGCTACACAACATGTTGTGATTTCTGGTCCACTATCAGCTGATCTAACCACTCATGTTCACTGCCTCTGAAATACCAAACAAACCATGAAATTAAAAATCCCCTGTGCTCTACCTTTTGTGCACTGAAGAAATCAAAGTATCTCAACAGAGGCTTAACTCCTTACTGATAAAGGAAAATTGCTTTTATTCAAAAATTCTTTTTGAAAGAAAAAAAATCCTGTATATGGTATATAAGTAATTAAAAAAAAAAAAAGCATAGATGTTGTGATTTAGCTAAAAATATACTGGCTCAAAAAAGGTACAAGCTTGGCATTGCTCCTCCAAAAGTTAAATATTTTTGTCCCAGGGAGAAAAAAAAATTAAAACCTAAGAACATTTTGATCCCAAGGTTAGTTCTAAAGTATTTGAAATTTAAGCCATATAATGGCAATAAATTTCCAAGGCTGTAAAGCATCTAAAATGGAAGCTTGAAATACGACTGAATTTCCCATCACCTGGGTAGTCCAGCCTCTTTTTGACATTGTGGCTTCTCCACTTTCATCAGACTGCCCAGCTGTGTGTCCAGCCTGGTCCAGTCATGAAGAACACGCTTCTACCCTCACACAGGGGTGTTGTTTCCTTGCATCTCACTTCATGCAGGAGACCCACGTGGTGATTGTTGTAGCCAAACCGGGCTGACCTTTACTGAGGTGCACTGAACTTGGGCAGGATGCTCAGGTAAACAAAAATAGCCTTTTTTACACAGAAATCTCCTCACTGGCATCCTCTTGAATCAAAGGAAATGGAAATTTTTATTTAAAAAAAATTAAATTAACCAAGTAAATAATCTCAATCCTTTGTGTAAAGTGGCAACAAATGCAGATCTCCAGCACCCATCTCCTGATGTCCAAATGAAATCAGCTACCAACAGAATCTGCAAGTGCCCCTGGCTGCTCTGTAAGCTCCACCTCCCATGCCCCACTGATGGCTGACAAGCAGAGTTTTGTTTGACCACGCTTCCTCTAACTTCATCTCACATCTTTGAATGAGGCAGCACTCCCTAATTTCCTGAGATCTGCTGTTTTTCAGGGCTGCTGCAGCACTTTGAGCCTTCAGTTCCCTGAGCCTGAGTTGTAGGGGCTGGGCTTGATACACCTGAGTGACAGACCTGGCAAGGACAAGGCTTCAGAAACATCAGATCAAGCTGATCTAATTGGGAGGGAAAGGGAACACCACTGAGCTGAGAAAATTCAGACAAGGAGCTCAGAGTTTGGCAGTACAATAAGTAAGGATAAAGCAAGCAGAGTGGTGAAAATGATGTGTCAAGGTGCCAGAGAAAGAGAATAATCTTGCCCTGAGACAGCTCTTCCACAGCCCTGCTTTATGTGTGCCTGTGGGGTTTAGCATGAACATTCAGCTGTTCTGAGAGCAGCTTTGGGATCTCCTAAGAAAGTTTCACGATACCAAAGGTCACTGAAAGAACCACTCAGCACTTCCACACACCCCAAGACTGCACAGCAAAATGCCCAGCTGAACTCTAGACAAGGGAAGAAAACTTACTACAAAATTTAGTGTCTTTTTTGATCATCATGGATATATAAATACCATGCAAATTTGTATGAAGATGTGGCAACGTCTATCCCAGTTATAATTCCTCCATCCAAGTTCAGGAGATCTGTCATGCTGTCCATTTGACAAGTCTGCAGCTTGCTTGTAAACCAGGGTGTGTTTGTCATTTGGAAAACAAAACCATAAATCCCCTGTGCTGACCAACTCAGCTGAACCCCAAAGCAAGTCAAAATTCAAGCTCTCCACAGAGCACCACAAAGCTAAGGGCAGTATTTACTTGCATAAAAAGAATTAATACTGAAACAAACAAAGAAGTTCAGCTATGTAGTGTTGAAATATTAATATTGTTGGCAGACAGAGTACACGAACCTATTATTTTGCAAAGTGTGGCTGGATATAGTGAAGGCAAACATTGAATAAGTAACAAGAAAATACAGTTCTTTAAATGGATTTTCTGGTGCCTATAGCCAGACACACAGATAGTTTATTCCATTCTGCTTCTATGGCTGGAATGGATTTGGTATTAAAACTGCCTAACAGGTTTTTTAAGTATAGGGAAAATGTATTTTAAACCTAGATAATTTCATTTCCAGAGATGAAGGCACATCTACTGAGCTGAGAACTAGGTGACATCGATGGGAAGAGATTTGACTGTAGGAACTACAGAGAGTAAATTGTGGCATAATTATTCTGAATTAACTTACACCAGTAATGTCGAGAGAGTTTGAATAGAGACCCTCAAACTAAACTGGTATCAAACAGAGTAGCTCCACATCACTGCCATCACAGACGTTATTTTCCATGTGCATCTTCCTGCCTGTGCTCCCTGCACATAAAACCTTGCATAAAGGGATCTCTGCAGAGTATCCAAGATATAAGGCATATTTGTCCTTCCAGTCCCCTGATTTTTGATAACTAAATTGCTTTACAGGAGAGAAAATATCACCTGCAGAAGAAGGAAAAGTAGGAATCTCATTATGCAATCAGTGAAAATAGTCTTGGTCAGTACAGGGAGCCCTAACAGTTGCAGGGAGTTAAATACTGCTCAGCACCTCAGCAAGTGCAAACACTGAATTCATTGGATGAGCCCTTTAATTAGAAAGAATTAATGAAAGACAAGAACTAACACAACAGTTAGGCACAGCTTAGCAGGTTATCAGTGATTTGAGCCACATCCTTTAGGTAGGCACTAAAACCCACAAGCATCAGACAATAACAGCAATGTTTTCTTTCATGCCCTGTGCTGCAGGCAAAGCACTGGGATTCAATTCCCCCTTCTACCTAACAGTATTTGAATTTACATTTCTAGAGACCTCTCAAGCCACCAAATAAGCCACAATTCCCCAGGGCTCTTGCCTACCAGATGTGGTATTTTGGCTGCTCAGAATGTGCAGGACTGCCCGACGCTGGGGTGAAGAGATGCTCTTTCCCTTGCTGAATGTCGAATTACACATAAAGTACAACTACTGGAGCAGGAGTTGTGCCTTCATTCACACGCACAAACCCCTGCCTACAACTTCATTGCCAGGGAAATGTTCTGTGAAACAATTAAAGCAGGGTTGAACCCAGTCAGACAGAGGAAAGGATTAAATTTAAGTCACTCAAAACATCGGGAGGGGGGCCATAACGAAAAACTGCTTTTTAAAGTGATCTCCTATAACCATGAAGATAAATCCTCAAGTAATTACATAATGATCAAATACGGATTTCATTTTTTGTCTTTTTCTTGCAATGACAGTGGATAAAAGAGGATTTTTGTCAAAAGTGGAATTTTGTAAATTTGAATAAGCCTGAAGAGTACACATCTCTTTGACCACACGGATTTGGCATTTGCTACTACAGAACTGATGAAAGGCAGCTATGTCTATATTTCCTTCCATACACTTTATTTTCATTGTTTGCTGCTGGTCAAAGACAATCCCCCGCAGGCTGGACCTGCAGAATGTCCCTCTGTGACCGTTTGGGTGTTTGCACCTCAGCAGCAAACAAGACAGGCTGGGAAATCCCAGGGAGCTGAGATTCACTCCAGCTGGAAGGTGGAGTTCACAGCCCGCAGTCCTGCACGCGGTGCCTGGGTTATTTCTGCTGCTCACCCTTACTGGGGCTAGTAGCCCACAGAGGAATCTGAGCCAGTTTTGAGTCTCAGTAAGCAACACAAAATGGCCACATGCGATTTTGAGAGGTACAAAGAGGATCTGTGGCCACTGCTGTTTGAATGCAGGCCACCTACATCCCTCATTTTCACCGTGACAGAGAGGTAAATGGAGTTCCTCCCTCCCTCACACAGGGAAATATAAAACAGAAGATTACAGTTATTACAACTGCCTCTTGTTTGAAACAAAGTTCAAAGGCTTGTCTTCTTTAATCAATCTTCCAGCAGAATAATAGGGCTGCAAATTTCACTTTCATGGAACTAAAGCACTCGGGCTGAATCAGTTTTTCCCCTTTGTTCCCCCTTCTCAGAGCGGAGCAGGAACGAGGGAGCTCAGATGAAGTTAACTGAGCTGCCCACACCGCCTTCTCCGAGGGAAGCAAAAAGCAAGAAGGTAATAAAACATCTTGGCTCCAGTACCATGTGCTGGCGAAGCACTTTGGGCAGTCAGATACAATGAATATTCAGCAATCTCTGGCTATTGTGGTATAGCAAAGTGCCTCTGTCAGGGGAGTCATTTCTGTGGCTGAGGCGAGAAAATAATAGATGTCCACTTGGCAGAGGTAGGCACAGACACCTTAACTCAGAGCCCACTGATCTCCCTGGGTAGGTCCAGCTGGAGATTATGAGTAAGTCCATTAATGATCCTGTTTCCACTGCAACTGAATGGGGAGGGAGCTTTTAGCAAGTGTGTTGCAAGTAACCCTTGGAATTAAATTTTCAAGGAAAAAAAAAAAGAAAAAAAAAGGATGATAAAAAGAAAAGGAACATTCACAAAAATCAGAGTAAGAGGAGAGACTCACCCAAATATATTGTGCTATTGAACAGCATCCACAAGCATGCACAGAAATGCCTTTTTTCCCCCAAATTTGCAGTCACAGACACCAAAGGGCTCACAAATGCACAAATAAAAAGATAGATTCAGAAGCACTACTGGAATGAAGGCATCTAAAATGTGTAATTTCTTTCACCATCTTCACAATAGTCCAGACATAATTTAGTCTGGATTTCTGCCAGTTCAGATTCACTAATGATACCATGGACTTTAAATGACCCCCTCAAACACCAAGAATAATGGATAGCAAGAGACCAAGTTAAAAGGAACAGCTTGAAAACTGTGTCAAATTTAAGGGCATATTTTAACAATTGTGGTCATTTGCTGAAGTTTAAAAAAATCACACAAATGTAACAAAACACCAACAAAAACAAACACTTCTACAAATGTTAAGAACCAAATTTATTCTTTTTGCTGTCATGATTTAATCCCCCACAATCATTTTATCTCTATTTTTATTAGGTACACCCCCCGCCCCCACCCAAAAAAAAAGTACTTATGTAGCTTTGAATGCCCCAAAGCACACAATGATGGTTCATACATGAATGGAGACTGAAGAGAATCTGTTTATCTGTCTCTGATGGGCTGCAGTAGGAACTTGATGAGAAAATTACAATTGACACAGCATTTGGCAGAAGTTTCTAGCTCAGGGTCCTGTCTCTAGCAGCTAAAGTAGACAAGATATATCTAATTCTACAGAAAATCAAAATGTTTAGAACTCAACCACCTTCTCCTCCTCTAGACATTCACATCATCAGTGTAGATTTCCTGTCTTCCCCTCTGTCCCTGATTCCTTTGCATGGTGACCCCATGGCAGTCTCGCCTGTGCCAATTAAGGCTCCTGATGTTGGATCACCCCCTCTCATTCCTGGATTCCTGTCCTGAGCTGGAAAACCCGTGTTTTCCAGAGGGTGACAAGCCCATTTGCCATGTGACATATCCTCTCTGGATGCTTGGCCCAGCAGGTGCAAGAGCCAAAATTGAAGTTGTCTGATAACATTCATCTCTACTGAAGTTCAGAACCCAGTTTCTCTACTAGTTTGTGAAAACATTTCATAGCATGAGAGTTTTAGCCTTGCTTGTTTTGCGCTGAATTTTTTTCTTGCTCTTCCTTTCTTTCTGTATAAATCAACTCTTAACCCCGTTTTCCCTGAAGGAAATATAAGAAAGCACCGAGTCATGCTCTGCTTTCCTAGAGAAAGACATTTTCTGCATTATTCTCCTGTCAGTTTTCAAGCTTTACACAGGAACTGGACCAATATAAACGATTCTTTCATCAGCTCAGGTACATCCCTGGAGGTTGGGCTATTTGTAGAGTTAAAGATAGCTATTATCAATAAGAAACTTGTCTCCCTCCCCCTCTCAGAGCATCTCTGGAAACAGTTCAGTGCTGCAGAGAGACATGACTTCGGAGAGTAAACTGATTAGAAGTAAAAGGAGTTTTGTGTTAAATCAAGGATGGAGAGGAGGGAGAAGGTGGAGGCAGCTGTGGGATTCTCCTGGGACCACACAGAGGGACATCTGAGCTAGTGCTGCACCCAGCTGTGCAGCTGTGCCTCTGCAGAGTGCCAGGTGAGTCCACAATGCAGCAACCCACCCTGCCAAGCCTCCTGCCCAGCAGCTCCCCGGCACAGACATGTCTACAAACACAAAGGTGTGTCCACCACCATGCAGAGTGGCTCCCATCAAGTCCTTTCAACGTTGAATAACTGAGAGGTAGAGACAGAAAGCTTTGGTTTGCTTTTAATTTGCTGAGCTATGAGACATGCTGAGAAAGGAGGACTGAACTGCCAGCCCAAGTGCTGGACTAAGATTAGAGTTCAACAGTGCACTACAGAAGGGTGCCCATCTCTCCAGCCTGGAAGTACCAGGGATATGCAAAGAATGGCATTTTCTCTGCCCCAGCACCAGCTGGGTAGCACAGAGACTGTTCCACAGAAGCATCCTTGGGCATGACCAGCATCATCACTGACAAGTGCCACTTCATGTACAGCCTTTCCAGTCCTACACACCAGCGGGTTAAAAACTGAAGACAATGAAGAGAGTTTCAAGCATGTGCAAGGGAACTATGTGACACCTCTTTGTGTTGCCTGAGAAGACTTTTGTTACCATTACCTGTGCTTGTAGGGCCATGAGAAATCAGATAATGCCTGCATGGCTTTGTCACACAGTCCTACCTGCCACAAGGCTTGTGGCCACTTAGGAAGGCACCATAACACACAGACTGGCACCGAGCAGCCCTGGGAATGCAGCAGCCAAGCTGCTGCAGAGTGTCTGACAGCTCCAAAGATCCAAGCAAGTTAATTTAAGGCTGACTGCGCTGCAGCAGGGACACACCCAGAGAAACAGCAACACCGAGGAGGACAGGGAAAGGTGAAGGAGCTGTCTCATTTCTGTGAAGGGCTGAGGATCAAATGCAGAATTCACACACTCAACTACTTGAGAAAAGGGCAAAAAATTATGGGACTGCATGTTGTTGATTTTTCTGCAGGCTACACGTGAACTGCATCTTCCATGAAGTAGTGGAGGCTCAAACAAGGCGGAGCATGTATTCAGGTTTGAACATGTGCAGCTGGGACAGAGAAAGAAAGTCAATAGGAGAAACTAGGGATGGCAGCGTGCCAGAGGCAGCAGCAAATCTTTGGGGGGACTCTTTTGTGGTGGACAAAAAGGGAACATGATGGTGAGAAGCTCTCAGGTCAACTGCCTACACTGGTTTAGAGTTCTGAGGGATATTATACACTGCCAAGCCATACCAAGAGGAGATATGGAACTGGATAACAGACCCAGACAAGAGCTCTCTTGACTCACTCACTGAGACTCTGTTGCTTCAACAGAAATGTTGAAATCAAACACTTGGATGATGAAGGACAAAACACACAGCAGACAGCATCACAAATCCTCTGTACTCAGAGGCTGTGGATGGTCTATCAGGCATGGTGGAACAAGCATGCCTTCAAACAGGAGAGTTCAACAGCTCCATGGGGAATTCCACCAAACCTCCCTTCCATATCCAACCCCTACACCCCTCTGGAACCCCTCAGAGCCATAAGCTTAGGAGGAGACTGCAATGAGGAAAATTTCTGTAAAATACTCACTTCTTACCAGTCCTGTTGAGAGGCCATATTACAGAAGTTTCAATTCACAGGGAAGCTTCAACTGGCAGAGCAATTTCTTCCAAATTCACTTCCATGGAATAGCAGATGAGAAACCAGGAAGGCAACCTCACTGGGAGGAGCAATAAGGTTTATGAGCTGTTTGTTTCCCTGTTACACATATTGCCTAGTTAAAGCAGTGGTTTGGTCAGTCACTGAAGCTGCAGGCACTCTCTTCAGCAGAAATTTGCTCCAGGCCCATGAGGCTCCTCTGAGTGATGTGACTGATGGAGGGGACTGTGAGGGTGCTGCCGTGAGGTCCTGTGGAAGGAATTCAGCAACAGGAGTTGTACAAATTGAATACACAGAGCTAACTGAGTCATCTTACAGATATTTATGTGGTCCATAAAGGACCACAAAGCTCTAGTGATGGTGTCAAATGAGGCCACAGTGCCAGAGACAGCAGCACAAGGACTTTGGTCTTTTCCAGTCATCAGTGATGGAATGAGTGTCTGGTACTTCTCAGGAAGCTGAGCTTTAATGGGTCAGGAGAGAACTCTTCATCCTGCTGAACAGAGACGTTCCCTTCCCGTCATGCAGATCAGTGTGACATCTGGTGAGAAGTTATCCCTGTCCCCTCCAAACACTCCACCAGGGCAACCTGATCTTGTGGGTGGCATTCCAGCCTGTGGCAGGGGATTGGAACTGGGTGATCTTTAAGGTCCCTTCCAACCCGAACCATTCTGTGAAACACCTGAGCAGCCAAGCACTGAGCAGAGCAGGAAAGAGAGAGCTGAGCAGGAGTGCGGCATTTACCATTCTAGCAATGTAAAAAGGGAAATTGTTCAGTGTCTCTCACAGCACTCAAAGTGACATCAAATGGACTAGCAAGTGGCAGGTTCAAAGCAGACAGAAGAGAAGCTTCACACAGCACTTTGTTAAGCTATGGAACTGCTTGCCACAGGAGGTTCAGGATGCCAAATACTTACCAGAATTCAGAAAGCAGTTGGAGAACTTCAGGGGAGAAAACTTCCATCGACAAAGATATTAAGTGTGGTTTAAGCTGCTGCTGAGCTGCAAACTGCTGGAAACCCTTGCCTTGTTCTTCCAACTCTCCCAGCAGCATCTACTCCTGAAACTGTTGGAGACCAGCATTTCATAGCTGGACCTTTTTCTGGCTCAGAACAACTACTGTAGGATCAGCCAGGGATCAGAAAGCACCAGAGCTCTGCAGGGGGTTTTGAAACAATCTCAGACCAGCTGAGAGAGAGAGCTGGCAGAGCTTTCAAACTGCCCTGCCCGTGACCGCTGTGGGACCCAGGAGATCTAAACCTGCATGGAGTGGTTAGAAACCTCCACAGAAGGACAGTGTGAGTTTGATTTGCAAGATGAAGAGTACAACTGCACACTGAGGGAGGTGTAGGAGCAGGGGAACGACACCAGATTAAGTTTTTATTATATCTGCTTTAAATACATTTTAGGCTTACACTGTTAAACTCAAGAAGACTTAAACTAAAGTAAAATGATTATATTCTGATCAATAACTTATATTAAAAAAATAAAAAGATCACTTTTAAAGCCAGCTGTGGATCTCCACAGAGATGCTTACACTATTTTGATGAAAGCATTTTGAGTTTGTGCTGTTTCCAAAGTCCGGGCCACATCCTGGCATGGAGAAACCTCAAATCTCTCTGATGTTTCCTCTGTGCTCAGGGAGTTTGGAATTGCCAGCCCCTGCAAACACACTGCTCAGACTCTGAGCTGACCACCTGCAGCTGAAGCACACATCTCCTGCCACTTGAAAGCAGCTCACCAAAAAGCCTCTTTCAAAGAAACCCCTCAGGCTGCTGCGTTTGAAGAGGCAGAGACAAAAGCTTTTGCAACTAGTGCCTGCAGAGCCTCTCCTGGGCAGAAGAATAAGCGGCAGATTTCCCTGGGGAACCCATTTTTCCTCCCTTCTGCACCAGTTTCTGCAAAGGATAACTTTGCTGGCAGCTCAGCCAGGGCTCCTCAGCTGGGGCAGATAAGAACTCCTGGAACTCCTGTTCCCTGCTATGGGAGGCTCTGCCCCTCTCTTTGCTGCTCCACACCAGAGCAGTTATTGCAGGGCACTAAGAACTCAAACACAGCAGTGAAAATCCTCCCTGGAAAGCCTTGTGGTATCAGCTGTGGCTGAGGTTTGGGCTCACTTCCACACAAGGCTCTTTTCCACTGAGGATGCCCAGCTCTGACCTCTGCCAGCCTGTGAATCGTGCCCAGAGCTGCTGGGTCCAAGGAAGACAGATATCCTAAATGTCAGCATACAAATGTCCAGGCATCCCACCTGTCACACCCAAATCCCTTTAAACCATCCCGCTCCCAGTGCTTCTGGTCTGCAGACAGCCTGCAAGCACAGGACAGGCTCTTTATGTGAAGAAATAGCATTGTGATCTTACTCTCTTCTTGGTGTAAATGTCACATCTCGACTTGAGTAATTACAAACAATTGGCTTTGAACAGGCCACTGTACCACACTCCATCCTGTTTTAGCCTTAATTACAGAGAATAATAAATCCAGCTAGACAGTGCTTTTCTGAAGAGCAATTTGGTCTGACTTGTCCCAGCACTAATGAGTTTGTTAATAGGGGGATTTTCCCTCTCCCTCCCCTCTTCTAATCTCTCTCCTTAAATAGCACCAAGCACATGGGTAGCAATCCCCTGCCACAGCAGGTGATGCCTCTCCCTGACCCACATTCTCCTCTCCTCGGAGGCAAAGAGAAGCAGAGTATTGCACCTCCCAGCCTTTTTTCTTCTTTCAAAGGAGGTAGAAAGCAAGCGTGATTAATAACTGTTTGTTTAGGAGCATCAGGAGGATCACCCATTCCACAAGGGTAGCAGGCAGAAATGCTGGGCTGTTCCAGCCTGCCTGGTCAGAGCCAGCACTGGGGCCTGGAAAGCAGCTGAGTGCTGGAGAATCAGTTTAGCTGCTGGCCCAGATGGAAAAAAAAACAAAAATCTGATCAAAACATCACTTTTTTTTTTGTTCACCAAAACAAAACTTTAAAGCATCTCATTTATCTGCCCAAATAAAACCTTTCAAGTGCCCTACAGAAAATGTGTTCTACCTCAGTCTCCCCTGACAGAAGCAAAGGACAGGAAGGGGTAGATGTTTTTAAAAGATCAACAGCTTCTGCCTGTCCCTTGTTCAATAAAAGCCCTGCCAGGAAAGGGAAATGCAGATTTACTTTCCCCTCTATCTGGAGGAAAAAAAGAGTTGTATCTTCACTCCTAAGCAAACATTTCCTAACAGCAAGGACTTTGTCAGTGACTTTTTGGAAAATCTCACCCCAAGTTTTTGTACCCAGCAAATTTAAACAGGGAACAGATGTCAAATTTCAGTTACTATTAACCCAAACCTCAGAAGAATCCCATTTCATGGTACTGAAGGGAAATGACTACATGGGTGGCTTTGCCTACGCTGTCTCTGCAAAGTGAAAACCAGACCCTGGAATTCCAAAACCCATTTTCTATAAAAAAATAAGTATTTTGTATTTTTCATCTTACAGTTGAAAGTCTTGTCAGAAACAATTCCCTAAGTTCAACCCAAATTCATAAACAGTTCCAGTTCCCCTCAACTCAGAACATTCCTGAGTATTTTCATGCCTCTTCTGGGTCTGGAGACATGTCATAGGTCTGCAGGTATTTCCATTCTTGGATCATTTACAGTCTGAATTTAATCTAAAGCAGCAAGTCTGAGACAAGGAGAGAAGGTCCTTGATTTGATATGTGGGCTACAGAGAGGTACCAGTGATTCTGAAGATTCCAGTTCTGACTTCAAACTCTGCATTTTTCCCCCCCTAAGTCCCTCCCTTTTTTGACAAAACTATTTTCTCATATCTCTCTGCAGCCCATTTATTATCCTCTCTATTAATAAACCCTCCTTCCCTGATGAATCACTGCAATTTATCATTAAATTAGAAGATGAAATGGGTCTTTTTTCTTCAAACAAGGAGATTAACTACTATCAACAGACTATTTCTCCATTATAAAACTCCATCTTCCTCACCAAATGCAGGAGTATCTTTGTTTGAAGCAGCCCTAAAGGTGATGCAAGGAGGGAGGTTCAATCAGAGAGGTGACATCCTGCAATATAAATACATAGATCAACTTCAAAATGACTGTGGAAGACAATGCATGACATTATGACCATGATTGACTCTGGAGTTCTCTAATAGTACAACAACAACAAAAAAAAAAGTTTAACTTGTACAGGGATGAAACTGCCAGGAACTGACAAAGCACAGTCTAGACAACAAAACCCATCTGTGCATGCATAGCCCAGGGATTAATCACACCCCAAAAGGTCACTCAGGAGAAGAATTCAGCTAAATATGAAGCAACCTTCTGCTGGAAACCCATGCGTGCCTCTCACATCCTTTTTGTACCGTACAGGTCCTGGGAGCTGTGCCTCACCAAGCTGCTGAAGTCTAGCACCATCACCCCCAGCTCCTCTGTGGCCAGGAAAGCAGGTTTGATCCTTGTGAGCTTCTCTGCAATATTTCACCCCCTGGACACACCTCTCTGTGAGATTAAAACTCCATTTACTGTGATGGCTTGGATGTGAACAGCTGTATGAGGGGAGAGGGAAAAACCTCAGTGTTTTCTGAGGTCTCTTTGTGTCCTATAAGTGCTGCCAGCAAGAGGCAGATCAAGATGTGAGAGGGATGGAGGCCCAGCACACCCCGTGCTCCTCTCCAGGAAACCATTTCACTGCAAGAGCTGCCCTTGGCTGGTGGCTTTTGCTGCAAAAGTCAGCCTTGGGAAGGTGTAACAAAAGCCACTCAGCACTAGGCACCACAGAAAACAAAAGAATCCCCAGATCCAACCCCTTCATGCACCTAGTAATTTGATTTCTATCTCCAGAATTACAGAAGTTATTCTCTTTTATTCTTAGATGCTAAGGAGATAATCTGTCTTCTGCTCCCACAGGTCTGGCAGTACAGAGAGAAGATGGAATTAGGATTTTATGCCACTGTCACCATTTGTCTGTGATGAACTTTCTCCTATAAGGAACACGGGCTTATCAAGGCAGAGACAGCCCTGCCAAGCACCCTTCCCGTGTGTCAGTGTGCTCCTCTCTCCAGATGTGATCCCTTCTGGAACAGCACACTCTGGCTATTCACAGGCCCGTGTCAGCTTTCTGCATTGAAGGAATCTATTAATTCCAAGTAGGGGCTCATTCTCAAAAGAGCTGCTGATGAAATGGAACTGATAAAATGGAGGTAATTTAAAGGTCAGATGAAATCCAGCTCATGTTCATCCTGCTTGTAATGGAACATCACCAAGATGCTTCATTGGCGAAGGGGCATTTATATGTATTTTTATTTTTTAAGAGACATTGCTTATCTGTAACAGAGACTCTAAACATCTGATAAGAAAACTTCCTATATTAATCTAACCAACAGCTGGCATCCTGCTGCCTGCCTGGGTGTCCCTTTCTGGAAATTAAATCTCCTATCATCTTTTTATCACACTTTGGAGGGAAGAAATGGGAGCCAAATGCAGCACTCAGATGAGCAGCAGAAGCAAGAGCTAAAACTGATAGGGCTGCATTAATTCAGGCATGCAAGACAAGTCACTGCTACCCTCAGAGCATTCCCCCTTTGCTCTCAGCCCACAGTGCCCAGTTACAAATTTTGGAGCTGGACTCCTCAGAGAGGGTAAGGTCCCTTTCCTTGGCCAGGTTGTAGGTGATGAGGTTCTCCAGAGCCCAAGGGAGCAGGGATTTCTGTGCAATGAAATCCAGTGCACACACTTTTCCTCATCTTTGACACAGCCTGCCTGAACTCAGCAATGTCCAACGCGTGCATTGGAGGAACGGGGTCTGTCTGCAACACGTGAAGCTTCTCTGCTGGTAGCAGAATTCAGTTGGTAGCTGCTGCAGCTAAACCTTCCTTCACTGATTGAAAAAACAGAGTTCATCTGGCTGCTCTGTTTCCTAGTGCAGCAAAAAACTCTTGCAATGAGATCTCTCCTTCCCTCCAGTCTATTCTCTGCCTCCATCCTTCACATGCTCCTCCCCAATCCCTATAATTAATATTAAACGTTACAGTTTTGTCCTATTAACACAAATTGGCCTTTCCAGAGGCAGATTAAAGAGTTTCCACTGGGGATTTCTTCTCTCCTTTACAATTTGCCTTCTCTGATCAGTGCTGTCTATGTCTCTCACTAGCTCCTAAGGGGAAAGGAGTGGGAGGGAAGGAGAAGACAAACACTTATTAGCAACTCCTTTGAAGAGCTGGAGATTGGGAATTAAACTGATTATTAACTCCCATCATACCAACGAGGCAACTTCCCCTTTTCTCCCTCCTTCTGCTCCTCCTCTGGGAATGGTAATTGGTAACCACACAAGTCGTGTGCATAAAGTTTCACCTAAATCATTAACAGGGCAGCATAAACCAACAGACTCTCTTCATTTCTCTGGGGAGAGGAGGTTTTTGTTGCTCAGTGATAAACACAGGCTCATAAAATAGACATAGCCATGTAGACTACCATAGACATGCAAGTGTGAGGTGTGTTGGCACATTCCCAATTGCATGACCCTTCCAGTCTGGTGCTTGGAACAGGAAAGAAACACAAAGCTCTAGTTCCCTTCCCAAATGGGTCCTCAGTGATATTTTAGTCCTGCATGCTTAAGGGGCATGTAGGGACAGACCTGACTCATCAGACATGTGTCACTTGCACTCACCATCACCAGGGCTGGCAGAAGTACCACACTCACAGCACCACACACAAACCCAGCCACCACCACAGCCAAACTTCTCCAAGCCCTCACTCTGACTCCTCATTAACACAAGTCCAAGAGAGGAAGAGGTGTTCAAAATCTTTGGGCACCTACAAATTTGGTAATCTCTTTTGTGCCTTTCCAGAGATTCTTCTTCCTCAGAGCACCAGCTCCATGGGGCAGTCTGGCCAGCTGATGCTACCCAGGGCTTTGGACATGAAGTAAAACATCTTTGAGCCTGTCAAGCCAAGGGAAAAGGGGCACAAATTATATCTGGCTTATTAAAACATTTCATAAGTAAATGACTGTTTCTGGGGCTGTGGTGGTAAATGGATAACTGAATTTAGTCACAGAAGCACCAAGAAAGCCTGGCCAGTGACAACTCACTGTGACAGCTCACCGTACTAATTAAGAAACAGAAACATAATGAGATGCACAATCTATTAAATAAGATGCGTGTTTACAGTGAATAAGCTATTTATAATCAAATTGCATTTATTTAGTGAACAGCAAGCCTGTTATAAAACCTGAATTAAATGCAGAACTACCTGTAGATGAGTGGCATTTATTTAAAATGTTTCAGGATGCAGTAGCTTTTTCAGCAAAGAGAACTTAATCAGTCCCTGGAGCTTTCCCTTCCTGTGCTAGGACAAGGCAGGAGCAGCTGTATTGATTTCTAGCATCCAGCACTTCCACGTGAGCCTGTTTATTGGGCCAACAAACTGTTTAACAGACAAGGTCCCAGAGGTCCCAGATTTTACCCAGGAATATAGGCACACCCTCTATAGATAGCTGGTGTAATGTTAACTGGAATTTATTAGACAATAAATACATCACATCACTCAGTGCCAGGAGCAGAGCCTCCATGTCAGACTGCCCAAAATCCACTGTAACACCCCGTTTCATTTAGTACTTTGTCCCTCTGTTATGGCAGTTTTATATTGGATTCCTCCTCAGCCTTCCGCCAAAATACTGTGGAGTTTTTGAGGAAAAGATGGTGTTCTACCAATGTTAAAATAGCATCTTGTGTATAATTTATATAGGCACTAACCTTTTCCCAGCAATTCTGAGTAAAGAGGCAGATCCAGAGGGCTGGGAGATGTCTCTTACACTTCCCTGTAAGACCCGTCCAACTTCAGCCGAGCCGTGGGCCCTTGGAAAGCCTCAGCTCCCAAAAGCTCATAGAAGTTCTCAGAACTTTCTTCTCCTCTGCAACTGGACAACTACTTGAGCACATCCTTGGGAGAGCTAAGACTACCCCAGATGTAATAGACACAGTCTTCAGGTTCTCAAATCCAAGATTTTGGAGCTTTTTGGAATGATGAGACTTGTAAGAGACTTTTCCAGGATTCCCTGGGTTTTTGAGGAACATCAGCTAAATGAGAAGTGGCCCAGCTTCAGGATCTGGAAACTATTTGAATGTGGGATAAAGATAAAATAATCACCTTGGCAGTTCACCTCTGGAAATCCTGGAGTGGTTCAAATCTCAATGTGAGTTCCTTATCCAAAGAGTTGCCCAGAGGAATTGAGTAAGTTGGACAGAGCTTCAATTCACAGACTTTAGAAAAGGAGTATTTTCCTGTTTAATAGTCCAGGAACCATGAAGTTTTTCTAAAGAGAGGGTTGTCACTTTTATGTGGGAGAAAGAGACTTTGGAAGTTCTCTGATATTCCTGGAATGAATATGAATATCCTCGAGGCAGGACATGTGGCACAACTCAGATTTGAAGGTACTTTCCCTGTGAGTGTCCAGAGAATAGCTCGGAGATACAAAAATATATAATATATAAAATATAATATATATAATATATTATACATATTATATAATACATAATATACATAGTATGTAATATATTTGCAAATGTAGTTTTATATATATGTTATAATATTTTGGTGGTTCCTTCACAGAGAATTTAGACACCTCTCAAATACCAAGAGAAGCACATCAGAATAGCTCATACCTATGCAATAAAGCTCTCCAAAATTTATTTCAGTAACCAAGCTCTGGCTCTTTGATAGAGTTTTTCCACTTAAAATACTATGAGTACAAAGAGTGCAATATCAGAGATATCTCCAGTGGTTTTGTCCACACAGGAATCAGGTGACTGTCTCCAAAGTTCTGTCTAGTATTGAATTAAACTGCTTCAAACCAAGGCTCCTCCCTCCTTTTCTCTCCCTATCACAGCCCACAATGTCAAACAACATTCTCTACCAGTTGAAGGGACTGCTTTTTCCCATGGCTAAGTCATCTGGGAGGAGAATGGAAGATTTATTTCCATGAGGAGAAGTCTCTCCTAGACCATGACGACATGACATGAAGAGTTAAAAAGTTGAGTTATATTTGCACTTCCACGTGCAAGCAGAAATGCTCAGGGACAGGTTTTGGTGTCTGCTACATTCAGACAAGGAGACAAAGGAGAACATGGATCACAAGCTCCTCCAGCTCCCTTTGAAAGCTGCCCATTGCTTTGATTTACTGCTTTTTGTTTCCAGACAGCAGCTTCATAGACTCGGTAATCAGGCAGCAAATGCAAAGTGAGGCCAGTCTGGTCATAGGCATGGAGATTTAATGAGGATTGTGGTTCCCATGTCTCAGCTGAGCTGTTTCTCACCCCCGGTGTTTCCCTGTCTTCCCTGAAATCTAACAAAGCCTTTTCTCTTTCCACAGACTACATAAATCACTTCTGTTCAGTTCAATTGCCTTGGCAGAGAACTATTTTCATGGGGAGGGAAAGCTATAGAAGACAAAAATGCCAATGTGGTGTAACATGATGAGCAGGCTGGAGTTTCTTTTCTCTGATTTTTCCAAAGGAAAAATTCATGGTAACACCTCAATTTTTTACTACAAATAATTGTATTGATGCTTGGGGGAAAAAAATCAGAGCTAGTGTATTTTTACAAAAAAAAAAAAAATCCATTCTGTTTACCCCTGAGCTTTTTGCATTCATTCCTTTCAACAAATACAGGCCACGGATGCATGCAGGGATTTGCAAAAGCTTTACAATGTTGGGCTTTGCCAGCACACAGAATGTAAAGGCAGCAACAGAGCAATGCTGTAAAACTTGCAAGCAGTAGTACTTTGGTTTTGTGTCAGCTGAACTGTAGACACAGAAGCTGTCTGCCTGGAGAGTCGTTAGAACCCATCGTGATTTTAATATTTTCAAGAGGGAAGAGAATTTTGGTTCTGGCAGAGAAAACAATCTTGCGGTTAGAGAGAAAATAATTGTGATCTAAGATTCTCCAACATGCATCTGTAAGAATATTCACTGTGCAAGAGGAAGTTAATCGTTAGTATCTTAGGAACATCAAGGAATTCCATTCATTAATGGTGGCAGTCATTTAGAGGAGGAGCTTTATCAAGTGCCATGATCAAGCAGAGCTTGATCACAGAGGAGCATTCCCTCCATTCATATTTGGCAGAAGATAAGTCAGTGTTGAGAGCTCCCAAATTCCCTTTGCTGAACCCAATGAGTGGCCCATGCTAATCCCCTTCTCCAGCTGGTGAATCAGTTGTATCAGACAAAATGTTGGAGTCAGAGCTCACTGAACAAACTTTGGAAACCCCCCGGGGGTGGCAGGGGGGGAATTTTGTCCAAGCCCTGGGCGAACACCGAGCTGAGGGAGGGCATGAAAGAGGCCTTGTACCTGTCACAGGGTTTAGCTCAGCAAGCTGCAAAGAAATGCATAGCCCAAGGCAATAACCAACAAATGTGTTAGCAGATGTGATAAATTCTCTGTTCTCTGTCTTTCACCTGAGGCACGAGGTACCGCACCTGAGGCAAGGATTTTAGGTGAGGTAAGCATCTCAACTCACACAGCCCGGCTGAGGTTTTCAAATCACCTTTCACTCCCCCTAGGACTTACAGAAACAGTTACCAGTAAATCATATAATCGACCTAGTGTAGAGGTGTCCTTACTAACCCAGCCCCACATCAGCACTCTCTGCCTGAAATACTGGGGCAAAAGCAAGATGCTTTTGTGAAGCCCAAACAAGTGACCCAAGCCAGTGATGCTCAGGGAAATTTCTGCAAGTCCACAGGGCCACAGTTTTAAACAATAAAATAAAATAAAAATGGGTAATAAATCCTTTGCTTAAAGACCTCTCAAAATCCCTGCTTCCCCACCAGGATTGCTTTGGACAGCAATGAAACAGCCAAAGCTGCCACTCCCACGTGAGTAAAATAACTTGGACAAATCAAGAGGTCTGTGATACTGAACCCACTCTACCAGAGGCAAGTCCCTACCGATACGTGACACCTCAGCAGTGCTATCAAGCCTGGAGGCACCTCAGATGGATGAAAAGCCCTTTCTTCTGCTAATGCAATGTGAATGCCAGCCTATCATCACCACTTTCAGCAGCTGAGATGCTGAACAAAAGCGGTTCCATACCTCTCCCTCAAAGCCAAAAAGCTCCATTAAAATGGATGGAGGATCAACCCCTTTGCAATGTTTAAAAGGAGAGGGATCCTACAAGGTTTCTTTTAGACGTCTGACGTGCAAATATTTCTATTTCCAAAAGCTTAAAAAAATTAATAATAATCAAAAAATGCAGATTATTTCTTCCACTCTAGAAGATAAATTTTGCTGCTTGGTCCTGTGAGTGAATTGGGGCATGTAAAAGGATGCTCCTACATCTAAACATTTGGACACTGAAGGAACACTTCAGCATCACTAGTTGTTTCTCAATTTCCTTTCCAAGTCTGTCGTTTGCAGTCAAACTTTTCCTCTAAAGGGTCCCACTTTTGGTGTTTCCCACATACACTCTACTGAATTCACAAGACAAGTGAAGCAATGAAAGTGTTCAATGTATTTGTTTCCATTTATTTCCCTCTTTATCCTCCTATATCTTCTTGGTTTGTTTTTTTGTTGTTGTTTGTTTGTTTGTTTGTTTTCTGTCTGGTTTTTTTTGTTTGTTTTGTTTTTGTTTGGGTTTTTTTTGGTTGGTTGGTTGGGGTTCTTTTGAGAGGTGTGGGATTTTTAATTGAGTGATTATTCTTTTGCTTGTTTTTATTCCAGGACAACAGGAATGAAGAGGGTAATGTGAATAGCTCTAGGTCTGCCCTGCATCCTTCTATACCTCTGCAAAACCTGGTGCCTGCTCACATCAAAATAGAGGTTTTCTTTCATTTAAAAGCAAGATAAAAGGTAGAAAAGTTCAATTTCCCACAGCATTTGAGGGCAGTTAAGCAGGAGCAATGGGCTTCACAACACTGAAAGCTAAGAGAATATTTCCAACAACTGCAGGATGCTCAACACCCAACAAGTTCTGGCAAGACTGGCTGTAAAAGTAGCTGTGGTTTCTTTTTCATTCACACAGTAATGTAACCAAAAAAAGTTTTATTGTTCAAGATTTTTGAAAGAAATAGTACTTCTGGATTTTGGGGAATTGCCTGGTAGTTTTTTGTACAGGTCAGAAACAATTAACCTAAATCCTGCAAGCTTCTAGTGGGAGTGTAATTTTATTTTAGGACTGCACTGTAATTCTAGCAGTGTGATTTTTGTAGGGCCATGAGGTCCTTGCCGCTTTCTTACTGCAAGACACTGCATAAATTGTAACCGTGAGAGGCCTGTGATACTCAGCAAGACTACTCACAGCTCAAGTGTCATTATGTGACATATGAGATATGGAAATTTATTAATAACTCAGCACTCCTAGGGGGAAACAACCATCCATTCTTTTTTATTTCCTCTTCCTCAGGGATTACTGCCTTAACCTGGACATGGGGGGGTAAACACACTTTCAAATCATGTTGCACTCAAGTGAGATCTTTGCTTGGCCTTCTGCAAACTTTTAGTTGTCATGAAGTTATCCTAGCCCTGAGCCCCACTCCCCTTCCAGAGCCTGTGATCACAGGTTGGACATCACCAGGCTCATGGAGCCCATGTTTCCAACGATGAGAAATCAGTTCCTACTCTACTTGTCAAGAAATAAAGTGCCCAGGAGTGGGAAGGTCAAGGACAATCCCTGGAACTGCTCTGTCTGGGGAGGAAGTTGTAGGACTGAACCTCAAACAGAGTTAGACTGTAATTTTAAAAACTTGTGGGGTAATAGGCTGTCAAACAGTGATATTTGTTTTGAATTTCAGTCCAAAATATCAATCACCTACACCACAAATCCTTCACCTCCATCCCTTGTAGCCTTCGAGTCCTGGGCCTCTGAATTTCCCATGAAAGACACCAGTGGTTACTTCCCAAAGAGCTAATGCATATCAAAAGAGAATTTATCCAACTTTTCATCAGCATTCAATTCTAAAAATATTTTTAGATTATGGATACTTCCAAAAGAAGTGGAAGATGGATCTTTACATTCGTTCCAATGAATTCTTTAATCTGTACATTTTCTAAGTAAAAAATCATTTATTGCACTTTATAAATTATAAATTATTACAGAAATAGTTTATGGTGTTATTTTACCAGCAATTACTTTCTTAAAAAAAAAAAATCAGAGGTTCTCAAGTTTCTAAGAAAATTGCATTTACTTGAACTATCTTGCTATCTTGCACAGAAATAGCTTACTCAACATGGAAATTAGCTGAATAGGAAATTACTTTATAGAGCCTTCTGTAAAATTCTGTGAACTTAACTCTAATTTAAAATTTGTTTTTCATTTGTTCAGTGTCAAAAAGGCAAGTAGTGCTGCTGTAGCAATTTGAATCTCTGCTTTGGGAAGCACAATCCAGGTTCTTGGGGTATTGTTTCCTCATTAGCCATTCTCCAAAGAACAAACTGACAATAATGGATTTAGTATTCCCAAGATAATGCTGAGTGTACTTTACTGCTGTGCTGGCCACCTCTTCACCAAAAATCCTGTCATTTATCTGGGGAAGAAAGGCAGTGCATGGTCAACTTGAAGGAGTTTATCACCCTAATGAATTTATTATCAGATTTTGAATTCTAAGAATCAAGCAGAAGAAAGTAAAAGGACTCTACCTGCTATAATACCCAGGGACGGAAAACAGATCAGGAATGAAATCAGCTTGCAGTTGTGAATGAATCTTTAGGTTAATTCTCAGCATAGAATGCGTGGTCTCCTCTTCACAGACTGATTTCCAAGGCCTTCTGTGTTCTCCTTGTCTTTAAGCAATTCTATCAACTACCAAAAACAAAACGAAGCCACAGCCTACCAGGAAGAATAGTTTTCTTCACAGAGAAGAATTTCACATGCATTGTTCAAAGGGAAAGTATCAGGGAGGAGCCATATAAAGGAAACTAAAGAAACAGATATTCCCTGGCTTCTATCAGTCCTCATGCACACCCTTCCCAGCAGATGTCCCCAAGTTTTAGTTCAGTGCTGAAAAACAGATTAAAACCATTATCTTTGTGGTGTCTTATATGGAAGAGAATCCATCACTCACAGACCAGAGAGAAGATGACAAATAATCTTCCCAATTTCACCTACAAGCAAGTTTTACAAGACTCATCTACTATGAAACTAAAAAAAAACAACAAGATGAACACGCAGCAGGTAATTCTAATTTTAAGAGCCTCATTTGACATAATGTAAGTTATCTTCCACTCTGTAATTTGTACAAGTGCCACCAGAGAAAGACAAATGCCTCTCAAAACCATTTGGACTCTGAAAAGAAGCAGACCTGGCAAGTGAACCTTTCCCCTAAAAAATTAAATCACAAACCACTGCAGCAAAACCAAGCAGAAAGGTAAAACCTAATCTAAGAGGAAGCCAGCTCAGACCCAGGGAGAGAAGTACCTGATGACAAGGGTGACTTAAAGTAACAGTGATAAAATTGACTTCTAGCCATTATTCGATCTCCAGACCTGTTTCCAGTTTATCTGCCCTTAACTTCTTGGAGAACAAAAGAAAATCTAAATATCTGGCACGATACAGAAAAAAATGTGGGAAACTTCATCACAGGTATCTACAGATGAAAGAACATCAGGAACTACAGAACTGAGATGGGTGTCAGTGAGGCTGTTTCTGGAATCACTGGGGTTAAATCAGAGGATGTGAATTCCAAGGATCTGAAATCATCGTGACCAAGGCCTGATGTGTTCACATAGCACAGTACAGGGCACTGTGCCAATGCAAGCAATTAAGAGTGAGATAGTACAGCATAGACAAAAATGTAAAGCAGAATGTGTGGGTACCTTTGGGGTCATCCTGATAAGACATGCAAAATTAATGTCCCTTAAATTCACATTTATTTCATTTTGACTCCCTGGTTGACGTCACCTCAATGCCCAAACCTGCTCCAAATCTCTGTTGCAAACTGGTTTTGCCTCCATTTCTCCAAATATCAAAGCAAATAACGCTCCCGTTCCTCTCCAGTAGAGAGAAATATTTGAATATCAGCAGAAGAGTCTTTGGGTCCCCTGGTGAGCATTACCACCAGGAGAGCTGACAGCAAAGCAGAGAAATTCTTTCCCTGGGAAAAGCAGTTTTGAGGGTCTTCAACAGTAACAGCCAAGAAGACTCTTTATTCTATATATACACAGATTTATCTACTTTTTTGATCTCGAGCATAGCCCCCCTGCTCTCATGGCCCAAGAGAGTGCAAGGACAGCAAGTGGGGACAAGACACAAGCCCAGATACTTTTGGTATAAAGAGCAAACTTGCAAGCAAGGGAAATATCACATGAGACACTGGTATCCCCTATAGAGCCCATTTCCATTTCTAAGGGAACAAGAAGGCTGACAGCTTCTGCAATTAACCCACAGACGCCAAGAGATGATTCTGCTTCCTGCTCTTCGCACTGCTTCCCAGTAGAAAAAAACAGGGAAAGACCATTTCTTTCCTGCTGTGTGAGTCCTGTTAACACTCGGTCTGGAGCTCCTCCTCTGGTCTGTCAGCACACAGGGCACTGGAAAAGCACAGTGACAGAGGCTCATCCAAGTGGGGATAAATGTCAGGAGAGAAGGGACAGCAAGGAGTCAGCATGCAGCATGCAGGAAATGCTGCATGGAATCACGTCCCCAGGAATCTCCATGAGGTGAAATCAGAGCCTGTTATTAATCTATCCAGACACTGAGACCCAGGAGCTGGAGCAAATCCGATTAAATTCCCACTGTACCAGTGGCTAGAAGCCAAGCAGGTCTTTATTTTCTTTTGAATGGCGACCCAAAGAATATTTCTGTCTGCTTCACTACATAAAAAAACTGCTTTAAAACAAAAACAAAACAAAACAAAACAAAAGCAGAATATCAAAAACATCAGGTGAATTTTAGTATGGCAGTAAGGTCCTTTGAGATGCAACCCAAAGGGAGAAGAAAAACTTAGTTATTTCCTAGCCTGGAGGGGCTACAATAGAGGTGGAGAAAGCAGTCCTCTTCATCTTTCAACATTGGATAGGAAGAGTCCTTGAACAGATTAAAGACAGCTAAATATGTTAAAAGCAAATCTTTGCCATGGGGAGTTTTGCAAAGCACAGGACAAGTAAACAAAACAGAACTTAAAGAAGAATCCCATTACAGTGGGACAATAGAGAATTAAAAAAAAAAACTGGATTATTTAGAAGAGCTATGTTTTTCAATACTCAGAAGTTGATGAGAAGCTGAGCAGAGTGACACTGACAAAGTGACCGAGGAGCCCAATCCTCCCCACCCCGAGCACCAGCTCAGCACTCTGCGAGCACAGCTGGAGCTGTGATAAGAAACTACGGAATGTTCCTTACCTGCCCTGGCCTTGATGGCTCTGGTGTTTGCCAAAGCTCTTTGAAAAACCAAATGCAAAAGACCAAAAAGAACCAATCAAACAAAACAAAGAGAAAAAGAAAAAAAAAAATAAATCAAAGCTAAACAACAAAAGAAACACAACACGGAGTTGTTCCTTAAAAGCCAACAGCAACACATATCAGCTGCCAGCCAAGCAGATCTTCCACGAGATGGAGATTTAAGGCACCTTTCGCTTGCCCTGTCAAGGGAGACGATTTCAGAGACTTCTTAAAAAGACTGCAATTCGAGTTAAAAAACCAAAACGTATCAGCGCTTTAAAGGTTAACGGCCTCTGCTGAACAACATGCGTTTATCCAACCACGTCCTAGAGTAGTTTTTTCAGCCCCGAGACCAATGAGCACAGCTAAGAGGAGGGCCTTGGGATGGTGGAGAGGCTGAGTTACCCCCTCCCCTCTGCCTTCCCTCTCTCCACCTCCCCCTCTTTTTTTTCCTTCTTTTCTGTCCTTTTTTTTTTTT
>VWZS01005152.1:1466660-1537122 GCA_013397075.1 Rhabdornis inornatus | reverse complement strand
TTTTTTTTTTTTTTTAGTTTAGTAAATTAATGCAGCAAGAAACTCCCAAGATCTGGCGAGTCCTAGCACGGGAGAGAGGGCAGAGGGGAGATGAGATGCATTAGGAGGACACTGAGCCACTTTCTTTCCGAGCACAATGGAAGTGCTTCCCAAGAAACTTCCCCTTTGCTCCCCTCCACTCTAGCCCTGAGCAATGGGACACCTTCCCTACAGCAGCAATAACTTATTCGGGAGGAAAATAGCCCAGGAAGCAGGAATCAACAGCAGCCAAACGGCGGGCAGGAAAGCGACACAACCGGGACTGCAGCACGGCTCCACACTGACAAATTCCTGTGGATGTAATTAGGAAGACACCCCGGCCAGCAGCGGAGATTAAACCCTGGGTTGTTGAGGGTCGTCGTCCCCCCCCTCCCACCTCACCGCCAGCACCCTGATGGCAAACCTACACCCGCTGCGTCCTCCCCTGTCGCCAGCCTGATGTCCGGAGCGACATCCCGCTGAAGGGAGGGTTCCGTGCGGGCAGCCCGGAGCCCCGGCCGCGAGCAGCACTGCAGTGGCGGTGGCGGGGCCCCGGCGGAGGAGGGACGAGCCGAGGCAGCGGCGGAGGGGAGCCGGCGCTGTCCGCGGTGCTGCCGCTGTCCGCGGTGCTGCCGCTGTCCGCGGTGCTGAGCGGGCGCGCACCGGGCGCTGTCCGCGGTGCTGAGCGCGCCAGCCCGCCCGCCCGCCGCTGGCCGCCCGTGCCCCGGAGTGTTTCGCTCTCCCCACCGCTTCTCCCCAAGTGCCCGGTTACTTTATTGGCCAACCCCACCGGCCCACCCCTCACGGAGTACAAAAAAAAACAACAGCGAGAGCTGGAAAAATGTGCAACGTCAACGCGCTCGGAGTCTACGTGTGGGAGACGATCGTTTTCTTCAGGTAAGGCTCGGATATACGCGAGGAGCGCCGTGCCCACCCCGGCTCGGGGCAGCCCCCAGGCACGGCTTCCCTGCCCCGAGCTGCCCTTTGACACCCCTCGGTGCCCTGGGCTTGCTCTCGCACAGCTCCGGGCTCGGGACGTTTCACGGCTCGGGGAGTTACTCCGTTTAATTAGCACTGCAATCTCGCTAACCGCAGTGCTGAAAACACCGACCCCGGCTGCTTGCAAAGTGACAGCTAGTGGCGGCTGGCAATGCTGCACTTGAATTTGCCCGGGTAAATATTCCCACCTCGCCCCCTCCCCATCCTCAGATTGCAGGTGAGTTCCGTGGGATGCTTGCACTGCCTGCCTCTGAGGGCTCACCTTCGATCCTTAGCTGGCTGTGTTTAAAATCACCGAAAGCAAAGAATTATCTCCTTCCTTCCCAACTTCTTTTTCTCCTTTTATGTTGTTTTGAATATTCTTTCCTCGCAGAATTTAAATGAAAGCCAAAGGGGGTGGGGGGAGCGTTTTCCAGTTGTGCCCATTATCATCACCCAGCTGTATTTTGACTCTGGTTTAGATGCGTTCAGTTTCTCATTAGGGCTAAGATAGAAGGAACAGCTTTAGTCTTAAAGAATTGGTTCTTGTCCATCTATCCTTGCAGTGCTTTTATTAAATGGACAAAAAAATATTGGACGGTAGAAGCTTCTATATTTCAATGAAAACTGCATCCTGCTGTAGCAAGTGAGAGACATCAGATACAGGCAACTGGAGAAAAAACCCTGTTTCGTGATCTGAACTTGCTCATCAGTCTCAGCCTTCAATTCAGTTGTGTGGCTCTTACTTCTGTGTTTTGCCTAAATCTCATCTTGTAGTTTAATGTGAAAACACAGACATTATTTGCATAAAATCACTGACATAATGCTTATTATTTTATGAATCACAGTAGCAGACCTGCCAATACTGGCCAGACTTTGAGCTAGCATTCTCTTTCCTTTTGAACACAAAAGTCTTTCTAGGTATAAAAAATGGAATATCCCCACTTTTTCCTGTAATTCCACAGAAATTCAGAGACAGCAAGATTGTGTCATGAACTCAAAGCAGTAAATGCTTATGTTAGGTAAAACAAGAGTTCTAGAAATAACTAAAATCATCAGTCTCTGAGAAGCAGTGCCCAACAGCCAACACTTCAGAGCCATCCTTTCTCGTCTTGGTCACAAGTGTATTGCAGCCCTGCACAACACAGTGGGATGGGCTGACAGGGAGCAAATGGATGTGCAATAAACTCTTCGTTCAACAGTGGGGAACTACCGGGTTAAAAAAACAAACAAAACAAACAAGACTAAACAACACCAACACTAGAAGGCAAAAGGAAAACCACACAACTGAAAAAGAAAAAAAAAAAATGTATTTCCAGGCTTGCATTTGCTATGCCTCTGCTACTGAAGCCTCTGCCCAGGTCCCCTCTGAAGTGCTGGAACAGTGAAATTGATGCACACCTGTCCTGTGGATCCTGCTAACATTTGTGCTCCACACCACACTGTGAGCACTGACAGGTTCCCAGCACAGCAATCACAGTCACGGGCATTCAAACCCTTGGTCACTTCAGATTCTAATGCAAAGGTTCATAATGTTATAAATTATACACAGATATATATGGTATTACATCATATTGCATCCAAAAGGTATTTCTGGAACTTTAATTTCCTCAAAATCAACATTTAAGAATATTTGAAAATATTTGCTTTAATATTTGCATTAATTCAATTACAGAGAAAGGATGAAATCAAATTGGTTTATATACTGCAATCATTTCTGAAATACATTTTTAAAAAACCCCAAACAAAAAACCAATCAGTAATTCCTGCTCAGAACTGACTCTATGCAATGTTTCTCTTTTTTTCTCTCCCGCTTTGTGCTATGTGTTCAATTTATTACAGGCCAAAAATCTACCAGCCTTTCTAGTCCAGGAATAGCTTTGCTATTTCAGTTTCAGTAAGAGAAGTATATTAATTAACAGTCATTCATAAATTTATTGTGCCAATTACTCCTGCACTCAGCCATACATGATGTTTAACAAACCCAAAGCTGATAATCCAATAATCCATAAGAGAAATATGCATTGCTTTAAATTACAGAGTGCAGCACGCTTTATTGTCAGCCTGTCAAAATATTCTGGAAAGAGAATCCATTATATGTTAGCACATATACCACATAAATATTAAATAAATAAATAAATAAATTTTTTAAAAAGATAAAGAAGAAGAAAATCTAGCATTTGAAGGAAAATTATATACAGCCAATATAGGAAAACAAGCCAATATAGAAAATAAGGCTAGATTTGTTGCTTAACAAAAATGTCTTCCACCAGCCTTTTAAAAAACAAGACCCCGTGGGAAAAAGTAACAGCTGGTGTGTAAATGCAAACACTATGGTATTGCCAATACAGTATTTGTTTCTGTTCCAGTTGGGGTGTTTTAGAAGGAATTTGTGGTATGTGGCTTATTCCGACATGCCTTTCTTTATGGAAGAGCACTTCCCATGCTGCTACCTGCCTCCTCAGACTGCAGTCACTTAGCTGTGACTCAGGCTTTTACTGGGAACCTGGGCAGGAGCACGGATGGGAACTGGGTTGGCATGGGAGATGAAGACAGCTTGTTTGACCAAGATTTCCTTACAGGTATCTAGGTAAAGCAAAGTGCTAGTTCTTTAAAATAAATTGGACTGTTTGAGGCAATATTGGACACAGGGATTTCCAGATATCCAGATGCTTATATCTGTGGAGATATTTACAACCAATCATTCTCCCAAAGTCTAACTACACACCCTGAATGTTCAGTTGTGCATTCCTTCAAGCAGAACAGAATGCTCCCTTACCCTGTGGTGATCTTGCCTGGACTTTCTGTGGTACTACTAAATTTCAATAGCTGTAATGGTCCAGAAACACCACCTGCATAAGCTGGAGGTAGGAATGCACCTTGTCAAATTAGGAGAGAAAAGATGCCCTAGAACTGACACATTACCTAAATGGACACTGTCTTGTGAGGATCTGAAAATCTCTGGGCCTGTTTTTGGTCCTAATATCAGGAATCAGCAGCACGACCTTCGTGACTCAGAATCAGGGTTGGCCCCTTCTGAACAACAATCTGTCAGCTAGCAGGAGTGATTCAAGGCAACTGCTCCAAGTGAGTCACAGGCTAAAAGTTGCTGCCAGCCTCAGTCCCTATTGGATTGCTCCAACTGGCGTGTTTATATTCCCTCCTGTCAGTAATAGAGCTCTTCATTGCCAGTTTTTAAAACAACAAGAAGGTGCCGCTGTGAGCATGAAGCCTCAACTTTGGGAGATTAAAAAAACCCATGAACAAACCTTCTCCTAAAACAGTCTTGGCAAGTAAAGGGGATGGTTGGAGAGCTGCTGGTTTCATCTCCTTGAAAATACCAAGAATGAGAAGAATAACCTGCACCATATCTCTAAGGCCCCTGCTATAGCTCTGCAGGAAGAGGTAACACTACAGGGTGAAGTCCTAACCAGAGACTTCCAGAGCCACAAGATAAACAATGCAGCTGATATTCTCAAAAGTCACAGAATATTTTCCCTGTGCCAACCAAAATCTACTAGAAGTTGTGCCTTATGGCCTGTTATGCCTGTTATGTAGAGTCCCTCATCTCCATGAAATAAAAATTATTTAGCAAAGTCTTGAATCAGATGGTTCTAAGGATACTCTTCAGCTGCTTTGGTCTGCAACCTTTAATAGCCCCATTAGAGACCCCAACTAAAAGGGTTACAGAGCCAAGGTTTGAAAACGTGATGATGTAGACAATTCTAGAAATCTTTATAAATCATTCTGTAAGGGAAGATTAATTTGGTGTCATTGCAGTAAAAGCACAAAATGTTTGGGACCCTGCCTTCTGCAGGGACTTTGATCCATCCATCCTGACTCTTGCATTTGAGACAAATCAATGTAAACTACACAGAACATTTTCTAACAGCCTAGTCTTAACCTTGTTCTTAGCCAAACAGCTGCCTTAAACAACTCCAGACCTCTTCTGTGAATGGTTCAGAGCAAAAACCAAGCTCTACAATTGTCTGAAAAAAAAACATTATTTTCCACCACCTTAAGTTAGGTACAAAGAGCAGGAAAATCCTAAATAACCAATCTGCTTACAAAACCATTACAACGAAGGCTGCAGTTTCTCACATAGACTAATAAAATACCCTTGGTCTCTGAGGCACTGGTGCTGTGCAGATTTTAGGTAATGTAGACTGGCTGTCTACTTTGGCTTGCTCTGAACATTATCCCACATTGCAGCAAGTCCCACTGGCAGAACAGAGATTTATTGTTCAAATACCTGAGAAGAGCTGCTTCTGAAAAGAGACTGAGATCTGGAGGGAATGGTGAGACCCTGCCCTTCCATGCAAAGGCACTACAGAGACTTCCTTCAAAAACAAGAAGGTTTAGGCACAGGAATTCTTGTTCTCCTTCTCCCATAAGAGGTATTGGAGACCCTTATGTATGAAGCAAACCAGCAGCCCTCTGATTCTGAGTGCCCCAGATTTAATAGCACAGGAAAAGGCTCAGGAAGTTCACTCTGCTGCTGACCAAGTGATTCCAGCCAGGAAGGAAAGCTCTCATAAGAAACAGCCCAAGGCAGCTCCCCGTGGTCCTGGGCAAACACATCCCTTGTGAGCTTAAAAAATTCATCTCACCAAACCCTCATGAGCTGACCTGGATAGAAAAGGATCCCAGCATCTGAATTAAGAAGTTAATCAATGTCCAAAATCAAATTACTTTATTATCCGAGCAGCAATCATTCCTCTGCAAAGGGAAACCAGCAGACAGGCCTGATCTCATTTCATCCCAGCATGCAGGTTAGAAGGACTCTCCAAATCCCAGTGTCAAGAGCAAGATGTCAGACCACCTAATGAATATAATTGCTATTTAGGTACTGATGAAAGACAAGGGTCTTTAAAAAAGTCATGCTTTAAAAATCACACAAGCAACATTTAATTGTGTCAAATCACACCACCTATTCTCACTTGCTTACTTTCTATAACCTGGAACTTTTCTGAGATCCCAAAGTGATCAGTGTTAAGACAACAGATAGGCTGTTTACAAATTATGATTTCCATTTGGTTTATTTGCCTGTATTAGCTCTCACTGTTGTGGCACATTAAATCAGGGTTTCACTTTTTCCAGTAAATTACCCATTTACTCTCATTACCTGGCATGTTTCTACTGACCTTTATCTATCAGCAAGAGCACAAATTATTGGGTTTTTTTATGAACTTTGGTTACGCCTATGCACTTCACACCTTCCAAGAGAATGGATTCATCATAAGCTTTCAAAAGCTAAAAATGTCATTCCAGCACATCCTCCCCACCACAGTTTGATTCAATTTTTTGGTGGACAAAAAAAAGCAATTCCAAGAACTTTTGATAAATTTAGTTTGGAAAAAAAAATCTACAAAATGACAAAAACCCAATCCAACAACACAACAAAACCCAACATCAACTTGGGCTACACAAAGCAAAAAGGAAGGAATGAGAGAAGCAGGAATTTAATTCCTCCTGCAAGGCACTGGAAGGATCATTAGCAGCCATGACCAGAAAACTCAACACCAGACTGTCTGGCTGCTGACTTTAGACCTACTTGCACAGCCCAGGAAAGAGTAACTTTTGCACTGTACCAGCATAATAAACTATTGCTAATTCAACAGGTCAGTACTCTTTAAAGAGACAAAAAAAAATTCACTGCTTTCTTTTCTCTCAACCTTCTCACAAAGTATCCAAACAATTTACATTTGTGCTTACAAAGGCAGATAGAATAGAAACCACTTCCATCCAGAGGAGCTGGTTTGCACTGGGATTTCTTAGCCAAGATTGGTGCAAAGTGTTACAGCACCTTCCTCTGTTGGGAAAGTGCTGATACAGTCCAGCTCATCTGGTGCTATCGATCCCATACACACCTCCAAGCTGCTCTTAAATCTTTCGAGTGCTTCAAGAGACTAATGTACAAGAACTGAAAAAATCCAGAAATACAATATTTGTCCTCCCCTCAGCAAGGCCAAAGCCCAGAGGGGGCCTGCAGAGAACAGAAATAGATGGAGGCAGATGCACACACGCATTGTTCACAGGAGCTGAGCTTCTCCCACTATGCAATTAGCCCATCCATACAATGCACCACGGTGAGCTGCTGACTTGGGGACCACACCACGTCTGGCTGGTACATGGGCACCATTGGCATCCTGTAAATACATCTCTGTTGGATATAAGTGCCAACAGGAAGAGCAGGAGAAATTTGATTTACCAAACCCCACAAAATTTCGATTTTGAGAGGGAGGGCAAAACAAAAAAAACCACTTTAGCACCCTTGTTTTCCTTTCGATTTCTCCCTCTTCACTCTTCCCTTGAGGCTCATAGACTGCTAGGAAAAAAAATGGGGAAAAAAAGACAAAACATGCAAGTGCCTTAGCAGACAGCCAGGGAACCCTCTTGTGTTTATCAGTGCCTCATTGTGGGGTGGGTGAAGAGGGAAAAGAGCACCAGGGGGTTGCCAAGCCCAGGAGTGTCGCATGGCTGGAGCAGCAGGGCTTGCAGTGCCATCAATCATCCCTGAGCTGCCTTTGGAGCAGAGCTGCCGACAGCAGCTCCCCTCGCCCTGCCAGCGGCGCCTGCGACCACTCGCCCAGAATGCAAATCCCGTTCCCCAGCCCCGGCAGGGCCGAAGCAAACACACAAATCAATTTAACAGCAGCACAAGCGGGATCGGGGTGGATCGTGCCACTGCCGTGCACGTCTGGCTCAGCAGCAAAATGCAGCTGAGATGGGAATCCTGCAGGAAATCCAAACAAAATCATGGTTTTCTCACCTTTACTCGATTTCTTCCAATTTTGTTTTTATTCTTTTATTTCAGCTGCTGCCAGTAAAAAGATGCACTGTATAAAGCCTCGAGCAGAGACCCCTCCTCCCCTTTTTTATGGGGGAATTATGAAACCTGAAAGCTTGCAAGGACCAGCTGTTACCAGCACCCTTTAAAAAAGCCTTAGCTCCAAATGTCCTTGCTGGTGCCCACAGTGCCTGTGAAATGTTGGTTCAGTCCCTCATTACAGCAGGACATGTTCACCACAGGTATTATCTCAGTGAGGAGTGGAGAACCTCTGGCTTGCTGGGTGAGGGAACCTTTCCTTATAAGAATGTGAAGACAGGCTGTAGACAAAAAAGTGCCTTTCTGAGGGGTATGTTTACAATCCTCTCTCTGTTTGCTCCCAGTACTTTCGCCCTCTGGAAGCACTGCTGACTAGGATGGTAGTTGCTGGCACACCCACACACAGCACAGAATTCTTTCCTGCACCAGGTCTCCCAAGATCTCATTTACAACCCAAAATGTGTGTATCTCACCTCTCCTGCCACCCCATGGGCCTGGGAATTGCGAGTATTGTCCAGCTTCCAGCCCCATCCATCACACCCTGACGCAGAGCTGTGGACTTTGAAATCATCTCCCAGCAGTGTGGCTGACAAAGCAGCAGCCTCATCAAACACAACTTGCTCTCCCTGCACCAGGGCTGAAAAGATGGAGTTTTGTTTCTTCAGCTCCCTGACAAAACAAAGTCAGAGGGCACCTGGAGTGAGGAGGAGAAAATCCCTTCTGGGCAGGGGATCCAGGGCTTAGCCATTCATTCCAGAAGTTACATTTCACTATTGCTCATGAATGAACTGATGGAATCGCAGATGGCACAGAAGGAACATTCAAGTCTAGCAGGTTATTTGCACTGCAATGACAATGATCAATTCCATCAGAAAACATCAACATGAGTGCTCTCATTACACAACTCATTTTACACAGCATGAAATTCATCAGAGAGCCCCAGTTTTACCACAGGACCCATAGTTTTGTAGGTAGGTTACACAGGTTACCTCAGGAGGCCTCTTCAAAGGATCTGCAGCAAAAAGTTGTGTTTCAGAAGATAAAATCCACCATCACTCTGCACTACATGTCATCTCTCTTAAAAGAATTCTATTCATACCACTTCTGATTTAGCAAAAAAAGTTACAATATCCATACCCGATCTTAACGAGCTGCATAAATCCTTAAACTAAAACTAATTTTTAAAGAGCTGCCATAGCGAGCTATTTGAACTGATGAAAACGCGCCTGAGAGCGCAACTGCAGAGCTATAGATAGAAGAGCATCCAGGATTTCTCGTAATTCTCTGACACTTGTCTGGTCTGTGATCTAAAACCCTCTGACGTCAATTGAGGTTCCCATTGCAGCTCTCCATCCAAACACCAAATCAGGAGCACATCAGCAAAGAGAATATTCTTACCTAGATTGTGAAGTTTCATCTTGTTAAGACATTTCCCCCCTTCATTTACTGCCTTCAGGAGGGCTGTTTATGCATGAGTTTGAATATCTGACTAGCCCTCCTGACTTTAAAAGGAATATTCTCTGTGTGTGTGAAGCTACAGACACATGCTTTTGTCTTTGCAAAGATGTTTTCCCCTTTGTTTTTCAACAAGGAAAAAAAAAAGCAATTATAACTTTATTGTTTTTGTAGGCCTCTCAATATAGGCACAGGTAAGAGTCAATGCTGGTGTTTGCTGGATTTATCTCACAAGTGGTTAAAACCTGAGCTTTGACTTGTGCTTCTCTGTTGCTTGAACTGTTTTCAAACCTGTCTCAGAGCTTTAGGATCATACATCTCCAGGAAGTCACTGCATGTGCTCCAAGAGCTGTAGATGCTTCTGGAAGAGGGAATAGTTGAGAAAGTCACTAGAGATAATGCCTGTGGCTCAAAAAATAATTTAACAAACATTTTTTAGTATGCAATAAGCAAGAGTGACCACACAACAACAATCCTTGTGAGGAGCAGAGACCCAGCACAAAATCAAGCATTATTACCATGCAGTTTATTGGTCTCCCTGTGCTCTTCCCAACTAAATACAACATGCAGATTTCTCCTCCCCCCAGCCAATTGTCTAGTCATTTATTATTTTCTTACTGCTCTGTCCAGGCAGCATCAGCAAACGTTCCAAGTGCTGGTGTCTTTCCATAGAGTTAATCAGTGTAATTGGGATGGTTTATAGTTCTGGACAGAGTGTTTTGCCATATGGCATAGGAGCCATGGGCTGCAGGAACGTGGCAGCAGAGCACAGAGACACCAGAATGCTGCAGTCTGAAGAGATTTTTCTCACTCCAGTAAAGTTGTTACAGCTTTCCCTGCATGGGAATGATCACAGAGGGTTAATTCCCTGAGGTTCATGAAAAAGCACCTCCCAGCTCCTCTCCTCATGTACAGCCACAGGGACCAGTGACAACATGGGCTGTGCAGGACCTTCGAGAGTGTTTTGGGATCCTTTGGGTTAAAACTTTAACTGATTACATCCTTTGACTGCTGCAATGCAGTTACTTCTGGTGCAAGAGCTAGAACTGGTTTAAAGAGCTCACAGCAACAGAGCACAGCTATCCAGGACACAAACATTTAACAAGCCTACTCTTTCTTTCCTGTCCCCATCCTCCTGCCACTAATGGAGACAAATAATAGCTCATTGCCTATTTCTTTCTCAGAGTGAAATCTGTCCACAGGTTCTCAATTTCCGTATTTCTCCAGTCCCACTGGAGAAATCTACTTTCTTATCCTGTTCCTGTGTTCAGGCCTGCTCCCTGCCTCTCCTGCATAAACACTCAGCTGAATTAAGAAAACAACCATGTCCAAATTCCCTTCCCACTTGTGAGAATTAACTTTAAAATTCACCCCTGAGTACACCCCACACCCAGGGGCTGTAACACGCTGGCAGCTGAGCATGACCAAGGGATTGAGATCACTACTGTGCAACCAGCACATCTGTAACACACACAGCTCCTTCTACTCAGCAACAGCATAGGCCAAAAATTCAGTATTGGGGCTCTCTTCTCCCACACACCTCCACTATTCCATCTCCTTTCCACCTCTAATGCTGCAGGCCAGAGATTCAGACAAGGTGATGGAGAAAAACACACAGGCAATGAGTTTCATCCTATTTAATGGAATTGCATATCAATATTGATTGTGCTATTAATTTTGATAGTAAATCTAATCCTTAAAATAAAAAGTCTGCTTGCAGTCTCTGCCAAGCCTTCCCAGCAAAGGTCTGGCAGCATTCCCCTCTAGATAACATGTTGGTGTGCAGTCAGAAATAAATGTCTGGGTGCAGAGTTTAGGGCTGCCCCTTTTTCTTTTCGGCAGGACAATCTGTCCTTCCTGCTGCAGGGGAGAAGAGGGAAACAGGCAGCTCCAGCATCATCTGAATCCAGGCTGGGCTCTGCTGAGCTCCAGGATCTGCTCTGTGCCCAGGGAGAGGGTTCAGGAAGAGGAAGAAGAGAGTTAGCCTGGACTGCACTTGTTAATCATGGGCAGCACAATGCCTTTCTGTGCCCAGCTAGCTGATGTTCTCCTTGCAACTGCCCCTCTCAGAGCCTGCTGGAGCCAATAAAGTGAAGCTGATGAATTCTCCCACGTCCCCAAGCCCCAGCACTGCCCTAGTCTGGCTCTGAAGGCAGTGGGGGAAGCAGTTATTCTGCACACCTCAGCCTGCCTCAGATCTGATGGATATTCCCCTCCCCTGGGATATTTACTTAAAGAACATGCAACATTTGAAGGACAAATGTGTGAGGAACCTGAACGCTATTCCCAACACATCCCTGCCAAGGTTTCTGGCTTGCTGTGTTTCATAAATAAAATTTTAAAAACCCCAAACAAACCACCTGAGAAACCTTTACTGAGCAGCACAGAACCAGGGTAGGGGGTGAGGTATCTTCTATCTCCCCAGCCTGCAGAGATCCCACTTCTCTGGAGCCACTGATGTGGCACCACTTTACCTGCACAGGGACCTGAGCCTTCCACACTTTGCAGAGACATATTTCCTCTGCAAACACTTGTTTTGCAACAGTTTGTTTCTGCTGCCAGACATAATTTTTTTACACTCAGAATTAATGATTAACAATTAAATTATTTGACAAGGGAATAGAGGCCCTGTGCTAATTAAATTCCTTCATCATTCCTCTTTGAAAAGACAAAAAAAAAAATAAAGAAGAAAAATATATTTCTTAGTATCAGCATTCAGCCAGAACACAGCATTTTGTGATGTTGGACTTAATTAGATGGACAACCATGGCCATAGCCAAAAAAAAAAAAAGAATGAAAATATTGCTCAAGGATCATGCAAATGGGAGGAGGAAGAGAAGGGAACAGCAAACTGGGGAGCCAGGAATCAAGTGAACAGGCACATCCAGACTGCAGAAGAGCCACTTTCTAAACCAAATAATTGTTTATAAGAATGTATCATCTGTTTAGCTGAAACAAAACGATGCAGACAGAGTAAGCAGTGCCTGTATAGGCTAAGAAAAACCAGCAGTAAGTGTCCTGCAAAGCTTGACTGCTCTGCTTTAAGGGATGCAATCCTGGGCTGCTGGGCTGCTCATCTCCACCACTTTCAGATCCTGCTCGTGGGCTGCACCTCCCGGGGGCTTGCTGGTGTCTGCTTACACGCCAGCATTAATATCACAAAAGATTATGCTGGTTCATCGACCCTTTGAAGAGATCCTTCCCATTGTAGCTGCTGTGATGATTGCCTGATGGCACTTTCTCAGCCAGATCCACTAGGGATTACAGCAGCATAAATAAGATAAGCCTCTGTCAGACTGCTATTAAAATGCGCCCAGACGCTCGGCTCAGACGACTCTTACACCAATGCAAACTCCATCCTCGGTGGGTTTGTTACAGCCTTTGCCTCCCTTTGTTTATTCACAGAATAAATCTTCTCTCCAAGGAACACAACCCACACTAAATTTCTGATTCTCTTCCATTGTCAATAATTTTCAATCACTTGGCAATTTCCCTCTCCTTGTCTCTGCTGAGCCAGGAGACGAAACAGTCCTGTGGGACTTTCAAGGGTGTTCTGGAAGGACTGAGGGATGGAGAAAATCCCAGAAAGCTCCCAAGGCAGCACATAAAGCACTATTACAGATAGACCTGGAACACAGAGGAAGCTGGCAGATTTTTTGGGTGCTGTCTGAGCTAAGCTGTCATTGCAAAGCTCAGCTGTCACAACCAGAGTGAAGATTTTGGGGCTCTGTTAGACAGAATCCTTCCACCTAAAGCACTGGGGTGCATCAGCCTCTCTGTAGCTCCCTGTGGTGTTTTCTGCCATTATTTCTAACATAGAGAGTAGACTCAGCTGCCTGCTTCTAGAAAGGCCTTGTTGCTCCCTGTGCACTGCTTTCTTGCCTTTTCTTGTTAAATCCAGGGGGAGTCTAGTTTTAGGAAAGCATCTAATAACCAAACAGGAACTGGAGGGAACTCAGAACTCACCATTCCCAGGTCGACACCACACAGCAGCCAGACAGATTTTCAAACATGCATCAAGACACTGAAGCCTTGTGTGACAGTTTCAGCACATTCCCAAAGGGGCTCCCAGGGACTGGTCACAGGGATGGGGCACGAAGCACAGTGGGGCTGTGAGAGGGTGGTCCTCTCCCAGAGGTTTCTGAGCTTCAGTTATCCAAATATTTATTTCCATGCAGGAAGTGAGCCCATGAATTTAATTTATTGGCAACTTTGATGCAGAAAGGCACCCAAGAAACACAGACTCACTCATTGGAAGTGGGGTGAATATAACCAGTAGAGGCTTTCACACTGAATTTACGGGAAAGATGAGCACAGATTTCTGTGCTTTTCCACCTCATTTTTTTAAAACAAATGCCAGGGAAATTGCCGTTTCTAATTATCTTTTTCCACTTAAAGATTATTAGATGCTTATTAGGTTTGTATTGCCTTTTCCCTCCCACACACATTTTCCATTTCCATATACTTCATCCAGTCTACAGTTAATGAGAAGAAATCAGTGTATTGCACTGTCTGGCATCTTGCTGAAGTGGCAGAAGTCTTTGGTTACCAAGTCATTTGCTGCTTAATTGAAATCTTTTCTCTGGACTCATTGCCATGCAGACGCTCCATTGGAATGCAGTAGTCAAGCCCAGTATCGATTGTCCTCCCATTCCCAGCTTTCTTCTGCGTTTGCAAATCAATTGCACCCTGTTGCTTTCCTTCTAAAAACAAATTAAATTTTAAAACATCACCCATTCCACAACCCCATTTACCCCTCAAACACATTGGTTCTGCTTTGTATTTTATTGGGGCAGAAATGGGGAGAAAACAAGAAAGGGGACATGATTGTAGCAAGAGCAAGATCCACACCTTGTCAGGTCACCACTGAGAAAGAAGTGCACCAGCCTGTTCAGAGAGGGCCCAGTGTGGGAGTGGATTGGGAGTACACAAAGGAGTGAATAAAATCCTGGTTTTAGGCTCTCACTGGAAGTGATCTGGAATTAATTTCAACTCTTCATTGCAAATTAAACTATTTTTAACAGTTAAAAATCCAGCAATCAGAGAACTCTGTTGCAACTTGCAAAAGGAGCCAGACTGCAGTTGTGAGTTTGCAGGATTGAAAACCAAGGCTTGGCAAGCCACTGCTGCTGACACCAGAAAAGAAAGTCAATGCAATGCAGGTTACCAGATTCCTGATTTTGAAATTATGCACCCAAGCACTGTTGAATCCCATCTGATTTTTTAAAGTTCTGAGGAATCAAATGGTTCAAAATGCTCTTATTAAGGCTTTGCCAAGATAATATGTCTCTTTGGGGTTTCAGCTCAAACTTGCATTGGAAGAGCTCATCTTAGAGGGTGGAATCACTTTAATACCGTGCATAGTTACAGTCCCAAATTCTTCCCAAAAGATCTTGTATCAGTACTTAGCACTACTCCTGCATGTTTCACTGCTGCAAAACGTCCCAAGGTGAGGCCCTCATGCTGTTAGAGGATTCTGGTGTAATTTGTGAGGACACATGCAGCCAAAAATTTGTGCCTGTTGTAAACTTCCCTAGACCTCCCAGCTGCTCTGTCAGGGGCTCTTCACTGATCCCACACAGGCTTTGTACTTAAAAAAATTCAGGAATTTTGCAGTGTGAAGCAGTGGCCTCACTTCCTCCTGAGCAGCTTCCTTTGGCTCATTGTACATTTGCCTTGCAATGCTGCCTGCAGGTTTTGCCCAGCACCAGGCACCTGAACCCACAGACTCACCCTAAGCACACTGCATAGCGGATTTGGGGGATTTTTTGGATAATCTAGGCAGTTTTACTCAACACTTGCAGCCTGGGAATAGACTGGTGTTCAAATAGAAACCATACAGCCAGAGGGAGGGTGCTGAATAGTGTCTGTTCCTGCCTAGGAAGTCAAACCTTCCTGCAAAGCTGAGAATGAGCACCTAACACCAAAGTAGATGGTAGATGGCAAAAACAGACTTCCTAAGCCCAAATCGTCACCCTGCAGATCTTGCAGACTCCCATCTAGTCAGAAGGTACAGTGCCAGCCACAGGTTTTTGTCTTCTACAGATAAATTTGTGATTTCACTCTTTCTGCCCCAAAGTCCACACAGGCACCAGAAAGATTCCATTTCCTTTCCTCTTCAACCCAACACGAGTAAAATTTCAGGATCACACTCCAGACACTCCAGTTCTGCGTTGAACTCAGACCCTGCATTGCAGGTACCAAGAGCAAAGGCTGGACTGATCAGCAAAACCACCCCTCTCCCCTACAGCCCCAAAGGCTCTGCACGAGCTGTACCATCACGTGATGCTCATTTAAACCTCAGTCTCCAGATTTCTCTGATCCTATCTGCCTTTTGGAAAATCATACTGTCAGGGTACTGAATATGCTTCTTGCTATTTGCCTTGTAATTAAGCAGTAATTGCTGCCCCAGGCTAATCTCAGAGTGTATTTTACCTGTGGAGCTCAGCGCCAGAGTTCACATTTGTAATTTAGTGGCACACCAAGGAGCTATACCTAAACTCACAAAAGGATTTTCACTGCTCATCATCTCTCTTCTGCTTTGGTGGCAGCTGGGATTCTGTATTTGGAGATGTTTGGGCTGGGCAAACAAATTAGCTGAGACCAGCCTCATTAGGAATTCACATGGGTACCCATCCTGCCTCAGAAGGAATAAGATGCTGACTTTTCCTTTTCTGGACCCCAAGCCCTCCCCAGCATGGGATACACACTGAAACCTCTTTATTTCTACTTGCACAGCCTGGCAGCCTCCAAGGAAGCTGAAGCAGCAGCTCGATCTGCCCCCAAACCCATGTCTCCTTCTGATTTCTTGGATAAGTTGATGGGGAGAACTTCAGGATACGATGCCAGGATCAGACCAAATTTTAAAGGTATGCGAAAAAAAACAGCTTTTTTTTCATTTTGGCACTGAAAACTGCATGCAGTCGTCATTAATATATTCCTAATGCTATATGAAATATGAATATTTATGTTCTGATGAAGTATGTATTATAACAATATTTGGCACATGGATCCCTGAAGATATCTGGAAAGACATCAACAAATGTCTACTCAGAGTGGAAACAACCGTGTAAGAACTTCACATACTGTAAACATAGGGCTCCCAATCCCTGCTTCAATATAGGGATCGAGGATCCTGTCAAACCAAGCAGCAACTGGCAGGGAGCTGAACATCTTTAGAGGTAAAGATAAAATCCCCAACTTTCCTTTCCCCTGCTGCCCACAGTGCTAATGGCAGGCAATGTTCCACGCCTTAGAGCCACTGCAGCCAAGAGCAGCCTGTTCCAGCAGCTCCAAAGAAATTCCACAAGATGCCAGGGGCAGCCCAAACCCATCCCTGCCCCCCAGAGTAAAGGGGCTCTTAAGCCCAACACTGCTCTGTTTTTCTCACCCAGTTTTCCAGTCTACCCCATATTCCATGGCAGCCAAGCAGCACTGAATCAGGCCCTGGCAGAGGCAACGAAACCTCTTTTCACCTCAAAACACCTCTTCTAACAAGTGAAGTGTAGGGTTTTGCAATGGGGATTTTGGATGGCTTTTTCAACCTGGTCTAATGGAAGATGTCTCTGCACATGGCAGAGAGGATGGAAGTAGAGGTTCATTAAGGACCCTTCCAATTCAAACCATTCTATGATTATTTTGTTTTCCTTCTTTATAACTGAGCTCACTTTCCCAGGGCTCTTTGGCCCCAAATCACATCCAGAGATAAAGCAGGACCTGCCCCTCTCAGCACTGCCCAGCCATCTCCAAAGCTCATTTTGTTCACCTCTTTTGTTTCCTGCAAGCAGTTCCCTCTCCCCTGGAGCAACTGGCAGGGCTGACAGGACTCCCAGAACTCATTAATCACTGGTGACAGCACCTGGCACCCAGCTTCAAACAATAAACTCTTTTAAACCCAAAGAAAGGTGGGAATCCTGCATCCCAGTAACCAACCAGGCAACAGAGGACACTGCTGTTGGAGTGTCACAAGGAGTTAAAATACCATCCTGTAAACCTGCCTACCTCTAAATTATGCACACACACAAATTAAACTTTAATATTTAATGAAATGTATACATTCACTTCCTGCTGAAGGCAGCTGTATTGCATTTTTATTTGAGATAATTTAATTTCAGTTTTACTTCAATGAACTACACCTTCCCCTCAGGGCAGTTTTGCTGGCTTAGCCTCCCACACATAAATCAGGCTCCAATTTATATAGGAGGCATAGAAGGTGTTTTACAGAGCTTGGGGTTGTAGCTCTCAAAGCACATCATTTAAATTAACTGCAGTAACTCATAAGGACATTTTAATTGCTTAGATCTAAATGAAAATAATACCAAAGATCCATATCAGATTGATTTTTGGGGAGGGGAAGATTAACAAAAAGAAGATTGCAGCTTTTCTGTAAATGCTGTAAAGTCTGGGCTTAGCTGTGGATTCATATTCTGAGAACAAAGAAGCAGTTTTTGGGTTTTAAGCTGGAGGATGAAGTCAGAAACTCGAGCAGGGACAGAGAGGAACCTGGCAGGTGTTGGGCAGGGGACCTCTCACCCAGGCTGTGCCCTTATCCCTGCTGCTGGAAAATTCCATTTCCTCACAGCTGCATCCCAGCATAGAGGAACATTTCAGTGGCAGTCAGGGAATTTTCTAGTGCCTCTCACATGCTAAAAAACACCAAAAAACACCAAATCCTGCAGGGAGCTCGTGGCTCACCTCAGACACACTGAGAAGAGCTCAGTGCCTCAACAAGAGCTGGGCTGCCCCAAGGAGCCTCCACATGCACAGGGCCAAACCCACCCACACTCAGCTTCATGTCAGCACTGGAGCAGGAACAGGGAGACCAAAATATTCCATACCTGTCACAGTCATGAGCATGTGCAGTCATCCAGGAGATCAGCTCAGTGTTTTCTTTACACTGTGCCCTCTTGGAGGGGAATCACATGTTCAAGGACCTTTTATGTGGTTCATGAATGGATCCAGAACACGAAAACAATGTCCCTGAGCTCAACAAAAGGGATGAAACAAGTACTAAAGCCTGATATCTGAGTGCTTTCAGCCTATGGATAAACTTCTGTATAAGAGGGGTTGGTGAAGGCAGGGGTGGGGAGAAAAAGATACAATCTTTGTGTCTGATAGCTCAACCCATGCCAATGTTTACCAGTCTGGAGAAGGCTGCACAGACTGAGCAGTGTGAGATGCTGCTGAGCTGGCAGTGGCTGTCTGGGGGCTGGTTAGACAGCAGCCTGCTCAGATTGCCTGGGACTCACACCAAGAAAACCCCAGCAGAGAGCATCACTGCAGGGCACAGGCACAAACTTTCAGAGGAGGCCAAAGTAGGAGAGGAGGAAAGGGAAATGAAGAGGAAGAAACCAAGCTCCAAATGTTCCTCAGTAATCAGGAAAATCCATTCATTTCCACACAGGAGGAAGTTTGCACTGATTAGAGGCACAAGGCTCTCGTTAAAGCCATTCCTCCCCCAGTATTTCATGCTGCAGCAACAGCCAGACTGCAGATGTGACCTTAACAGGAACATCACTCCCCCAGCAGGCTGAGCCACCAGGCAGTGTTTGAAATGCAGACACCATCCCTGACTCCATGAAAAAGGGGAGAATAATCTGAAAATCCGCACTCTTTACTTCCACAGATTTTATCTTCCCAGAAGCATCTGTCACTGGGATGATATGAGATTAACTCTGGTGTAAAAGGGGACCGTGGTCCCTGGGGCAGTGTCTCTGCCCTCTGCCTGGGCTGCCTTTCCCCACCACATCCTGAGCAGTGCCCACAGCAGCTTTGGCAGCCCCCACAGCAGAGGCCCCTTTTGCTTCAAATCTCTACAAAAAATCCTTTCGTTATATGTTGGCAAGCCAGAGGTTTGCCAGGCATCAGGTATGCCCTGGTTCCAAAATATTCTCCAGATTTTTGCCTTGTGCTGAGCTGCAGCTCTTGGCATCTCCCTCTGTTGTAAATGCAGCATTTCCACCTCAGATTTTCCTGGCAATGTTGTGAAACACTTCCAGTCACTCCTTTGGGCATCAGTACCACACAAACAGCCTGACCCCCATGCCTTCAAACCACAATCTTTTCATCCCTTAACCCCCACTCCTTTCCTCTGGTGACCCCTTAACCTCTCCAGTATGAGCAGGGTAAGCAAAGCTTTGGTCTGAAAGCAAATCAAGCCCAGGAGAGGTATGGCACAGAGACCAGGATTACCTTCTGCCCAAACAGGACAGCCAGAGAATTCCTGCTGGCAGAGCCCTGAATTCTCCTACCCAGCTGTGAGCCCTAACAGACTGGATCAGGATCATCACCTGGGGTTTGGGGTTTACAGGCGATTCTGCTTGGAAACACCAACAGTAACATGAGAAACACGGGTACTGAAACACCTAAAAAGGAGATCTCAGGACACCGGAAAGGTCTTTGGGATTTGTAGCCTGGGATTTACTTTGCTGAGCAGCCAGTCCCTCCCTGCTGTTTGAGGATGCAGAGGGTCAAGCAGGCAGTGTCAGCTCCCCACCACCACCATCATGTGGGGTATTTGCTGCTTTAGCCAGCCTGATCCCTACAGCTCATCCTGCTGCACTGGTTTTGATGGGAGCACATCATCCTAGTTCAGGAACAGTGAGTATTTCATAAGTGTTGCTCCAAACAAAAGTCAATTGTCTCTCAGCTCCTTTCTGGGATACTTTGCTATCATGTTCAAGGTGAGATTGCCACACATATAGCCAGGTCGAGATACCTAGAAACTGTCCTGGCTGGCTCTGATCTATTCCTGTTCATCTGAACAGTTCCCAGCAGAGGTGGACAAACACTCTGCCAAGCAGGGGAGCAGAGGCAGAGCACGAGCACTGTCTGGTGTCAAACTGGCATCAGAACCAAGACTAGACCTGGCCAGGTCACCCAGGCCTTCCTCCCCTCCTCACCCCATTCCCACAGCAGGATTTAACTCCACAGGGTGGAAATGCTTTGTTTCACGAGCACACAGTGAACTGCTGTTCCAATCTGTGTTTGTCATGCAGGCCCACCAGTGAACGTCAGCTGCAACATTTTCATCAACAGCTTTGGTTCCATTGCAGAAACAACTATGGTAAGTAAAAATCACAGCACAGCTGCTCATCTACTGGCTCAGCCTCACTGCACTCCCAAAAAATGCAGCATCACCCTCCTCCTCAGAGTGACCAGGGAAAAACACTCAGTGCTCCCAAGTTTACTCAGAGTTTCAGTAAATTAATGGTCAACACACAAGACTCGTTTCATGTAGCTGGAGACCACACGGTCTCCACCTGCATCTTATAGAAACACTCCATGGGCAAAGGACAAGGGCCAGAAAGGAAAACAAATAATCTTTTTCTGAAGATTTGCCTGAGGCTCCAGACTCAGAGACAGTTACAGATACTTTGTGTTTAAGTGGGCATAAATCCAAAATTAATCTGGATTCAAAGAGAAGGGGAATCAGCTGAACTCAAATTCAGCTTGTACCAGGATTTCAGATTCCCAAAGATTAAGGTAATTATGAGATTAAAGATCAATATGATTGTTTTCTTGAAGACATATTTCTGGTAGACAATGATTTTTAGTAGAAAATCAAAACCAATATTTCTGAGTTAAGGCTCACTTCATACAAAATTAGTGAGCATGGCTAAAGGCTGTATCTAATTGGCAAGGCACTAGGAGCAGAGGATCACTAGAACAGGAGATAATTGCTCCATCTGAAAACTATTAAAGATTGGTTGTGACATAACCAGTGAACAGCAAAGGAAAACTCTGGAGGTACTGTGCCTTACTGCTGTGCTAATTAAAGATAATCCAGAAATATGGTGTTTAATTACCTTCTGGTAATTCTTTTTCTAGAAAAATGCTGAATGAAGAATGCAAGGCTCCAGCTCCAGGCATTTTGTGCATTCAGGCAGGAAGTTTTAGGCTTTGCATATAGATCACACCCCTTGACTTGAACAAATTACTTGGCATGCACAGCACTGTCAGAGGAGAGCCATAGCCATACAGCTCAGGTTATAAGTCTCTCCTGACACTACATCATTCTGCTGGAAATATTTGGGTAGGGACAGTTCAGTTCTGGTAGTAGAAAAGAAAACAAAAGCTGTTATTCTGTCCAAGCACAAGGAAACAGATTTCCTATCTGGTCTGCAGAATCTGTCAGAGCTCACAGGTGAGGAGTGTAGCGTGGATTCATTTTATATAAAGCAAAACAGGAAGAACTGCTACTCAAATACACATCTGTTCCTAATTTACTGTTTAGTGGTTCCCTCCTTTGGAGTTACAGGCAATAAATGCTGCTCCTACACACCAATCCAGAGTGCAAGGGAGCAGGACAAGCCCACAAAGGATGTGTGCAATGTACAGAGCACATTCCACTGACGTGCTTTTCAGTGCATCTGTCCCACACTGCAAGATGCACTGGAGCAGCCAGAGATGCCACATGATCCCTGTAAAGCAGGATGCTCCACAAAATTAGCACTGACTAGCACAAGAGAGATGCAGCTCGCCTCCAAGACACGCTGCAGGGACTTGCTACCATCTCCAGATGCCACTCATTTCATAGGCAATCTTCCATGGAAAAAAAAACTTCCCATGGGAACCCAGGAACACCCTGTGGGCACATTGCTTTGTCTGGAAATATCCGAGGCAGCTCTGACAAGCCAGCCCAGATGCCAGGCTGACACAGCATCACACACAGCCTGATCTAATGCTCTTGTGTGGGAGCAGCAGTTCTGCTTGTAAACACCAACAGCAACACAAGAAACACAGGTACTGAAACAGCTGAAAAGGAGATCTCAGCAAGCTGGAGAGGTCCTGGGGATTTGTTACCTGAGATTTTTTACTCTGCAGAGCAGCCAGTCCCTCCCTGTTTGAGGATGCAGCAGGACAAACAGGCAGTGTCAGCTCCCCAACACAGCTCCTGGGAAGAACAGACTGTCCTGTCTTGAAGGGCTTTTGGGACAGACCTGTTTGTTTTGAATTCAAACAAGTGGAACAAGTGGTCAAACATCAGAGGAAGGGATGGCAGCTTGAAAAATGGAGAGGGGCAAATCAGTTTTACCATAAAGAAAGCCATAGCCTACCACTGACCCTTGGGAATGATGATGGCAAAACTCCCCCAGCTCCTTCACTGGCCAGAAAGAGAAAGAAAATTATGTTTTAAACCCCCTTCATTAGGCACTCTAAGCCTGGTCAGGTTCAGGTCTGAGTACTCCATTACCTTATATTTCATTACTATTACACTGTTATCTGCAGGAGAAGTCACAGGGTTGTATGGGTACCCCATATGCAGCTAGAGAAGGCTTTAAAATATCTCCATAGTGGGCTGATACTTCCTAGAGAAAATACCACTAAGGTCCCTTCTAAGTTTACACTGCCTGAGTATCACAAATCAGCGTAAACCACGAGCTCACCATAGAGAGGATTAGAGAAATTAGAGGAAGAGTGGTCACTTATGGCTTGAGGCCTCATGAAAGGTAGAGAAAGAGGAAAAAATACAGAAAAATAGAAAAAAAACAAGCATTTGATGCAGATAGCTGGATCTACAAACCTCAGAAGGAAAGAAAATGAGTTGCAGCCAAGAGAAGGCACAAACTCCTCAGAGTGGGCAGAGGGATGCTATCTGCCCCACAAAGGTTCAAAATGAACAAGGCAAGAAATGGAGATCTGAAAACTGCTGCAAGGTTACAGGGAATTTTAAAAAAATTGAAAGGCAAAGTCATCCACCAAATTGAATTCCTAAGGCAGAGCTGATTTAGAGCAAGGGAAGGAACTCCTTAAAGCATCCTGCAGAGCTGGAGACCCAACATAAAAACCTCTAGTGGTGCACATAATTGATTGGACATTTATTGCAGCTCAAAGCTTGTATCCAGCCTCACTTGCCTGGAGCTCTAAGGACTGGGAGCACATCCCTGTGAACCCAGCCAGTGCTCCAAAGGAAAGGAGAGGACCAACCCCAACAGCCAGATGAGTGCAGACAGGCTCCTCCTGTCCCAAAGCATCTCTGCAATAGTGCATCCAACAGCAAGGGATTCCCAAGGACAAGTGCAAGATGCAGCCACTCTCTTCCAATTATTTTTATGACAAACACCAAACAACCCCCAAACACAAGCTCTTTAATCCCTTTTTGTTGTTCAAAAGCACAAACAACTCCCCAGCCATACCAGATTATGAAACCTATAGCAAATGTAGAAATTCCTCATTCTAAATAAACAGAAGTAAAGCACCTTGGGAACAGGTCTTGGGTTTTAAATGAATAAAGTGCACCAGCTTTGGCTTTTCTTTGGGCCATGAGGCACTGATAGATTATCTGAGCATTTCACTAACAAATTCCCTGCTATAACAGCAAACTTGAAATTAAGTGATGCCTTGCTCACTCTTCCAGTGGAAGCTGCAGTTTTATGGCCTTCCACTGGCTTAGGCTGCTGGGAGCATTTTGTACACAGAAGAAGCATGGGGAGAAGAAGGAATATATTTTTATATCATCACCTAGCAATGCTAGCAGCTGGACTCAGGATGATTCTAGAGTCTTCTTTTAAAAAGGACCCACACGCAGCAAAGAAGAGTCTGAAAAAGAAAGAAAAATCACAGAAGAGCCAGCACAACCTCCCTCAGACACAGTGCAAATATGCAAATTCAATTTTGCTGCTTTCATGCCATAGTTATCTCATCTGAAAAGAGCAAAGCAAATGTGACCTTCCAGCCAGCTGCAGCACAGCCACAACTGGGCTCTCAGCATCTCCTGGGGACAGGAGAAGCTGGAGGCTGCAACTGTCCAAATGTTAAGTGCTTGTTCAGAGACATCTGCACACGAGATTTCCAACAAGAAAAAACAAAGCATCCTGCAAAGCAGACCAAGAAATTCAGTCAACAAACCCCAGTACAGCAGACATTCTGATGAACTTCACACATTTAATACTGGTCCCACTTACTCCAAAAATCAGCAAAAGATATGAGTTTCAGTGCACAAAGCCCATAGCAAAAGTCAGATTTTGAGCAAAATTTCCTGCAGTCAGTCATTCTTAAACCCAACCATCAGTCCCACAGAGATGATAAGCACCTAACAAGTCACACAACAAAAAATGAAAAGGTTTTCACAACAACTCACAGTCTGCTTCCGTCTCAGTGTTAGACCTGCAGTGCTCCAGCTGTCTGTAATTGGAGTTTGTCTTCACACTAATGGAGAAGGGAGGTGGAAAAGAAAAAACAACAAGAAGAAGCAATGAAATAGGACAGTGCCACTCAAATACAAGGACACAAAACCTCCTCAAGCTGAAAAACAAGACCTCACTATTAAATACCTACATTTGTAATTCTGGATGCTGGCTACAGCTCACATCCCAGCAGCTCTACTGGCTCAGAAAGATATATAGTCCCCACTTTTTGTAGGAAGACACAGAAAAACTTTCTGCTTTGGGCTCCAGCATAAAAATCCCATGCTTATTAAGCACCAGGGTGCTGCTCCCATCCCTCACCAAGTCCCTGCCCTTCTCTGATACAGATTCCTCCTCCCCTCACCCAGGTATGGTTTCACACGGGCTTCAAACTGGCACTTGGCTATTAACCCTTCCTAGGGTTGCTCCTGGTGTGCTTGGGTTTTTGCAGTCTGTTGTAGTAAGGCAAGGCAGGCTGCCTTCAAAATGTTTGTTCATTCCCATTCTAGAGAATTAACTCAAAGCTAATAAAGCCCCTCATGCTCTGCTGCCCAGGTGGAGTCCCAGAATTCCCTTCTGAAGGAGATCAGTCTCTACCCTGTTTTTTCAATCAGCAAAATGTAAATTTATCAAAGGGGAAATGTCTCCCCAAAACTGTTCAGTGCAGAGGCTGCTCTGACAGGACCCCTGAGTCAGGAGGGAAAATCTATTGAGTGTCCTGAGAGGCTCCATCCCTTCTACTCAGCACTGCCTCCAGCCTCCTCTGCTCTCAGCAGATGTCAAGGCTATGGGATCCTGGAAAGGAAAGGTCTCAAATGATCTTCTGTTTCCTTGTCTCCTTGCGAGGTCACTGAGCAGAATTTCATTTCAGCATTATCAAATTGAACTACTTTGATCACTCCAGTTATTCTCTTCCTGCCTTCTGTCATTTCCCTCTTGGGAGTAAAATGCCTTTGTGCCAAATTCAAAGTTCCTGAATGCCTTCACTGCACAGAGCTGCTGCTCCCCTCTCCCAAGCCAGCCAGAGGAGCAGGCTGCACAAGATAATCAATGCCTGGATGTGATAGGCACACAAATGAGGAATGTGAGGGATAAGAAGGATATGGAGAAATAGAATTTTTTTTCCCAAGTTTTCAGCCCCAGTCAAACGTCTTTTTTCTCTGCTTGAAAGTTCACATCAGAAATTGGCCAACGCTGTCCATCATTTAGGAATAACTGTGAACTTCTTGGGGATGCTAACAAAGATCTCCTATAACAGCATCCAGGAGAAATGCTGCATATCTCCAGGTAGCCAAGGAATGAATGTTGCTTGGCTCATCACCTCTCAGCCTGACTGCAATGCTGAGGACAAAGCTTCCAGCACAGAGGATCTTCAGCTGGTACAGAGCACTGTAACCCTTCTCTTAGCCTGTGTCACAGCACAGACATACCCTGACTGCTCTCCATGCCTTCTGCTGCCTCCTCAGGCAGTGTCATGTCCAGTTTGCAGTCACAGTGCTTGGTTCTACATTTATGTTCAAATAAGGCTGGACATAAGAAACCTAAAAGGCTGCTCAGAACCTTCAGCACTGCAGTGCAATGACATAAGGACAAAGGCATCTGGGAGAAAACCACATTCTCAGTGAGCAGGCCAGGACTGTGGAGTAAACTCCCTGAGCAGGAAGGTCTTCATAAATGCACACACAGAAGTAAAATATTAATGCCTTGAAATGCCAAAGCCAGAATATTGCATTCAGTGCATGTATCATATTTCTCTGTCCTTGCCTTTTTTATATCACAACATAAATGCTTCATTTTCTGTATTCCAAAACAAAAAAACATCCACAGCAAACATTTGTCTCCAAAGGAGGAACACAGAATAACACAATCCAGAGTTCCTCCCCACACTGCTGCACATCCCTGGGGTGGAGGTGGTGCAGATTCTCACACCACACATTCACACTGTGCCCCTGGACTGTTCTCAGCAGGACATGAGGACAGGGCACTGTGACTCTAGAGGTGAGTTAGGAGGGGCCTTCTCACAGCCATCCACTGTGAGAAGTTAATTTTCATTTGGCCCACAAGCATTGAATTAAGATGCCTCCTCATGGTGACAAAGACTATGGCTATCATTCTGCCTGTGGTCTCTCATGCCTGCTGTGGTGGCAACATAAAGCATTCACCACCTCCTGTCTCACCCTTTGCTGTCCTTTTGGCAAGTTTTGGAGCAGAAGCAGTGAATTCACTCCATCAACAAAGCTTACCCACAGTAACTCAGGCTGTTGTAGGGAATTTGGCTCCATTCCCTCCCCACTTCTACTACTCCATCAGGCTGAGCACACTTCTGGGCAGCTACTACTGAAGTTTCTTCCAAACATGAGTTTAATTTGTGTTCTACATGACAGAAGTCCCAAACTGGAGCTGACCTGCTAGCATCTAGCTTATTTGTAGCTGAATAAGCAAAACAACCTTTTGCTTTCTACCTATTAGGTCAGTGACATTGATTTCCCCTGACTGAAATGGCTGCAGATCTTGATGCACAGAAAAGGGAGAATTGAAAATATACACATAGTTCTGGGAGCTGCTGCCTGCTGTGGAAAGTGGGAATTCATGGTTCCTTTCGTTTTCCAGGCTTGCATTTGCTGAGACCCTGGTCCCCAGCTGTCCCCAGCTATTCACATTTCCTCCAGACACATTATCCAGGGTCGACAGAGATGAATAATTAAGTCAGAGGGATGCACTAGGACTTGTGAAGGTGACACTTGGAATATCAGCAGAAGGAAAGAGTGTTGCAACTCTTTTTTGTGTTCAGAGGTCTGCTCTTTTTAGCATCAAGCCTGTGGTTCATTTGCTGTTGTCACAATCATTAATGTCATTAGCAGCTTCTGTGCTCTGAGGATGCAGATGGCACTGAGTGGCCCGAAACAGACTCTAGACCATGTGCTTTGCTAGGAAGTGCCTTGTCCAAAACACAGAGCACCGAGTACAATCCTGTCCCAGCCCTCCAGTGCCACTGGACACCACGAGAGCCGTGTCCTCCTGGACAAGAGGCTGTAAAGTTCACAGATGAGCTCGTGAGGCAGCAGCATCAGAAAGTCTCTCCTATAGAGGCACCTGTTGCAGTGTGTTTTTTGTTAATGGTATGTTTAGCTAATGGTTTAGTCCAAAAGTCCAAACCCTCCCACCCACCTTGTCAATCTATCCTGAACTACCTGTCAATCCTGCTTTGTGCCAACACCCTGCTTGGAATTCCTCTTTGGAAATCCCCTAAAACTCCACATCTCATTAGTCCATGTGACCCAGTTTACCCCCCTACCTCTCTCATTGGACAATGCCTTTGTAAACTCTACCCTTTATGTCTCCTCAGAATTTCTCCATTTTGCTAAGAATTTGTACCTTCCCCTTGAACCTCCTCCATATTTAAGTTGTTGCACCTTTGCCATTTTTGTCTTTTGCCCCATGGATTCCCCAGAGTAATAAATCCTTTTTATCCTATGCAAAAGACCTCCCCCTCCTCCTTGCCTCCTTCAAATGCAATCTGACAGCCAAAAGGCCATGGAGCCATAGCTCAAACCACACCTAAGGGCTCCTGTTCCAGAGTGTGACCCACTCTGGGCACGGGACCCGAGTGCCAAAGTGAGTGCAGCTCTGGCCAGTGCATCAGGCACCCTTCAGCTCCAGAGCTTTGTGTTCTCCGGGTGGAAAGAACACACCTGGTGGCAGAGTGAGGGGAGCCTCCCACTGCTGCCTGCAGCAGATATCAGACACCAGCAAGCACGTCAGACACCCTCCATTAACTGTCTCCTAATAAAAGTCTTCAAAGTACATTTGTGTTAGAAAGGCAGCAAAGAAACCCTTAATCATGAGAACTGTTCCTTTGGGCCTGGGCAGTGGAATTGGTTTATTATATGCTGCTCTTCAGACGCACTCTGCCTCTATACTTAGAAAATGTCAATTAATTTATAGTTGTGGATCTTTCATCCCTCTCCTGATAGCTGGCACATCCTCTCCCCATTTCAATTTGTTGGCTCACTTTCTTAAGTGAAAGTCAGAAGAAAAGGAGCATGCAGATCACCCTGAGAAACTGTTGGTCAGACAGGGAGAAGAGAAACTGCCTCTAATTTTCCAGTAGTGTCTGAACTCTGCATCAGCAGCCAGCCTTGACCTGGGGAACTTAGGGGAGCTGTAAGACTCATGGTTATGAAGCAAGTATAATTTTACATAGTGCTGAGGGACTACCTTCAATTAAGGAAGATGGTCATCCTATAAAATCTGCAGCCTTTATGGCATTTTGACATTAGAGAGCAGAACCCAGAACGCTCAGGTTTAGGAGAGCAGACCTCATGCATATCCCTCTCCTGCTCATAAACTCTAACCAAGGGCAGCTGATCCCATCAGCTCATCTGAGTTATCCTTATAGCAGACACACAGGGAATTTCTCTTTCATGGTCAACCTGTGTCACTGTGACTTTTCCCAGTGCTGGGGGGACCACATATGATCACAATATGGGATAGTTGAGCTCTGAAAGGAAGCTGGTTTCGGCTTCTTTCCCCAAAAATCCTCTGGAACATTCTCCTGCTCACAGTGGCCATTCTGACCTCCACTACTGCTGGTCGCTTCTGCAGCCCCAGGGTGCAGACAGAGAGGTCCTGGCACTTCCCACACAGCTGACAATTGCTGTCACAGAGGGATGCAGGGACAGACAGCTGCTCATGCTATGACATAGCTGTAAGCTACAAAGCTAAAAATTAATAACAGTTCCTTGAGGACCAATACCAAAAAGACTTGGCATAGCTTGGGAACTGTAAGCCTGGACACAGTCTGGCTCATTTGAGGATGGTTTTAGTGTGTGCTGCCCAGCTGCCAGCACCTTGAGGCTGCTCTGAGCCCTGGCCGTGTGTGTGTGCAGGATTACAGGGTGAACATCTTCCTGCGGCAGCAGTGGAACGACCCCCGGCTGGCCTACAACGAGTACCCCGACGACTCCCTGGACCTGGACCCCTCCATGCTGGACTCCATCTGGAAGCCTGACTTGTTCTTTGCTAACGAGAAAGGGGCCCATTTCCATGAGATTACCACGGACAACAAGCTGCTGAGGATCTCCCGGAATGGCAATGTCCTCTACAGCATCAGGTGAGGTGACTGCACCAGGGTGGGCAGGGGCACAGCTAAACCCCCCCACTCCAGCCCAGACTTTGGGCATGCTGTTGGAAAAAATAAATGTAGGTGTTTTTAAGGTGTGAGATCATACAATTAGCACTGTTGAAGCAGTGTGGTGGGAAGGAACCTCTGCTAAAACATATTGAGACAGAGGGTTGTTCTGGGATGGAATTTAACTCATCTTTACTTCTTTCGGTTCAAGGACTTCTGCCCCTTGCTTGTAGATTCCTTAACATTCCTAATGTAAAATTACTTCAGATATCTTATGTTAGTACAAGCCTAAAAGCAGCTGTACTGTGTGAAAACCAGTAGAAGTTCATGAACACTGTTTTCAAAACTGCAGCATTTCTTGACAAAAAAAAAAATAAAGAAAAAGAAAGAAAGAAAAAAAAAAAAAGAAAATAAAAAAAGGAAAAATCAGGAAAAATGCTAAGTAAGGCCCCATGTCTTTGTCCTAGCCTAGCTTTTCCCAGTTATCCCTTTATTGCTAGATCCAAGAATCTATAGCAAAATTGAACTAATTGCACTGAATTTCCCAAGCAAATCAACCTTAGCCCCCACCTTCACTTCCATTCACACTTTATTTTAGACCAATGAAATTAAGATCTAGCTTCACAGGCTTAGATTGGGAAAGTTTAACTCTATATTGAAGACTTTTTCACCTCATGTATAATGTAAATTTGCCTATAGAACACACACTCCCTCTCACACTGCAGCTCCCAGCAGCAGCTAGGGGAAGGAAAAGCAGTGTGGAGCTGTAAAATGGGAAATAAACAGCTTAATGCTGCAGAGGAGATGGCCTCCATCAAACACCAAGGTGGTTCCAGCCCAAAGACCAGCTCCCTGATGGCCAAAACAATAAGAGAATTGTGTGTTGGCTGAATGGGGAAACCTCACAATTCTTAATTTTAAAAAACAGGCAGGAAGCAAAACCAACAGCAGCAATTTTGTAGTGAGCATGGCACAGAGTCCTGTTCCAGGAGAGTCTACAGGGGCACACAGGGGGAACCCAGGGTGCCCCAGCCCTGGGGTTGCTCTGCCAAACAGAGCAATGACTCAACAGGGAACATGGAAAAATCACCATTTTCAAGGCAAAAACTTGAAAATATTTCAGTCTTGTTTAAAAATAACAACTTTCCTATCTCACTTATCTCCAAATGAAAATACAGGTTTCTTTATAAGTACATTTTCCTGTGAAAAATTAAAGAGAAAGAGGATATTCCTTAAGAAGAGCACACTGTAAATGCAGTTTCCAGGAGGAGAAATAGTCTTTCCCTTAAAAAAAAAATATCTCTAAGGTGGTCTGCCGTTTTCTAACTGGTTCTTTGCTACTACTATCTATTTGCAATAGTCATACTCTAGGCAAGGCATTTACAAGAAGGTGAACTTTGTCACATCTTCTGTCCCAACACGCCTCTAAACTCAAGCTGAGAATTTCTAACAACATAAGATTTTAAATTAAAGTATCTTTCCCTCCTGATAAGTTTCTTGTTGGTCTGATGATAGAAAAATTCAATTTCTGTCCCCTGGGTAATTCTGCTATTTCTACATCAAGGCAAAAAGCTGAAAACCCTAAACACTTCAGGGAACAGCATTTTCAACATTATCAAACCAAATAAGTCTAACTATCTGGAGCAAATCATTTAGTATCAGCTTGTTGAACCCACCAAACATTTTAAGCATAGATCATGGTACAGAGCAGCACAGCAATATAACACAGAAAATGCAGCCTGCACCTAGTGGAAAATGGAGACAGAAACAGAGGTCTCAAGGGCTCTGCAGGAATTTGGGAAGATACAGGAGTTCATATTGGCTTAGCACAAGGCATTTTCCCTGCAGAAAATCCCACTGAAGTCTTTCTTTCCTCCCACACAAACACATGATCTTGATCAAACTTCTTTTGGTGTTTTTTTTAATGGCACAGAAATGTTCTGTTCAGAGATTTACAAACAGTGCCAGTCTCTAGAAATGCATCTGTGGGGTCTAGAGAGTGGGCTTGGGCTGTCTGCTAATCCAGCCTGCTGTGAGGCTGAGGCAAACCAAAGCAGCAGAAGTGTTTGGTGAGGGAACCCTTTGTCAGACACAGTCTCAAGGAGCATTGCAGTGAAATGCCATCTGCAGCAGGCTCTGCTGGCAGTGGTGTCACAGACCCAAATGTTCAGCATTTCTGATGCTTTCCAGAGTGAGAGAACAGGCAGGGGAGTGATGGATGATCAGTCCAGCACATCCAGATGGATGATCACCCCCAGCTCGAGGTGCCTTAGGGCTCAGCCTCAGCTGTGCCCACTGTCTGGCATTCCCTGTGCTCTCTTCTCTCCTCAGGATCACGCTGACCCTGGCCTGCCCCATGGACCTGAAGAACTTCCCCATGGATGTACAGACGTGCATCATGCAGTTGGAAAGCTGTGAGTCCTGTGCACACCCCCATTTTGCAGGGGACACAGTCTCTTTTCCCTCTGCCTCCCTCCTGCCATCTCCTTTCCCAGCTGCAACCCATTCCCAGCCCAGCTTTCACAGCTTGCTCAAGAACCTCTTGCTTAGGATTTTCCATTCATTCAGCACATGTGACATTTGCTAGAGAAGCCAAACCTCCAAAGATCCCACATGAGGAGCCCTGACTTGCTTGTGTTTACAGTGGCCTTTCACTTTGCAGAGAGAGGTGAAAGTGCTTTCAGCTGCAAGTGGAATTTTTTCTCTCTGGATGAACATCTGCCACTTGTACATGTTTGCTTATCCCAAAGGAGGGAAAGATGAGCTTCTTCCAGAGAAAGAGGTCAAGTTGGAAGCAGTAGAAAACAGTTCAGCAAACAAAATTCAAGAAAAAAATGTTATTTGTTACAGAAAATCCATTGCAACTCCAGTGGAGGTTGTCACCCTGGCTCTTACCACAAGAACAAGCAGTTTTGTCTCAGCCCAAGTCCCGTTCATGACAGCACTGTCAGGGAAGGCCAGGATGCACCCCTGCCTCCAAGCTCTCTCCTGCAACACTGTCCCTTTCCAGATCAGTATTTAGTGTGATTCACATGACATTTGTCCCTTCCTCCCAACAGTTGGCTACACAATGAATGATCTCATATTTGAGTGGCAAGAGAAAGGAGCAGTGCAAGTTGCTGACGGGCTGACATTGCCTCAGTTTATCCTCAAAGAAGAAAAAGATTTAAGATACTGCACGAAGCACTACAACACAGGTCAGTGCTGTTAACCCTTAACTGATGGGTTCAATAGAGAGAAAGTCAGAATTGTGCATTTACCAGAGCCTCTTGCTCTGTCTGATGGAATTCTGGCCTTGTCCTACACTTCCAGAGATAACAGCCATATAGAAATAAATATAGCAAATAAAAAGCTAATGGACAGAAATGACAGCAAAACCATCCTGTGTCTGGCAATATCTGTATCAATTCAAGGGTGTTTGGTTAGGACCTTCTCTCCTAGAACTCTCTTTTTTCTATGAAATTTAAGTGACAAAGGACATTCTGCCAAAGGGCTTTCTTTGCTATATTAATGTTCATAGAATTCTAGAGTGGTTTGGATTGGAAGGGACCTTAAAGACCATATTGCTCCATCCCCTGCCATGGGTAAGGACAATTTCCACTTTCCCAGGTTGCTCCAAGCCCTGTCCAGCCTGACCTTGGACACTTCCAGGGATGGGACAGCCACAGCTTCTCTGGGCAATCTGTGCCAGGGCCTCCCCACCCTCACAGGGAGGAATTTCTTCCTAATATCCAATCTAAACCTTCTCTCTCTCAGTTTGAAGCCATTCCCCTTTGTCCTATCACTACATGCCCTGGACAGCAGCTGCTCATTTCCTCCCCTAAGCAGGCTCTGGTTTAGGCAATGCAAGGAAAACCCTGAGACTCTGGCTGAAAACAGGAGGCTCACTGTGCCTTGCCAATAACCTTTCATGTCTCTCCCACCCTCCTCAGGCAAGTTCACCTGTATAGAAGCTCGTTTCCACCTGGAGAGGCAGATGGGCTATTACTTGATCCAGATGTACATCCCCAGCCTTCTCATTGTCATTCTGTCCTGGATCTCCTTCTGGATCAATATGGATGCTGCACCTGCTCGTGTGGGCCTGGGGATCACCACCGTGCTGACCATGACCACACAGAGCTCTGGCTCCCGAGCATCACTGCCCAAGGTAGGGAACATCCTTATCTTCACCAGGGAAATTAGTAAATACCCACACAAACCCTCCTGCTTCCTTTGCACCATTCCAGTTTAAGGGCAAACTGAACAAATTCCAGTCCCATCCTGAAAACAATTTAAATTCTCTATGACTAGCAGCAAAACTTTCCCTAAGATTCAGCACTCACCACAGCTCCCAGTAACCAGGAGCTCTGTACTTTACAAACCCCTGCAAGAGCCACACATGGATGTGCACTCAACATTTTAGCTTTTTAGTCAGTTGATCATCCTACTTTTATCATAGTACTGAATTTCCCTTTATGAAGGGCTTCTGGTATGGTGGATTACTGTTTTCCTTGCATATAAACAATCACAGTCAATAAATATAGCCTGAATAAATTAAAAGCTGTGGAATTATTGCTACTTAAGAGCCTGTGAAGAGTTTCAGTGACCTGATAACACATTCACATTAAATGAGTGAGATTCTGGTGTCCAAGAACAGATGTCAGCCATGTAAAACACCAAGTAAAAATGCATTTGGGTAAGGAAGCCAGCCCATTTCTGTCTCTTTCTCTGACTCCTAGGTGTCCTACGTGAAGGCCATAGACATCTGGATGGCTGTGTGCTTGCTGTTTGTGTTCTCTGCACTTCTGGAATATGCTGCCGTCAACTTTGTGTCTCGGCAGCACAAAGAGCTGCTCAGGTTCAGGAGGAAGAGGAGGCATCATAAGGTAATACATAAAGCATGAAGGACACAGCTGAAATCTGACTCCATGATCAACTGAACCAAGCCACTAGTCCCCAGGCAAGTCCCCAGTGTCTGGTCAGATGTTAAGGAGGCTCACACACCAAAACCCAGGGCTGCTGAATGAATGGAGTCTGTTCTAACAGCCTGCTGACCCCAGGAGTCCAGCAAGCTGGGTTTTGTTAGCCAGCCAAGTGGTCTCAGCCAAAGGGGTTGTTCTCAACAGGACAGTTTTCACACAGCAGTGTTCTGGTGTGAGTTCTCCTCCCCAGAAGCTGCAGCCAGGGCTGGGAGGAGGCAGGCAGGGAGGGGTGAGGGGTGTCTGTCTGAGCAGCACCCGCAACACAACAGCCTACAGTAGCCCAGAGGTAAGTGACACTTCTTTTGTCTCTGCCATCTCCGTGTTCAAAAGCATCTGCTTCTCAGACTGACTGCAAATTCCTCCTGGAAGGAAAGAGCTTTATTGTGAGCCTTAGCCTGCTCCATGCTTACCTGCCATGGCTGATCCCAATCCCAATCCAAGCATGCACGCAGCTCCAATAGCTCCCCAGCCTGGCTCTAACAGCTTTTAGGCTGAGGTGCCACAGCAAAGATTTCACCTCACAGAACACACTAGAAAGAACAAAAAGTTGTTTGTGATCACAAGGCCAAAGGCACTTAAAAATTGTCCCTTATTAACTGGTGGAATCAGGAAAGGGGTTAGGAAATTTTCAGCACCAGGCCCGAGAGGCTGCCCTTGGGAAAGCATTAAAAAACAGTACATTTGCTAGGAGAGAAAAAACAAAGAATATTTTGCTGATGAAAATCTCAAGCAAGCCCGTAGGTGACCACCAAGGTCTGCCTTAAATATTCCTCATAGGTATTTGCATACTTTCCATGATCCATCCCATCCAGAAACCTACCCCCATTCCATTGTTTCACTGTCCCAGCCATTAAAAGTCTTTCCCAGGGTCTAACCTGTGCTGCAGCACTTCACAGTGTATGCTTGCAGAACTGCTACCATTCCAGGAGGAAGTAGGGGCTGAGGAGCAGGAATACCTATATTTTTCTAGATTTGTCTCCCTCTGCTTTAGTCATCCTATCTGCAAAACAGGAGATAATTGTTCGCTTGTGCTCAACCCAGCCAGGACCAGGGATGAAAATTATTGGATAAATGCAAGGGAAAAGAAGTAACAGATGAGACCCTCAGCACTGACTGTTTTTGTCTGACAAGAGCATGGCTCTGCCATCCCAAAATCAACAAAGCTTTGGTTCAGAAGATGCAGCCTGCTGAATAGAGGCAGAGCCACACCCACCCACATGGGTGCCTCCATAGTGCATTTATCTCTCCATCTGGATTCAGGCATCCTGTCTCTGGGTCTGTGCTGTATGCAGATCAGTCTGTTGATAAAACAATAAGAAGGGAAAAAAAGCCACTAATACACAGACAAATTTAAGAGATATTTGCCAGAGCTGTTCCACTGAACACGAGGCTGTTAGCACAGTCTCTGCCCAATCTCACAGTTATTTAACTGGAGCAAAGCATAAACAAAAACACTTGCAAAAGCTAAATGAACAAAGTTTGCAGGCTCATCAGAAAACTAAGCTAACTGCTAGTATGCAAATGGGCTAATGTAGCTGCCAAAGGCACTAATTGCTCTGTCCTGATGTCCTGACTTGTCTGGGTACCTCAGACTGGTTTAGGCATGACACAGCAGGCTAAAAAAAGTGAGACGTTGCAGCGGTATGGACCAATCTGGTTAACATGACCATTATCAGACCCACATGGAGTGTATTTGGAAATACTTCCCAGTGTGGCTGGTGGGGTCTTTGCCTTTCTCCTTTGATATGACACCTTGAAAAGGCACTGTTGTCTTCTCTAACTCCAGTACACCACTCACCAAAACAAGGTCACAGTGGCCAAAAAAAAGTCACAGCCAATGGCCCTTCAATGAGAAGGAAAATAATCCTGTAAATTAAGGATCAAGTGGTTTAGGTTAAGCCAGACAAATGCCAGTGTCTGTGCAATGGGAAAAGAGCAGAGGCAGTTCTACCTGACCCGTTTTACAGACATGGTGAGAAGGTCCATAAGGTCTAAGTATAACAGAAAGCCAGCTCTTGATTTTATTTGGGTAGTTTTGTTTTGCTCAGATATGCCAGTGTCCTCTGTGTCCTGCTCCTCCATCCCACACAGTTGCCTATGGGATGCAGGGGCCATCCAGAAAAGACACTCTTCAAAGGATAGGGGAAGGGGCAGCAAGACACAGTGGGCAGGCAGCTACAAGAGAGGGAGCTGCTAGGTCAGTGTTGGGGGACACAGCATGGATCAGCCTCTGCTAATGATTAATTAGTGCCACTGGTCTACAATTAGCCTTGGTGACCTGTAGTCAAGAGATTTCGGATTCCGACTCTGCCTCTGCAACTCACTGCTTGAATTACTTGGGCCAAACTTAGTTTTCCCTGTCATTACATCCCTGTGTCCGATAAAATAGAGCTAAATCATTCTGGGATTCCAGCAAAGCTTTCACAAAAATAAAAACAAAAAACAGCAACACCATTTGCCTTTAGGTTGGAACACAAATTGAATTTTTTCTCAATAACTGGTATCACCACAAGCAGCCAGGTCTTACCATTGACCCACAGAAGGGCACTTCAGCTCCTCCCCTAAAAGTTGGCTCATGGGGATGGCTGTGGGGTGCCAAGGTCAGGCGAGTGAGGGCTGGTTGCACGCTGCCTGCAGAGCTCTTTTCCTGGACAGCTCCTGGCTCCTGCACATCCATGTAACTCTGTAGGAAGCAGCTGCCGCTTTGGCTACGTGAGTTACATGGAGCCCACTCCTTCTGGGCAAGCTGAAACTGCACAGGCGAAGCAAAGAAGGTGCTGATAGGAGGTGGGGGGGTGGGGAGAGGCAGAAGCAAAACAGGGGATGCAACTGGAAAAATGAAAGCAGTGCCACAAACCCTTCAATATGTCAAAGACCTCAACGGGGTGGAAGTCAGTCCTGTTCTCCATGGGGTGCCTGGATCCCCTGATTTGCATCTGTGCATCACACAGCTGGCACCCCTCTATAAGGCTGTTCTCCCAAGAGCAGGGGTTTGCCCAAGGGTGCCGGGGCATGGAGGGAGCATCGTTCCCGTGCAGAGCAGGACGCTGTCAGCGGAGAGCCTTATAGCGAGGGTGCACTGTCTATATCTCATTTTAAGTAGAGTCCCATGCTCAATCTGTTCCAGGAGGATGAAGCTGGTGAAGGCAGGTTCAACTTCACTGCCTATGGGATGGGGCCAGCTTGCCTACAAGCCAAGGATGGCATCTCTGTCAAGGGAGCCAACAACAACAACACGGCCAACCCGGTGCCACCGCCGTCCCGCTCCCCCGAGGAGATGAGGAAGCTCTTCATCCAGAGAGCCAAGAAAATCGACAAGATCTCCCGCATTGGCTTCCCCATGGCCTTCCTCATCTTCAACATTTTCTACTGGATCATCTACAAGATTGTCCGCAGAGAGGATGTGCACAACCAGTGAGGGGCGGGAAGCAGCCGGGAGGGAGCGAGCAATCCTTTATATATGTGCAATAGCAATGCAGCAATGCATGAGTTTAAGAATGCGGCAATATCTACTAAAAAAAAAAAAAAAAAGGGGGGGGGCTGGTAGGGACTTTTAATCATGTGAACTGAGGGTAACTGGCACAGGGAGGAGAAAAGGAGCTTTGATCTGGGGAGCACAGGGTGGGAGTTGGTTTTACAGCATAGGAAGATGTGGATTGCTCCAGCAATCCAAGCAGTGTAATATAGTAATATATATTCATGCTTAATTATAATGCAGAAAGAAAACAAAAGAAAAAAAGACCAAGAAAAAAAAATCCTTTTTTTAGCCTATTAACAGCTTAGATTCTCAAGTCACTGGAATGATTCATGATTCCATGTGCAGAAACTACTGCAATTATGCTTTATCTGACTTTTGCTATAGAAAGGCCATTCCAGTCAAGCACGTGGGGGGAAAAAGCCCTAACAAAAGGGAAAAAACACCTCAAGAAAATAATTCTGTGCTTCTCTAGGTTTTGCACTTTGAAAACTGCATAGATGGGGAAACTTAAGAAAGAGGCTGTGGATTGTTGTTTATTTTATATGTTTACTTTTTTTAGTCACGGGTTTGCCGATCAAACGCTTTTGTGACTTTTGCATAGAGGAAAGCAAATACATTATCTCTCTCATGCCCACCAGAGAGCATCCAAAGGAAACCCGAGAAGGACATCAGGGCCTTCATCAGAAATCACAGGTACCTTCTGTCCTTTTAAACAACCTGGCAGGATTTGAGTCCCAGGAGGAAGAAATATTATTCAGAACACTAGAAACTATGAAGGATTTTTAAAATAACTTTTTTTTGTTTGTTCTTTTTTTTTTTCCAAACCCCTTTCTGCCATGTCTGTTTACAATGGGGGGATGGAAGCAATTGTATTTAAAATATAGAGAAAACAGGCATCTTGATGCCTTGTTTTGACAGGACCGGGCGTGTGGCAATACTGTCAGTAAGGGGGGTGGGGGGCAGGTGTGTATAGAGAGAGCAGCTTTTATTTTCTGACATTTCATAGCAGTTATATTAATAGTGAAGCTGGGCCAATGGACCCAAAATTCTATTTTTGTATCTATTTTGGTGCTGCATTTACCTTTAACAAGGATGGGAAGATGGAGCAGGCTGCTTTGCCCCTCTCTGCTGCCTGGCAGAGATGTGGGGGAGGCTGGCACAGCTTGGTGGGGATAGAGAAAGGGGGGAGGGAGGTGGGAAGGGGTGAGCAAAGGGGTTTCTCTTTGCCCAAGAGGTAGCACAGGTTGGCATTAGTGTTTGGGGTGGGGAGAAATGTGCCAAATATCTCTAGGGTGTTACTTGAAAGCCTGGCATGGGACCTGTGGGCAAGCCAAGGGCTTGATGTCCCACTTGTCCCTCTGGGCCCCTGGGTGTGAGCTGGCTGCAGCACCCAGGGTGACTCCGTTGTGTTTGTTTGCACTTTAGGGAGAGAGGTGAAAGAGAGCACGAGGGAAGAGACAATCAGTCTGCACTGAAGCACTTGGGGTCAGCTCTGGGTTAGGCACCAAAAGAAAGCAGAGAGAAAAGTGGCACCCACGGGGTGCATCCACTGTCCTCCCTCTCCTGCTCAGGATGGGAGCAGAGCTGAGCTGGGCTGTGGATCTCCAGGCTCCCTCCTGCAGGGGCTGGAATAGCTCACAGCAAAGTGCCCTGGGCCACTGCCACATCCAGTCTGGCCCAGGCCAGCAGCACCCAAGCCTGGGATGGGAGGTTGAAGTCATGTTTAGCCATGGGTGTCCCAACCAGCACAGAAAGAAGCAGGTGAGAGAATGAGGGAGTCTGGGACCTGCCAGCTGTCCTGCACAGGGGTGATGCCAGGAGGAGAAACACCAGAGAAAACACCAGGGCTGGCTGGGGCTGGGTGCAGGGACATCCATCTCCAAGGCTGCCAATTCAGCACCTTTCACCAGCTCTAAACACACTTTAGTTTAAGAGGAAAAAAAGGGAAAAAAAAAAAAGAAACAAAGGACAAGAATAGTGAGAGGAAAAAAAGGGGGAAAAAAGGGAGAAAGAAGATTAAAACCATAGTGGTCACTCTGTGGACTAGAGCAAATGTTTTGGCAAAGGCCACACAGTTTTCTGAGTCCCTTTGTACTGCTGAGACAGGAAAGGTCACAAGGTCAGTGGGGGCATGAGCCAGCACATCAGCCCTTTCCCTCCACTGGAGCAGCAGAAAACCTGTGGGCTGAGGATTTCTCCTTGCCCTGGCAGAGGGTGCTTTCCCAAGCAGGGAGATCTCAAGCAGAGGTGTTATTTGATGCTGGAACAACGTCCCAAGCCTTGGCTGGAGCCCAAGTCTGCTGCTGGCTCTGGGTATTTTTGCTGAATTATTGAACTCTCCCTGCGTGTGCCAGGGCTGATGTGCCAGCTGTGGTTTGCGATTGCTTCAAACCCTGTGTCCTTGTCTGAGATGAAAGGCAAATCCAGGGAATTTCCCTCCCTGCCCAGCAGAGGCTTGGCAACCCACATACCACAGCTCCTTCCTCATGCAGGTGAATGACCTCAAATTGCTGTCATTTGGGTAAAAATGTCCTGTCTCATGCCTGGACTTTTGCACTTTGGAGTGGGGCAATCTGGCCGAGGTTCACACACCTTCCATCCCCCAGGCTGCCTGGGATGGCTCTCCAGGGCACAGCAGGGCTGCAGGTTTCCTTCCTAAAGGAGCTGCCTGTAGGTCAACAAATCCTGTGCACCATCTTCCCCCCTAGCTGAGTTTTGGTCCTATATCAAACCCAAACACCAAGGACAGGAGTGGAGCAAGGAGGAGGGAAACGTTTCCACCTCACTTCATTTTGCTCCCACTGTGCATCAAAGAATCTCATGTTCATCCTAGACCTCCTAGGTGCAGCTGCAGTTATGTCATAGCTACTGCTTCACTAGAGCTCCAGTGCCACTTCTTGGCACAGGATAAGGCTGGAGGAAAGCATGTAGGGACTAAAAATCAGAAAGATGGTGTTTCTTGCCCATATAGAAGCACTTCAGCTGGCAGTGAAGCCCATGAAAGTTTAGGGACTGAAATAAGAATCACACTCTTACCAGCCTGCCTTGGCTCCCAGTTCAGCTTTGCCAAGCTCTGGGCACATTTGATGCCCACCCTAAGCAGTGTTATTTTCTCTTCCTTAAGTAGCCAGTTTCCATTTGGCCATTTTGCAGCAGGGGCTGAGACAGGAGTGACAGTGAGCGGTGACAGTGAGCAGTGACATCCCAACAGGAAACACGGAAATCTTGGTGAAGGTGTGACAGTGCTGAGATAAGTGTCCCAGGGACATCCTGCCAGAGTTTCACAACCTAGACAAGACTTTAAACTGTCCTATGAGCCTCTGGCAGGTCTAGGTCGTTTTCAAAATCAAAGGTTTTTCTCCATCTGTAGCAGGTTTGTGTTTAGTCATGTGTTGCGAAACAACTCGTTTTGATAGCTTATCCCATCTTTAAAGTTGGCTGCTTTAATGGTGTCAGCAATTATATTTATTAGTAAGAATGCACAGGGTTTGATATTGCAGGGTAACTTCCAGGCATATTGATAGAATTTAACTCTGTAATTGTTATCTCTTCTTAAGAATGAGGCTCAGAAGAAAAACCTCTGAATAAAACAGCAGTTGTCTGGCAGTAAAGAGAGAAAATTGGGTCCTAATTCACTAGGCTTCTTTAAAAAAAGAGAGCTCTATCCCAAATATTATTTCCAGATGTTGCTAGAGACATAATGCTTTGTGAGGAGGAATTCTTTCTCCTTACACATAAATATAATTGTCCAGAATAAAAACCACCAGCTTCCTATATTTTGATCAGGTAGAAGAGTTTCTCCCACTTTAACACCTGATTCATCTGGGATCCCAGTGCCATGGAAATTAGAGAGGTGCTGAAGAGGGTCCAGGAGAGAGCAGTGAGCACGTGGGCTGCTGCAAACTGCAGAGCTCAGCCTTGGCCTTGGCCAAGCACCTGGGAGCACTCAGGTCATTCCCTCTGTGGCTCTGGTGGTGCCCTAATTCTCCTGTCCTAGAAGCCTTTGCTTGTCAGGGCTGGGAGACTTATGAAAAGAAATGAACATACAAAAGGAGAAAAACTGTTCTCAGTAGTGCCGTATTTTTCACAGATTGTATACAATCATATTTTTTGTACTGTACTACCTTTCCTTAATAAAACATAGTTCTTATCCCTGTGCCAAAGACAGACAATCTCTTTCAATATCCCATTCCTTACTCCAAAATCTTGATACTGGCAGCAGTGGACAGCACAATGTGGACCCCAAACCCCAATCCTGCTGCAGCATCCCACAGAGTTCAGCTCAGTAAAGGAAATATCTAATCCAGACCCATCTCGGAAGCACCCACACATGCCTGTCTTCTTCTCAAAAGGAGGTGGATGGAAGGGGCGTTGTGTGCTGCTCCTGGATCAATGATTCAATTCCATGATTTGCATGGAGAATTTATACTAGTTAAGTAGAAAATTGAGATACTTGATTGGTGCTCATTCTGGCACCCTGAAGAACAAAGCAGAATCTAAAAGTCATTAATTTTAGCATCTTAAATTACTTCAGGTTCTTTAAGTCTTCCCATTCACTTCTCTTCCTTTTTAACAATTATTTCTTAAGGGCATTTGCACATCTCTTGCTCAAATGAACCTACACGAGTCTCTCACTTCATTCGAGTCTAACGCACTTTTCTGTGTTCATCTCCCTTTTTTTAATTCCTGAGGGGCTCAGTTCTCAGCACTGCAAACTTTGGAGGGCCTGGGATCCGTGTCTTGGGAAATACAGGGCAAAATACAGCACTAAACCATTCCCCAAGGCAGGCACAGTGACAGCTCCCAGGGAAGTGCTCTCATGGCCAGTCAGGCATGGAGAGGACTCCTGGGGAATGCCAAGGTGGCCACTAAGGGCTTTTTTGACTGTGCTCTGTGAAAGAAAGCAGCATCAGTTAGAGGGAATTCAGGCTCTGGCTGTTACTCCTGTAGAGCTCCCTGTTTTACATTGGTCCAGCTGCACAGCAGCTGTTGATAGGAAATCAGATGCTTCCATTCTCAGTCTCCTACCATGGTGTGGAGCAGAGGGCCCCACAAGAAATCAGCTGCTGTGAACCAGGCAGGGTAGAAGGAACTGCTGCACTTTGAGCAGAGCATCCACTCAGAGCTGCTCCAGCAGGTGTTTGCGGTGGGTGAGACATTCTCTGAGAGCTGTTGGGATGAGCAGCCCTGGGGTGATGTCCTCAAGTGCTTCCAGGCTGCAGGGGCACTGAAGGAGAGCCCAGGTTAGATGTACCAGAGGCAGTGTGGCAGTGGGAAGCAGAGCCTGAGAGCCCCCAAGCCCAGGAACAATGACCTCTCTGTTAGCAGCTTTCCTGGTTCAGCTCTTCCCTCACCTCATCATACAGCATCACTCTGCCTGCTGCTGTAACACTGGAAAGGACACAAACCACAGGGCAGGAAACAAGAAGAGGGATGATTTCAGCCCCCAGCAGAGGAAATTACTGGTTAAATTGTCAAATGAGAATCCTGGCAAAGAGTGGCAGAGCACTAGGAAAAGCAGTAGGAGAGGTTTAGTTTGCATCCACATCACTCCTACCATCCAAGGCCAACAGTGGCATCAAGCATGGTGCAAGGCAGCAGGAATCATTTTACTACAATCATGTAAGACCATCAAGTCTGGCAAACCCAAGCTGCAGTCCTTGTGCACTTCACTGCCAGGTTTCTGAGCAGAAATGATAAGGTCTTATGTTTGTGATATTCCTGCTCCTGGGTCTATTACAAACAGTGCTGAAGCCCAGCCTGGGATAGGACTGGGTCCCAGCAGTGCTGGAGCTGGGTCCGCCGTGATTTGATCCAGACCCTGCACAGGGAGAGGGAACAGATGGAACAGATGCAGCACAAGCTGATGTTCCCACTCTGGGGAAAGGCAGGGGGATTGCTGTGTGTTGGCTTAACAATCCCTGCAGCCCTCAGAGCATCACTGCCCCAAAAAGCACAAGGGAAAGGGAGCAGCAGCACCCAGCCAGGAGAGGGGACACAAACCCTGTCCCCAGACTAAGGGCCAAGTATGTCAGCACTTCCAGTACAAATTCATCCATGTTTTCCTGGGCAGAGGATGACACCAGCATAAATAAGCCATCAGCACAGCTTGAATTTAGCTTTTATTTGCAGATTTGCCACTTGAATTGTGTAAGTAGCTTAAGTCAGACGAGGACACCCTCCTCACCTATCCAGGAAAGTGGGGCATGAGGTATCATCAGTAACCACATGCCCAGGCTGTGAGCATGTCACTGCTGTGGCAGATGAGTCAAGTTTGGCACAAGCAGGGGCAGGTAGAGCTGCCACGTCTGAGGGACACAGAGCTCACAGGTAGTTTTTGCTGCTAAGGCTCTTGGGAAGCTGGGCCCAGGACTGTTAGCACTGTAGCAAGCCAAATCCCCTTCTCCAGAAGGTCTGTGGGAGGACACCTGCCTTATCCAGGCACTTGATGACACTGCAGTACTGCTGGGTTACCTGTCTGACAGAAACCTGAATCAGACCTTAGGCTGCAAACCAGCTGAGCCAGATGACCTGGGTTAAACACACCACAGAATGTGGGCAGTAAATTACAGCTCCAGGTTCAAGCCTGAACCACCCTTGCAGTGATGACACCATCACAGCCACAATTACAGTAGAGACATGGTAACTGCTTAAAGCAGCATTGCCCTGTCAGAGCCCTGCAGACATCAACAGGGCATGACCTGCAATGATAAGCAAGAAACACTGGAGCCAGGCCCCAATTCTGTTGCCACCTAACCCCCAAACACTGACCTTTATTGAATGAAAACTATGCAATATTGAAGACTGTGCCATGGGCGGTGCCTTAGCCACCTCTCCTGGGTATGCACTCACATTTTCAGAAGTAGCCTCACCACAGTTACTTGTGCTGGAGTGAAGAGCCAATGGGTTCCTGAGGAGCAGGGCCAGCTCTGGAGCTTGTGATGTGCCACAACCATATTGTGACCACAGCTTCTCAGCCAGGTCTGCTCTGCTGAGGCTGCACTGTTAGAAGAGTCCTAGGAGTTTGGCTCCCCAGCCAGGAGTAGAGTGAAGGCAAGGATCCAAAAAGAGAGAGGAAGAGCAGATCAAGGATGGTATAAGGCAGAGGAACCTGCAGTACTCACTCCTTGCTGTAGTTAAGTGCAGTTACTGCAACCAATGTGGTCTTCCTGAGAGTCAAGGCTTTAAATACTGCTGCTTATTCCTTGAGGGGCTGGAAAGAGAATTCAGGATGCTGGACTTGTCCCATGGAGGAAGAGACATGGGACAGCACGGGCAGCACCAGTTCTAAAAACAGGGCTCAAGAGACCAGCAAGGAAAGGAAATAGAGAGGGGGCAGCCTCTGTTGTGTAAAATCGGTGCTGGGGATGCATCTTGCTGCATGCCAAGGTGTGGGACACAGGTACATCCTTCACAGGCAGGAGTGTATCTATCCTGGCAAGTCCTTGGTCAGATGCATGCCTCTACTTGCCATCAATCCCACTTTTGATGAGGATAACTAGAATAATTTTAAAAAAACCAAAAACAAACACTAATGAGTTAGGCTATTGTTACATCCTCTCCTTACTATTTTAAGTGACCATGGCCAGTCCCCTTGGTCACAGCAGTAGAGCTCAGCTGTACAAGAGATGCTCAGCTAGAGGCTGACCCAACAAAATCTTAGCACAAGAGAGCAGAAGTTCCTTTGCCTTGTGCTTATCTAGGCCAGAGAAACAACTGAACCAGGGCTCTGAAACACTCTGCTCTGCCTACACTGAATTTGTACTTTCCTTTCTATTCCAATTTTCTCACACCTATGTTTTTGTCCAAAACACTATCATTCTTCCAATTCCAAGGTTAGATCAGAGAGAAAATAAGCTCAGAAATAGTATGGGCCAAGCTGGCAAATCCCCAAGTTAACCTACTCAGAGTGGAGAATTGTAAAAACAATTCCACACCCAGACTGATGTCCCACCTTACCCCATTCACAGCCCTCCAGCCCTGATCAGTGCCACTTAGCTTGACAGGGCATTTAAAAGACACATTTCAGAACCATAACTGATACATGCATCCTTAGATCAGGTCACAACAGCAGGTTAATCTGGGGATCTGTCAGCTTTGGGAGCTTTGGAATTGTAACTTTTGGGAAACAAACATTAAGATCCAAACAGTGATGTTATGTGAGAATTTGAGAGGCAGGTAAGCAGCTAACCTTCCCGTCACTGGGAAGATCGACCTGTTGTGTTTGAACTCTGCCTCTGAGCTCCTTCTCACTGTGCAACCAGCCTGGTGCTCCCTGTGACCAGGGCAGGGGCTCAGGGGACAGCAGCAGCTCCAGAGGTACATGAGGCACAAAGGCCAAGGGACTTAACTCACCACATGCATGTGGAATGAATGATCCTGAAAAATGCACCACCTGGAGCATATCAAGCCTACTGTGAAAGGGAATTCCTACATAAAAAGAAGTTTGTGTGGTTCCTAAGTCTGGTCATGACAGCATTAATCGTGGCCAGAGCTCACCTCTTCTATCATGGATTTATCAAGCTGCAGCAAAGGTTTGACTGTTTCAAAAGAACTAAAATAGGAGGGAACTGTGCTAAAAGCCATTCACACTTTAGTGTGTGTGAGACACAGCAAAACTTCAGTGGATTAAGAGGCTGAGAGATGCAAAGACAAAGCAACACACAGAGGACTTCACCCAAAAATGGCCTGACATGCAAAGGTCACTGCATTTCATCGCAGTTTGCCATCCTGCAGCATTGGTGACACCACTCTGGAAGCAGCCTTGGAACCCTGAAGATGCACAAGCCTGTCCCAAGCAGTTGTTTGTCACCACCTACGTGAGATCAAACCACAGCCATGAGCAGGCTAAACATTGTGGACAGTGACATTTTATGGACTGTGTTGTGTCTCACCTTCTACCACAGTGTACAGCATATCATGCTTGTTATATTACAACTAAGGAGTAATGAAAAACTTACACTTAAGTGACATAAAACAAGGGGGGGAGGACCCAGAAATTTCTCCCATCCAACTATAAACGCACACCCATTTACATTGTTTTGTAAATGAATTTAGAAGAAAAATAAAAATATTAAGATATTTCTCTTCAGGACAACCATTGCACATTTGGTTTTGCTTTGGAGGGGAGATACAAACACACGCAGCAGGAATGGTTTCCAATCGAAAATATGCAAAACAAATAGAAGTGGGAACAGTTCAGCACCTAGACAGCATTTTCCTTGTGTCTTTGATAAACATTATCTGTTTTCCTCAGCATTTACTTCACTACTCAAACCCTCAAAACCTGGTATCTAGGAAGAATACCTCACAAAAACTTCTGAAAAAAGCCTATTAAGCAGCAGCATTGTGCTGCCTCATTTTCTGTTTCCCTCCCATCTGCAAGCCATTTGTATGAAGAAAATCTTTGTTTCCAAAGCTTGGCTTACTAAAGCTCATTTGTTCCCAAACACAACAGAGCCTTGATGCTGTTTACAGCAAGGCAGCCAAAGGCTGGGCTGGTTCAGCAGCAGTGGGAGATGTTACAGGATGTCCCATCCCTCATCAGCACTCCCTGTCCCCCCGGGAGGGCAATGCCAGTCACCCTCCACTCAGGGAGGAATGTGGGGTTTGCCAATACAGACCCAAACCCTGGCTGTAGGACAGACCTTCTCGACACAAGTGTTCATCACAGCCCCTTTATCACTGTTCTTTTCTAAGTACTAAATCCAGATTTGAGCTATTTATGTGGGTTTTCATGTGCTTGCTGAAATTTAAGAAAAAAAAAAGAATGTTTTCCCAAGCTTGTTCATCAACAGGAAAGATTGGCAACAAGGTCAGAGTGTTTTCCTTCTTCAATCTTTTCAAGATCTCAGAAGTAGTGACATCAAATTGGCCCAGTTTGATCAACTTTTCGGCATAGGAAAAAGGAGCAGCTGCTCTTAATAGGACAAAACTCATCTCCCCTTACCTTAACACGGGCATCTTTAAAACAGACAATTAAAGAGCTGCATATGCAGCTGTTTTCATTTTCTTCTTTGCAAGGTGGGTGCTGAAATATCCACATCTCACAGGAGATAATCAGAAAAATATTCAGAGTAAAAATCCCTGGAGTTAAGGTAAGGAGGAAAGAAGTGGGCAATGCAAGTGCTCTCTGAGTACCTCTACTGGTTCATTTATACAAGTGGAAAAAAGAATGGAAAAGTCAGTGTTTCTTATTTTTCATGCTACTCTCCCTTCAAGAACAAAGGAGGCATGTGAGAAATACAAAATATAAAGTGCAGTCATGTTTAAAACGCAAGATGTAAAACTCTTCAAAAGGAATAAATCAGCTTAATCACGAAGTACTTAAATGTCTTCTCCCTACCCACCTTAAAAAGGGAAGTCCCTGTATTTTCTGTATGAATTTACTATATATATATATATATGTATAAATCTATACATACACAAAATTGGTATGGCCTTACACTCCATTTAAGGATATTTTGCTACATTGGTCAGAGTGCAAAGCAATTGCTTCCTTCAAATCAGTATTTTTACATCATAAAGACAGAAACCTGTAACTTAGACACTGTTTGCATGACCACACAGCCACAGGGGAAAATTATTTTTCTGGCTTGTAAAAAAAATTTTAAAACAGAAGTTCTATTTCAGCAGTTTGAGGATGGAATGTAAAGTTTCTGCTGTTAAATGTATATAAAATATATTTATTGAATCATACATTCATGCTGATTCCAATTAAAAAAAAATAAAGATTTTTCTGAAATTTCTCTCCATGGATTTTTACTGCTGGAGGTTCCACACAGCAGCTGGAAACACAAAGAAAAGAGTATTTCTTGTACTATTTTGGAAGCTAGCACATTATTTATACACAGGTTTAAAAGTCTTGTGTAGATGGAGTGACCTTGATGCAAACACCCAAAATGACATTTCAGAATGCAGGAGGACTGCCTCTCACACTAAAATTACAAAGATGGTCACAATGAAGTATTTTTCATTCCACTGTCAGGTGCTTTGTCAAGTTTGAAATATCACCAGTGAAACAGCAGATCTGTCTTGGCAAATGGCATTTTGTGACAAAATAGAAGGGCAGCATCCTGCCCTCCAAATCTATTCTGAGAACATGCCATTGCTTAAAGACAGATTTTAGAGCAATGATGGAGTTTGAAAGAATTTCACTCAGTTTCATGCCCCATAACCAAAAAAGTTATTAATAGACCACCTTGCCCTATCCTTCCATATAGCATACAAATAAGGATAAAGATCTTACTGTTGAGAAATTAAATTATCAATGAGGCAAATTCCTTCCTCCCACAGCACATACAGCTTAAAACTTTGCATAGTGTGTGCTCCTGTCCCCAAGTAAAACCTTGCAATGGAGCAAAAAAAGAAGCACACTTTGTTCAAAAATATGCCCTTCCACAATGTGCAGAATAAGCAGCTGCAGAGATCAACTGCAGATCTTCCTACGTGCACCCAGAACCATTCTTTTCACTATGGCCAGTGAACTCCCAGGTCTCAAGGACACCTCTGCAGCGTGGCACCAGAGGGAAGATTCTCAGATTCAAGTCAGAGCTCATTGTTACCACACAGGCTGTTTTCTACATCAGGAGTAAATCCTCTCTGCCAAGCTCTGCTTCCAGCAGCAAGCTCACCACTTGCACACTCACCTCTATGTGGATTATGGACACCCAGAAACATCATAGCTTCAGTCTGAGCAAATGTAAAAAAAAATAAGAAAGAAGGGCCCTGCAGAGCAAGGAAGTGATCCCAGTCTGAATCCTTAAATGCAGAACCTACATCTGCATTCCCAAACACACAATCTCAGTTCAGCTTTACAAAACAACCCCACACAAATCTGCTGGTACATCCCAGCACTCCAGAAGATGTTCCTCTGTGCTCAAAGGGGTAACAATCTTTTTAATTGTGTAACACTCTTGAAGGAAGAAAAGGCAGCAGAGGCAGAGCATGGCTTCCAGTTCTGGTTTGGATGCTACAAAACACCCTTGCAAGTGAAATTTCTATTTGTCTTATACTATTGAGATCAGTCAGAAGAGGCCAGATCATATCAGTCACAGATGAAAAACTCTCTGTACTCTCAGGACAGATCAAAGCATCATGATCTTGAAGGCTATTCCAAATCTGTCCATGTGGCTGCTATGGGTGCAAAAGACTGACAGCTCTAGACAGATTTTCTTCACTTCCCAACTCCCTGCAGAGCACTGGGACACTAAGAGCACTTCAGCACCATCACCTCTTTGTCTTGACTGGAGGCACTAGAAAGGAGACACATACACAGTGATTCATTTCAGACTGTAGCATTTGTTTCCTAGAAAGAGCTGGACTACCTTGGTTATTAGAGGTCAGCCTTCTTGGAGCCCATGTAGCTCACTGCAGCCAGCTGAGGCAAATCAAATCGTGGTTTCTTCATCATCATCTTCAAGAATGCATGCAAAGCACTGGAGGCCTTGGACAAGAGATACTGAGGTTTTAACAGTACAGCAAGGCAGAAACCAGAAGGGCTGGAGGCTACAGAAAGCCTGAACATCAAAACCAATGTGCAACATCTTACAGAGGTCTCTTCAGAGGACGTTGTTATTAGCAAGTCACAGAGCCACCAAAATTCAACCACCAAGAGTCACTCTACAACATAACTTGCTTTTGAGAAGTATTTCTTTACAAGACATTCCAACAGAATTTTACGTAAATACTTTATTTTGCCTGTCATCTTGGGACAAGAACATGACTTTCTGGGTCAACATATTGAGTATGAGAACAAGCACACACTTCACCCTTTTAAATTCTTTACTGACACTCTTCTTTCAAATCAGACAGCAATGAGCCAGAACTCTCCAGCTCCCACTACAGAAATGGGGGTTCAAGCTTACGGATGCTTTTGCAGATTTGGTTAAGAGCTATAAAAGCTTCTATTAAAAGCACTTTGATAAGTCTGGAGTGCAACCTGTTACTGCAGTCTTCGGATTTAACATCAAGAACAGTAGAAACCCAAAGGGGAAAAAACATATCACAAACAAGGACAGGGTTCAGTGAAAGATCTCCATTGCATACTTTCAGCTCACAGGCATTCCTGATAGGAAAAATGCAGACAACTTTTGTTTTTTAAAAAAATACCAGTTACCACCACAAGAGGAAGCAGCAGATTTTCCCGAATGCTGGCTGTGAGAGCACACCACAGCTCACACTCTCCCCCCCAGTTCACTAAGGAATCAAATCTCCAGGTACAGATGGTAAGCACGCCAATCTGAAACACAGTTGTAAGGAGGGAAGGGACAAACAGTGTAACAAACGCAAAGAGAAAAATAAAACGAAAACCAACACTCTAGCAACATTTAGTACAACCAGCTTCAACCAGTAAATCCGTCAAGGAAAAGGCAAAACATGACTGTTGGGGACAGGTAATACCAAGGGCAGCTCTGCTCCAGAGCTTACAGCAAGCACAGGTCAAGAGATGACACACTGCATATGCACAGTCATTATAGTCATGAACCAAGACACACGGAAACAGTGACACCCGACACAGATTAGCAAACTTCCTATGCAGCTCTACTGTGCTACCAAGAGACCTGGAGGTCTGGTATAGACAAATCCACCACTTTTATCCAGGTGTTTAACATCAGGCATTACAGGAATACTGCTTTGTGCAGCACCATCTTACAGGATCTCTTGGATTGAAATTTCCCAGTTTAGTATTTTCAGTTTCATCTTCTTTCAGAGGCAGTAGAGTGCATTCAACATCTTAGTACCAGGACAGACAAGCACCTTCCATATTCTGACAAAAATTCCTTCTTACCCACTTCAGGTCTGAAGCAAGGAATGAAGTACTGTAAAAATAACTATTTACTTACAGCAGTTGGAACTGCAAAGGATGTGACACAGGTATTTCTGCTTTGCAATAGTTACAACAACAGGACCTGCCCAGCTTCAAGTCCAAGTTATTAACTTCTGCATCCAAAAAGTATTTGTTTTCAATAATTTAAATGCAGACAAAGTAATGCACAGGTGTTATAAGCATTAGCTACAACCACCTCTGCCTTGTAAACCAAGTGACTGAAGAGCCTCTTCCCCTTGGAAAAACTCCAACATACTCTTGACTTGATAAAGCAAATCTAGACCTTTTTTATTTTTATTTTTTTAAACAATTTGCCAAAACTGGAATGAGAGATAAATAGAAGGCACAACAATTTTGCTTTTTTTGTACAAATACAAACTAAACATGAAAAAAACTCCCTATTTCAATAAAAAATTTCACAAGTTCAGGAAAAGTGTTTGAAGAGTCAAGTTCTAGACATTTAAAACCTATCCCACAATCCAAAATTTCAAAGTGGTAAAACAGTAGTTCGAATTCCTTGCTGTGATCACGTATCAAAAGGAAAAAGAGATTCTACGGATACCCATTATTCCACTTTTACAGCGCCACAGAGAGAAAGGTGAAAGTCAATTTTTCAAGTGGCAATGTCTCCAGACTGGAGGATGTTCGTATGACCCTCAAAGAAACACCAAGAGTTTTGCTTTTCTGCCCTTGGAATACTTGCCAAGAACTATGTTTTCCTACAGGCTCTTGAACGCATGCACGTGAAATATTATTCCACTGACTGCACCCAAATTCAGTAGAAAGAGGGGAGGGAAAAAAAAAAACACAAAAGAAAAAAGAAAGACATTCCTTTAGGAAAAACCACTGGTACCAAAAAAACAAAAATCAGTCCGTAAGTTTCAGGTGAACAAGAAAATTCAGTTCTTTTCTTTTTAAAATCCACTTTTCCTAAAACGTTGTTCCACAAAGCTGGAATCTGGGACAAGGACTAGAAAAAAAATAAATCACAGAACCATAACACAAACAAAAAGGGGCCAAAATAGTATCAAACGTAGCAGTCTATAACAGGCTAGGGCCACATTCCAAGATACCCAAGGCTGAAATTCACAAATCTGCAGGAAAAAGGGTTTGCGCCACCATGTCAACATCCTCGATGAATTCACTGGCGTTGCCCGATCCCCCTTCCAGCTCCAAATCCTGGCTTCTGGGACATTCCTCCACGTGGAGGCCCTCGAATCCCACCTCCCAGCCCCCCACGAGTGCCTCCAGGTCCACGGGGTCTGTTATCTCTGCGGTCACCCTCCCTGGCAGCTCGTGTTTTCTTCTCCTCCACGTTCAGGCGCACCTCTCCCCTGAACATGATTGGCTGCAACAGAAGCAGAGAAGGTACTGTCATTAGTGGGTCACCAGGAGCTCTTCAAGGTCAAGCAGATTCCTGAAACTTTGTGTCATACCCTCCTCTCCATGAAAGACTTAAGGGTCTTAGAACTACCTACTCAACAATAGCAACAGCCAAACCATGTGCATCCAGTCTTAGGGCTTTACTGGTGTGAATAAAGATATGAAGAAGTGACCCTTGAAAAGCCATCTCAGGCTTAACACTGAATACTCTGATGCGTCTTAGAAAAGAGCTGGTCTGTAAGCAAGCTCACTGCATGGCTGTGAGGGTGCATTCAGAGTCCCTGCCTATCACAGCAGGCAGGCATAGGCACACATTCTGCATTAGCAATCACTGCTGACAGGCTGAGCAGGTACCTCCTGCCTTTGTTAGCAAAATTCTTTTCAGCGTGCACACCAATACAGCTTCTCCTTTCAGCCTCTGACAAACAAGATTCTACTTGTCCATAGAATCAGACTCTACCTTGTCTTCCTGAAAGCTATTTATACACTTCCTGTGTTCAGCAACCTCCAACTAGAAAAGGGCTCTGTAATGAGCTGCTACAAACTACTCCAATGACAAAAGACTGCACAAATCTTGGTAACAGGAGGGAAAAACATCACACCTACTTTAATATACCCAAAAAAACCTGAATGGATCAAGAACAAACTCTTCCGCTTAAACTGAAAAACATTGTCTGTTGTCAACAGACCAAAAACCACTGACTAGAAATTTATTTAATTACCCTGTTGCTAAGGATCTTCTGAACTGGCTCAGGATCATCAAACACCACAAACCCAAAATTAGGGAGCTTTCCACCACTGTTGATGCGGAGTTCAACAACATTGCCATAGCCTGCAAGAGAAAAGCCAAGTTCTTCGGTCATACATTAGAATGCTCTGTTGCCCACGCCCATGGCTGCAATCCCCAACCCCCAGAAGACAGCAAAGCAATCAACTTACTTTGGAAAAAGTCTTTAAGTTCAGATTTATCCACATCATGGGGAAGGTTCCCAACAAACAGCTGATGACTGTCCGGGTATCTCACAATCCGCCTGGTTTCCACATCACCTTGCTCACCCTCGCGAACTTGAACAGAAAAGCAAAACTGATTTTAGAAAAGTCAGTCCCCATAACAAACAGAAAAACAAGGTATGGTCAGAATATCACCATTAACAAGAATCAATTCACACGTCTATCCATTCTTATATTAAAAAAGGAAAGTATTCTACACTAGCAAGTGTGTAATGATTTGCTTTTCATCACCTGGCTGAGCCAAGCTTGAATTTTCACTTGAGTAAAAATCACTTGCCTACTGACAAAAAAAGAGATTTAAAAAGCCTTAATTATTACATTGTTTCCCCAAAACCTTTAAGCAACAGAAAGAACAGAAAACAGCTTCTTTGCAGCTTCTCTTACTTGGCCTAGGACCCCGCTGTGGTGGGATGCTTGTTCGCTGCTCCCTCACTCGCTGATCCCTCTGAGGTCTCTGAGGGGGGGTCTGAGATTCAGGCTTTGCCTCAGGGCGGGGCTGTACCAATTCAAAAAGAGTGAACAGTTGGGAGTCAGACAGACATACCAGCAGGTTCAGCTTTTAAGAGCTCACTGTCAAGTTGGTAATTAAAAAAAATGAGAAACAAAACCAGGAAAAGGTAATAGTTTTTTTTTCCACCTGTGAGTAAAATACATGTTAGCTCATGTTGGCTTATATGCTAAAAGCAAGCAGCGTTCACATGAACATTCCCTGTTTTCCTCAAAGAGAAAGAATTATTTCTCCACCCAAGAACCAAGGAATAACATCTTCATGAAGTTGATCAGGAATCACAGAATGCTGAAGTCTTTGGGGCCTGGGAAGTCAAACCAGAAGCAAATAGATTTCACTCTTTTCCCCCTGTCAGCCAGTTTAGTGCTTAAACTTCTCCAGGTGCTGGATTCCTACCTGTGAGACGGGCACTTTCACAACGTGAGGTGGTATTCCTGATACTGGGACAGCCCCACTGGGAGGAAGGTTCTTGCTGGTTACTGATGCCCAGGAAAACGTCTTAAAAAAAATAAAAAGAGAATGATAATAACATAACCGTATCTCCTCCTGAAATATATTACTGATGGAACAGCTAACAGACACAGGGTAACAGGAACAAATTTTAACTTATACTTGAAAATCAGGAGCCAGCCAACAGCAGTTTCCCCACAATTTCCTTCAAATTGCTTAAATTCAAAAGACTCAGTGTAATGACAATGGAATCACTCTTCTACTCTATTTCCGAATTCCAGAGTTGAAACAGGACACAGCAGCAGCCCAACACCAAGTATCACATCAAGGTTAACCAATGTATTGGATTCCTTAATCCCAATCTGTCCACTTTTACCTTCCTTAACACTGAGAAGTGACAAAATTCCCCAGGTAAAAATAAAGCTCTGTAAATAGACAGGAGAGCAATAATGATGAAACAATATCAGAGGAAAGAGAGATCCACCATCATTACCCTGGAGTCCTCTTGCACTGCAGGAGCTGGATCAGCAGGAGCTGGAGAAGGACTCTTTTCCACAGTCTCTTCTGGAGCAGATTCCTCTAATACTGGCTCAGACTTCTCTTCCTGCACCTCTGGTTCAGGTTCCTGTTCAGGTTCTGCCTCTGGCTCAGGCTCTGCCTCTGCAGCTGTCTCTTCCAGATGTTCCTCAATGTCATTGCTATTACACAGCAGCACAAAAAGCAGGAAAAAGAGGTGGTATTTTATTTATTCTATTACTGGTGATAAGCAGTGCTAAGAACAAGGCCAAGTAAGGCCACACTGCACAGGGATCCAAATTTTGCATTGGTACACTATAAAGCAGCAAAAATAAAAAAATTTTTAAAAATTCCAGAGTCTCCATGTTCAGCCCAACAGCATTTTGATTTCAGCTGATCAATAAATGGAAATGTTTTGACTGTCAGAAGAAAACTATTAATAGCAATAAATTCATGTGACCTGTTCTACAAGCAGTCTGTTCCACACAACACCTGACTTCATCTATAAATATATTACCTGACAGCCTGCTCGTAATAAGCACCACTATCATCAGGAACAGCCTCAGGTGTCTGCTGTCTTTCCTCAGGTTCCTCTCCTTCCTCCTCTGATTCTAGATAAGATTAGAAAAGAAAAAAAAACATAAAACACATCTTTACTATAAGGCTCAAATGCAAGGCACCTACCACAAAACACAGATGAAGTTTCTAGAGAGCACAAAGAGCACAGAGCAAGCACTTTCAAGATGTGACATGAAACAGACCTTTTTTTGTATTTCCACTGTCACTTCGGTTACTCAGTTTTGACTAAGGTTAAAAAACATGTTCCAAATACTTCAGAGAACCAGATTTATAACCTACAATCTGACTGCAACTGCCAAAATAAGTCTTACAGTTCTTGTAATAGAAACAGATTATGCCAGAAAAATAATCACCTGCATGTCACAGCTCCTTGCTGGACTGTAAAGAACTACAGGCAAGGAGAAAACCTACAAGCACATGAAATTTAACACTGACCTGTCTTCTCCGGCAAGATTTCCTTGGATCTGGGAACAGAATGTTGATACAGACCCAGAACCAAACACCAACAAAACCATCCAAAAATTTCTGCTACTTACCCTCTGGAGGCTCAGTATCAGAGTCCCCAAAAACCTCATCCTGGTAGCGGAAGATATCATTGTGGACATAGAACTTGTTTGCAACAGAGCCCTAAAAGCAAATCAAAGGGAAGAACTGAATCAACTACAACAATCCAGTAATGTAAAGACTGAAATAATTTGAAAACAAGAAAGGTTTGAGCAAATTATCCTTCCCACAAGATTAATAAAAATTTGCCTCTTTTTAAGAAAATGATGTTATTTGGGGCAGGAAAACAAGAAAGAAAAAAGGCATCACTCTTAGCAAGTCAAGTATGGGTGGAACAAAGGAAAAAAATTTGTTGAAGTGCTTTTAATTCCAATAGCTCACAACACTGAAGAAGTGTGAGTGACAAATTCCTGGTGTCTGAAGTATCAATTATCTCCAAGTCATATTGGAAAACAGAGTGATCTTGCAACACTCCTTTTTCACTATCATTTTCAATTCTGTGAACTGCTTTGTCAAAAAAAGTCTATTTAAAAATGCCACTTCAAATGCCAAGTCAGCACTTTGTGAACAAGAAAATCTGGAATACATATTTTCAAGTTACAGGAAGCATTCCCCTCTTTCTACTACTTTTTTTTTCTCCACTAAAACAACCAGTTGCTAGGATAGCAAATCAAAGATAACATAATTTTAATATGCTTAAGAAAAAAAATGTGTTGCAGTAACCTAGGAGTCCAAAGTCAGGATATTTATAACTGATTTCAATATCCAAGGTTAATGTACAATCATACAGAAGCAGTATAATTCCCAAAGGAATTTTCAGAATATAACTGCTGAATTTTGTGGCAAGTTACCTTCCCAGTCTAGCCCTTCAGACTGCAACCCTGAGGCAGAGAGAAGCCCCTGGCAGCCCAGCACACCCACCTCAGGAGCGAGCACGAAGGTCTGCATGAACCTGCGCACGGGCTGCATATTATTGGACAGCTCCCCCATCACCTGCACCACCACACCATCGTTGAGGGTGGCGTGGGCGTCCACGTGACGGATCTTCGTGTGGCAATCCTTGAAGTTTAGTGACAGCACCTTCTTGTGAATATCCTAGGAAGGAACAGTACATGTGGGTTATGCTGCAGAAGCCATTTCTGCCAAAGTAACAGATTTCAGAGAAATCAAAACCATAAAAACTGGTTTAAGATACATTCCCTAACTCTGAAGGGAAAGTTGGCAGGATGCTTGCTAAGTTGGCTTTGCAAGCAATTTCACATTATGAGCTTTCTATAAAGGAAGCACATTTTGCCTAACTATTGCTGTCTACAGTCAAGAGGGGGTTTTTCCTCCCCATTTTTTTTTCTTTTACAGAAATCACTTGAACAGGGTGAGGGTGAATCACTGTTGGATACATTTCTTTTCTCAACCATAAAGGCGACAAAATAGAAGGAAAGAACAGCTTTCTTTTTCAAAGTTCTTACAGATTGCCCATAGACTGCATCAGCTGGTTTTCCATTGGAATCCAAGCCACCGTGGACATAGGAAGAGTTCTTTCCATAAAACCTGTTGGGAAGAAGTATTTTAATGCCAAGCATTGCTGTGTAAGAACATTGAGCCTCTACATTAGAGTGCAGTACGAATAATACACGTTCAAGTTTCCTGTCTGAATCACTAGAATAAAGCCACAAAATCTCAATCCTGTTACCAGTCTGGGGTGGGGGCAAAACAAAGTTCTCATGTAAGCTGTAGCGTTCAGGTGTGTCAGAGACCCAGGCACCAACAGTCAAAACCAAAGTCTCATGCGAGCTCATGATTCAATCCCATTATCCCCTTTCTGCACAAGGTCCCCAAAGCAATACCCTGAACATCTGGAATGCTGAAGGCTCCCCCTCAAGTTCAGATTTCAAGCTTGAGCAAGGAGCAACAGGACTGTTTTGCTCTTCTACAGTAAAAAACAAAACAAAACAAAAACAACAACAACAAAAAAAAACCTATCAGAGGTAAATCTTCCTTTCTGTAACTGAGAGGTTACCAGCTGAAAAGCCCTAAGCATCATGGTACTGCACTCTGCCAGCACATAAAAGACTGGAACGGATTCCATGGCACAGAGTCAACTGTCCTCTGACCCAAAAGGGATGAGGTCAGCTGCCCACCTAAATGAAGAAACACTCTGAGTAAGTGTTCTTGAGACTGGAAGGGGGAAGGTTTCAGAAACTTTATCTGGCTACTCAAAACACAGCAAAACAAAGTGCATCTTCATAAACAAGACTAGTGTCACGAAGGATACCTGTCAAACCCAACAGGACCCTTTTGTTAAGATAATGGATTATAGTTTGCTGCATATCCATAATTTCCTAACTTTCCTTTAAGAAAGAGCTGGTGTGACAAAAACGAGACACCAGCACACAAGCACACAACTTATTCAATATTTCCTCCTAGTCAGGGGGCATTTTATCAAGGCAAAAACTACAGAACAACTTGAATAAGTAGTATTTCTCCAACTTCAATTTATATTGATAACAAGCAGAAGTGGCAAGCAGCATTTCAGTTACAACCAGAACTCAGATATTTAAAGAATTCCTGTAATCTTTATTATCCATCTTTTAACCCAGCAAATCAAAACCAAAAGTAAACCATGCTCAGGATCTTGAATAACTCAGTTTTGTAAGTGACCAAATTCAGCAAGCTAAGACACAGTAATAAGATAATTTACCAGTTTTAGCACCAAAGCTAGGAAATTCACACAGAAAACCAGGTCAAAGTGAGGCAGAGCTTTACCTGTGCAAATAGTCAGGTGCTTGGTTCAGCAGGGTATAGTACTGCCTCACGAATTCCCGCCCGACCAGCAGGGGACTTGGCTTCTCCATCACCATTTCTTTGGTCAACTGAAAGCTATGGAAAAAAACAAAAGCTCCATCAAGCACAAGCATTTCAAATGGCTGTTCACATCCTGATTGCATAAGCCACCTAATCACAGCAGAAAGCACACACCAGCACTGTTTTACCCCTGTAAGCAGTTTAAGCAATGTGTTTTCAGAGTCAGAGTTTTGGTGCCAGGGAGAGGATTCCTGGGTACCAAACCAGAGGTGGGAGAGGCTGCAAGGCCAAGGGAGGTCACCTCATAACCTGCCAGTAGTTGATCGTCCCACATATCCTCAGCAAAAAGCAGGTGGCCAGCAAGAAAGGTTCTTCAAGAGGATTTGCTAAGTGGCTAAGACATTTACAGTCGATCCAAATTCTACTTACCTCACTTGACTTCACAATCAGAATTAAAAGTCAGATGTTCTCAGGCAAAGCCTGTGCTACTGTATTAGGGACATTTTTAGAAGGTCAGAGTAAGTCCAATCTATTTTTATCAGCAGCACAGCACTACTTGCTGTGAGTGTCAAGCACTCTGGAGGAATATTACATTATATCAAAATGATTATGCTAGAAACAAACACACACTGCTCTTTCCCTGCTTCCACCAATCTCAGCAAGTCAGTTCTCACTTAAATTCAGACCACCAGTCATGTGAACAACATCAGCCATGCCCAGGGACAAATTCATCTGGGTACCTTCTACCTACCTTCCATGGATCTGTTAGTTACAAAAACAAAGTCTTTGCAGGTAGGTTACACAATACACACATCTTCAGGACAGGCCAGCCCAAATCAAAGCACCTTCGCTTGTTATTAAATACTCAAACACTGTTCAAGCTCATGCAAAATAGTTTTAAACTCACAGGGATAAATACCAATAGCAGGGCATGTTCTCAGTACCAAATACAGAACCAACAGCAGATTTTCTGCTTCACACTCAGTTGTACCGATCAGCAGAGAACGGAGGCTTAGCAAGCAGTTTTGCTGAAAGAACTAAAAGTTCTTTTTACTGACCCTCAAGCTCCTTCACTACACAGCCCTTTTCCCAAACACATGGTATTCAAATTCCATATGCACATTCTCCAGGTGCGATGTGCAAGTCAAAAGTAACAGTATTCAGCTGAGCCCTCTAAAAAGCAATTCAGGAATCATCGATTACGTACCCGCTTTCATTTAATACTGATAATTATAAATAGTGACAAGAAATGGTGGCATCAACAAGTGGGGGGAAAACACAGACTGGATCACAGCCAGAACACAGAATGGGGGGCAAAAAAAGGAAGCCAAATTAAGTAGTCTTTTAGCATAGACTAATCTAGATGGAGCCTGCAAACACTCATGCCAAGCCAGGCTTGTCTTAGGACAAGCTTTCTCTTGTCACTATATCCAAGAGCATCCCATATCCTAGGAAAACGGAGTTGCCCACAACTTATCCTTTAAGCATAGCAAAGGGAAAGAAAAAGACTGTCTTTCCCACCTGCTTGTACTAAGCCCTGTCCCAGTTCATTCAAGGATCTTAAACATTTGATATTCAGTGTATTTAATGAATTTCAGAGAACTTGTCCTTTAGACACCAAGAACTGACAGCAGAGCTTCAGAAGACAGAGGTGACCAGGTTGGTGTTACTGCAGTGACAATTTCAAACACACAACATATGCAGCGCTGCTAAGAAAGTCACAACCACACTGCTGGATGGACCACAAATGCAAATCAGAAGCTTTAAGCCTCAAAGAGATTAATGTACTTACAAAGATGCCGTGGAAGCTGGCACTTTAGGTGAAGCTACATCCAAATGAACCTGGCAAATTTCCTATATCTCAGTCAATGGTCCAACACCCAACACATGGTAATCAAGGGACAAGGCAATGTTTAGCCACGCTGTCAGGACAGCCAGGTAATAGATCCGAGGATGTGATCAGACCCAAACTCCCAGCAGTGGCCAGAATGCACTGCATCCAGCTTTGTTGGAGGAATGCAGCTAAGATTCAAGCCAGAAGATGAAACAGCAGAGCTGTAATTTTGTATACATTTATGTGTTTTGCTCTGCTTTTAATACAATCACACTTTATCTCTTTTTAAGTCTAGAATAAGTGAGAAATCTTCCCGTTCTACTTTAAAACACACTTCTTCCTGGGTTTGAACACAGGGAAAAAGATCTGGTGGGCTCCAGAGGTATGTCTACAAATTCCCTCTTTCAGCAGGACATGTGTCTATCACCACCACACAAAGAATATTACCTACGTGATAATGTGCAGAAAAAAATAAGACTAAATATGACCTAGAACTTAGAGAGGCTTTCCCAAACATTCAGAAGCTTTCAGCTGTTTGAGGATACTTTCAAGAGCTAACCATGCAGAAAGGAAGAAACAGTCCATGGCTGGGTCTGGCCTGGAGGAAATGCTCAGATTCTGCAAAACACTTTCATTTCAGGAAGGTTCCACCATCTGTGGTTTTGCAGAAGCCTTTGAACTCTAAGTGTAATGTATTACAGATACAGATGTCCAACACCCAGCACAATCTGAGGTGACAAAAACCTCCAGGAGATGAACTCTCGCCTTCTACTGCATGTTAAATGAGATCCCCATAAAATATTATTAGGCAATAAGAAAACACAGCAAAGGTAAAGTACAGCTGAGTGGTGGCTACCACTGCTGACTTCCTCATCCCACTTTGTTTCCTCTTGAGTACTTGAGAAGCTCTAGGAGCAGGCCAACCCTAAAGCAGTGGGAGATGGCAGACAGACACGACCTGCACTTTTAGCTCCAGTCAGCTTAACTAACAATGCAGGATTTATTTGCTCCACAACAGTTAAAAAATTTGCTTCTGTGCTATCAGTTTACAGCCAGGAAGCCAGTCTTACCATGTACCAAGATCACCATTTGGAGAATGACAGGAGGTACATTTAATTTCTTTGTGAAGATACAGTTTCCCTGGAATTCAAGCTTATTCCTATAGCTGTAAATAGGCACGTTTTCTATTCAGTTCTGATAAATTATGAATTGCGCTCTTCCAAGAATTATGTTCAAGTGCTTCCTAGAACACCAATGTACAAAGCCTGACATTCCCACATTATGGCAAAATCTTCCTGTAGCAGTCAAATCTCAACAGCTGATTTACCAACAGCTCTTTCAGATTTCCATTCTTCAGTGAAAGCCCTCACCTGCAATGACCCACAGGCAGATCATCTTCCATGCTGGTCTCAAGAAACATTGGAAGTGTAGTGGCTTGATTAGGTCTGTCATACTTACATGCTTAAAAATATACATAAAACCACTTCCCTCCTGCTAAGGGTAAAAAAAAAAAAAAAAAAAAAAAAATCTATCAGCACTAACTCCTAACATGAAAAGGGGAATTGCTGAGTGCCCAGTTCTCAAGCAGATCTGAAAAGAAAAGGGAAAAACCTCTATATGACCTAATCAGAGGACAACAATCTGGTTTTACTGCTGCTGCACCTGCTGCGACGCTGCCAGGTGCCATCTGCTCTTGTTCTCCAGCCAGCACAACCTGAATGGTGGAAGCCAAGCACCTCCTCAGAGTATTTACTCCCTACCTCTCATGAGCAATCTACTACTCCACTATTCCCTGATCCAAGAAAAACTGCTAATACTTCATACTACATTTTTATTGCACAGCACATAATAGCACCAAATGTTTGAACTGTCACTACACTACTCCTGATAAAAGCTTATCCACACATTTTCCTGTCAATTGACATAATGATGAAAGGGTGAAAATTGACAGGAAAAGCTGAAAATCTGATTATTTAAGATTCATTCATAATCATGCATTCATATTATCCCATATGTAAAACAAATTGGATAAGTCAAATTATAACAAGTACACCATAACAATTCTGCAGCATAACTGAGCCCCTTCCTTAAGCCAAGGGCTTAGAGGAAGACAAATACCTCCTTTAACAGTGGTTATCACCTGGCTGGTGGAAAATTCCACCATCTGTTACAATGTTCCCACTTGGCAGAAAATCAATGTCAGGCACTGAATTTCTAAAATACTGTTATGTAAATTAGAGCCATCTATGTCAATTCCACATTACCAAATTCAGATTTAGGTCCACAAAACCTATTAGTATATTAGTGTTCAGAAAAATGGACTCAACACTCACAGCTAGCATTGATTATTGGTTTTTTACCAAACAGCAACATGGTGAAAGCAAACTAATCATTGCTGTCCCAACTCAATTTGTTTGGCTTTTTGATTTGGGTTTTTTAAGTTTTTAAATCAGACAAGTTTAGCCTGAATATTGCTTCTACTGGACCTCCTACACAAGAGAATTGTGTCTTATGCACATCACAGGATGTCTGTACTCTCAGGACAAACAGTTCCAAGACTCATGCAAAAGCCCCCTGGCCTGATGTAACGAGCCGAAGGACTAAAATCCAAATTTCACTTCCTAAAGAGTGTGGCAATTCTAAACATCTTCTGTCAAGAAAAAAGTTAGAACTAACAAGAAGACAAGTCAAAATTGAATCATAATCTTAACAGACTCTGATGTGTTTTTAAGATTAGCCTTGTTTCTTTGTTCTCCGCCATCTTTAATTACCTTTTTTTACTTGCATTTCAATACAAGGAACCGTCTTAAGAAACCCAAAGTTCCTACACTGCATTCTAGTCCTGACTGGAATATTACACAGCAGTTCACCCCTTCTCCTTTGGCCACTCAAGTGCTATAAGGTGACCATCTGAACTCCACTCCTTCCATCTCTACAAACTGGTGGAGTTTACAGGGTGCCAAAACAGCCATTCAGAATGTCAAACTTTTCACACAACTACACTCCCTCATTTTGGTATCAGTGAATCCCTTAACTTAAAAAGGTTTTTTTGGAAACCAAAGAAACAGCAGGAGAAACTCACAGGGAAAAGAAGTGTCTGTATACAAGCACAACACACCACAAATGCGGCAAACAGCAATTTTGCTGGAAATTAAAGGTCTGGTCAATAGTTAATAGGATTGCATAATTAAGTGTCATTTGGGATTTCTCCAAGTTGCTTAGCAACAGGTGAGCATGCTCAAAGCCACAAACCATCTATCTAGATGGAATAACCAGCTCTAGAAGCAGTTACTGCTGCTGTTAAGGACAACAAAAAGAAAGTAATGAAGAAAATGCCCAGTAGGCCTCTAAGAGGCATGATACAGACTGAAAGTTTAACAACAAAACAACAAATACAGTTAATTCCAATTCTCCACACATTTTATATGACTAGCATCTGCTCTGCCGCTGACTAAGCAAAAAAAAAAAAAAAAAAAAACAAAACATGAGGCTGGTACCTGTGTGAACCATGATACAAAACATTAAAGTGAACAATGGAACACAAGCTGAACTTGCACCCCACGGCAAATTCCAGGGCCCATCCCAGCTGGGGATTAATATCATCACACCAGCTTGCTCTCAAGTAGGAAGAGTGACATTAAGTAAATGTGTATTTAAAACACAAAGACTGCAGATACACTGAGATACCCTTATTTTAATACAGCCTTAACTATCCAAGACAAAGAAACTCAAAACAATCTAGTTGTTGACCTGAGCCTAAATTATAGAGAGCTGAAAATGCACCTCAAATAAGCAGGCAAATGAAGTCCCAAAACACTAATCTGCTTTAAAAAATAGGTCTCATTACTTGCCTCCCACTGGATGCAAAGGCAGACAATGTCACTGCAGCACAGCCTTGTGTATTTCAGACACAAGCCATTACAGCTGCCTACCTGTTACCAGTTCATCTTTTCTGCCTTTTGACAGATTCAGAGGCAAAGTATTCAGCCTGGAAGAAGTTACCTAAGACAGCACTATTCCACAGGAGGCAAGTTGCTTGGTAGCCACAGTCAATGGAAGTTCAATGATGGGATAAGCTATGCAATAAATAAATATTTGAGGATCAAATCGGGACAAGTTTTGAAGTTACCAGCACTCAGTTCTTACTAGCATCTCCAGGAAACATTGAGATAGTCTGTAAGATGAGTGTATTCACCAGGAGCTTCCAGAAGCAGGCACTTGAGAGCAGTGTGAATGAAGTGTCAGACAGATCATGCAGACAGAGGAGCCTTTAATAATCTTCCAAACCAACACCTAATAAAACATGGATCTAGACTGTCAAACTTAGCACAGCTATTTCTCCTTTCACTTGTGACTCATCTCCACTGTATGACCCACACAACCTACAAAGAGAGGCACGGCCTACATTCATAAGATACTTGAGGTGTTACAGGGAACTAGATCCTAAAAAAATAATCACACAGCAACCAGAATCACCAGGCAAACAGCTTCCTCTGTGCCTAATTATCCAGATGCAGCAGAAAAGCAGAGCAATACCTGAGCCCCTTCTGAAGCTTTGAGACACACTGACAAGGGACACTCTAGAAAGCCATATATTACACCAACACATGGATAAGAAAAACTAAGTTACAAGATTAACTATTTTCTATCAAATCATCCAAGCAACCAAACAAAATTTAAGCACAATAAAAAAACCCCAACGTTTTCATCACAAGATTAAAAAATAATTCAGAATTACATTCAGCACTGCCTATGCCAGTACCAAAAAAATCCCTCTGCTTGCCAGTGGCAGATGGGAAGCCTTACTCAGCAGCAATGCACAGCCCTTCAAACACTGGGAGAATACAAATAAACAAACCAACAATTGCTGAAGAGCTGTCAGTGTAGAAGTCTGCCTGTGTTTTTGCTAACAAACCTAAGTGTGATCCATAAGTTGATGGATATGATGGAGTCTGCCATTTTTTAGATAAAATTCAGCACTTCTTGTATCCAGCTCTACCAAGTAAGAAAGAGACAAACTGAAGACTTCAAATGTTTTCAGTCAGAATCTAAAAGAAAAGAGATCATTTTGGAGAAATGTTATTTCCAGGGCATTAAGCTCAAAAGCAGATTCAAAACACAAAGATCACCTGAAGTGTAAGTTAGTGCACTTGAAATCAGCACCTGTACCCCTACAGTGATGGATGAACATTCATCTGGGTAAGGAAAATTATACCACACACTATTCCTGTGGCTAAGAGCATAAAGTGCCAAAGACAAACAGCAAGTTAGGTCCTGTTTACAAGCGAATAAAAAGAAAATCTAACCCAGAAAAATCTTGAAAACTTGCTATCAAAACTCAGTGATATAGTAAAAAATTCTCAACAAAGTGCTTGGGAGACTTATTCATCCCTCAAACACTTTGCCTTCCCTAGGTGCTGAGCTAAATATGGTGAGTAGTTGGGGGTTTTTCCTTCCTTTTTAAAGCTCTTTCACCTGGCTTCCAAGTTTCTACTTGATATCACTCAATCATTACTTTTATTCAGCAGTTATCTGCTGTAACATTAAGCTAAGGTGATCTGTCCTGAGCCTAACAAGCAACACTCCATATCCTCACAAAAAGAGAGCTCTGTTGCATTTAGCACTACAGTAAAACACATGGCCCTTGTGATTTGACAGAAGTCCAAAAGGAACTCCTCTTCAAAATCTGAGTTCTTTGAAAATTCAAAGACCTGAGAATTCCCAGAAATATTTCTACATTTTTAATAATCCTAAAATCAGATTATCCTAAAAGGGCTCTCAAACTTGGGGGAAGGACTTGCCTTTCTAACTGAACATATTTCAACCTCATTTGCCCCTCAACTAGAAGCAATGTTTTTCTGCAAAATTACATTTTAAACATGCAAATTTCATCCTAAAAGACAGTAGGATTGTGATGAATGGTTTGTTTACTCTTTCTTTAATAAAAAAATAAGTCAGCTTTTTGCCTATACTGCCCTCCAGACTATTTAATGATAAAACAGTTATTTAGACCCTGTGATTTTGCCATTAGAACAGGTTTTGTTTTGACATCCAAGAGCTGCTCCAACATCTCGATGAAGTTGGCAGCAGGTCCAGTCATCTTCTCTTAGGTCTACAAATTTTCCATTTGGCTTCAGTGCAGCTTCTTAAAGTAAAAAAGCAAAAGTTACTCATCAGCAGTCAGAAGAGATAGATCAGAACCCTGAGCTACACCAACACTACACTGAAATTCAAGTGTCATGCCACTCAGATTAGAATCACCAAGATTAAAATTCAAAATATTTTCTGCATGCCAAGCAACAGACAACTGCAGAGAGAATCAACTCTTTCACCTCTACCCGCTTAGGTCACAGAAGACACTTAAACTTGATGTATCAGCTGTATCCTGGCACTCAGGACTGACCCATCACAGCACTGTTACATTAAAAACAAAACAAAGCCAGCCCAGCAGCAGCCAGGAAACAGCACAGGGCAGAGCAGATGAAAATGGAAGATGGGCACCAGCATTTTCCAGTGCAGTGCTACACGTTTGCCTCAGCAAGGAATCAGGTTCATCACAGATCACTCCTATATAACTGACAGCACCCAAGCTCCTGCTCTGAAAACAGCACTGCACCAGCCATGTCTTCCTGGAAGAGGTCCAGACTTAATATAGCAAAACTGGGACCTCAAGCCAGTACAACACTCACTGCCTGCAAAGTTTAAGGATTCTTTTCCAGTACCTAAGGACCAGGCTTCAGTTTTCCTTTTTAATTTCTCTATGAGGTTGCTTAAGGTTATCAAGTCTACTAGCAGGTACCCCAGGAAGACAAATAATTACTTCAACTCTGCAGATTTTATATAGGCACCCATTAAAAAAATACCACCCAGTCTTCTAGAGCAAACCATCACTTTTGGTTTTGGTTTGTCCCGAGCAGACTACAGCCAGCAGAGCAGCTAGCACCACCCTGCTGAAGTCCTGCTCTGCTTGGATTTCCTCTTTGATTCGTCAGCCATCACCTTAGTCAGATAAAAAGGCCTAATATTAAAAACTAGAATGATTTCTAATTCAAACACGCCATTTATGCCAGTCTTATGAGTGCTCTCTCATCAGATCCTACTGTTTTCAGCAGAAATATCAACACGTATTTAAAGCAACATCACCTTTACTTTATTTCCCTTCAGTAAAAAGTGTTGCTCTGTATGTTTGCCTTACAATTTGCAAGGTGAAAAATAAAGCTGTGAAACAAAGAATATGCTGTTTCATTGAGTGCATAAAGATTCTGTTTAAAATTCAGATGTTCAAACTCCATCAGTTGTGTTGAACTCTACTGATACTGTTGTACCAGCAGCAAAGTGAGCAGCAGAGCAGTGGCCTTGCCATCACAGCACAAACAAATCCCCTTGTGTGCTTTTGTTGTTTCTCAGACTACAAATGCAAAGATTCCCAACAGAAGATCCTGATGTGCTTGGCACATACAGACGAAGTCTTGTCCACCAGGTTTTCTACTTTAATTTTAATTATGCTTCCCTGTTTCCAACTTAAGAAGTCCACACTTAAAAGAACACAACCTACAAAAATCGGGCAAATTCACACCAGTCAGGAACTGGGGCCATTCTTTACCCCCTGATGTATACAAGATTAAGATTTTAAAAAATACTTCTATTTATGAAATTATGATACACATTTGTAAAGGTCCCAGCATTGATTATTTTTTCCTAACAATCTTTGTACAATTACACCTTCTAGCAAGTTTCAGTAGTGCCTTTCAGGCAAACCAGTCCCTGCAACATGTGATGCTGTCAGAGGCCGTGAGATCTCCATCGCAAAGATAAGGATGTAAGACTTTAAGCATGTGAATAATTCCAGCCAACCTTCAAATCAGCTACATATGCCATCCACTAAGCTTTTTTTTTAAAAAAAAAGCAAAAATCTAGACTCACAACTTTACATGATTATATATGGTGCCTGAAACACCCAGGAAATGTGAGTTCAGTTCACAGGATGAGAAGATGCTACCACGGAAGCACCACGGAAGTATCACAGAGCTATCTAGCAAAATGATTTGGCTTATTCTTCACAGACAGAAAACAGGAGATAAAAAAGTGAAAATTTGGTCGGAGGGAAGAGTATCAGGAAAGGTATGAAATGCGGTTTTTGTCTGTCAACTTCTGCACTTCCCTTTATGACATCAATCTAACAAGCCTTGCTAGCTAAGAAAAAAAATAATCCAACACATCCCTCCCCACGTTTGATTTATGGCATCTGGAAGCATCAGCTTCCAAAGCTTGATAGCAGTGTCCAGATTTCCTAAAGCTGTCACTCCTGGCTGTGAGAGCAGGGGCTTGCCAAAAATAGCACACACTGGAAACATGGCGGCTTGCTGCAAATGCTGCGATGGTGGAACAAAAAAATCCTTTTTTTGGTAAAGGGTAATTATTATATGCATGCAATCTTACCATAGAAAGTCACCAGGTAAGCCCGCTAAGAATTAGGAACAAGTTAGAACACCCAGATAAACATTAGGAGGTACTGGAAGATGTATCGAAACCTTTTCTCTGGGGTTTCTCCAGCACGTACATCTGGGGCCTTACAGGATGCTGGAAAGTCTCATTACTAGCACTACTTCGCATTTAAATCTTAGCTAATCTCGGATTCAGCCAAGGTCATGCGGTAAACCAGGACTTATCCATGCTCTCCTGCTCGAATTATAACTTCCTCCACCTGTAAAGTTACACCAGGGGAGCCACCTCGAGCTGATCGCCAGGTGCNCCGCGGCCTACTAAGAGCCGGGGGCGCCCCGGAGCCGTGGCGGTGCGTGCGGCCCGCGGTACCCCCAGGAAGACGCAGCCGCGCCGGTGCCTCCCCGCGCCCCCCACCCCCCTCACCTGCGGACAGAGCGGGACGGGAGCGGAGGCGCCGCTTCACCACAGGGCCCGGCAGACGAGAAGCGCCTCACGCAGCGGCGTGCTCTGCCGCCGGCTACATATATCCGGCGCGCAGCCTACCCGAGCGGGCGTGGCCCAGCCAATCAGAGAGCGGCGCTCGCCCTCATTCGGACGCCGATTGGTTCGCAGTCTTGAGGAGGC